>JANQBM010000008.1:6234797-6245457 GCA_025594535.1 Erythroxylum domingense
CTTTCCATTCATTCGGATCTCTTCCGTTTCGTCGATTTTGTCCGGATCCTCCTTTTCTTCCGAAAAAAGGGAAGAAGTAGGATTTTCTTCAGTGGATGCCTCTTGTTCCTGTTTAGTCCCCTTCGTTCCGGAAGTTGTTTCTATTACATTTTCTTCCTTGACTAAAAATGGCACTACAGAAGACAACAAAGGACAAACATATGAACAAGATTAGGTCATTAAAGCCAAAAAGGGAAACTAGCAACTGACAAACATTAGCCATTAAAGCTTCAAAGCAAGCACAAATCAGTCCATTACCAAGTCAAAACGGCAGCCATCACCCATTTTAAATGACGCTAAACCAAAACGTAATACATATTAAACAAACCAAAATGATTCTATATGTCATAGTGAATAAGTTCAAGGGGTTTAGAGCATACTCATGCAGAAGTTGAAAAACGAAGGCAACTAAGTTTGCCTTGAAGATATAAGTTACAATTGAAACTACTATGAGACCCTTGAAGTGATGAAAATAATTTTTAAAAGGAGTTATTACGTGGATGACCGAGAAATCTTCAGAGGATAGAGATTGTTATGAATGTTTCTGCAAGTAGCGAAATCTTGTTGAAAAGATTCTTCACAACATATCCATAAGAATTAAGTTCAATTAAGCAAGAAATTTCTATAACAAAATTTGCAACATAAAATAACTTTGCAGTAAGATTTGGTACGATAAGAATATTACATAAATGTAAGGGTCGACAAGTAGTAGGCAAAGTTAAGGAACCTTTAGAGGATATGGGAAGAGTATTACCATTTCCAATGATCACTTCATCAGGATTACGATATGGTTGAATGGAGTCAAGAATGGTGATACTTGGTGTCATGTGGGAAGAGGCTACAATATCCATAAGCCATTTCATGATTTCACTCGAGGAGTAGGTGTTGTCTGTGGGTGGTTAACCAATAGTTTCCTTGTTGTGATGGGTCATATCTTTTGAGTTTCTTTATGAAACCTCACGTCCGTCCATTGCCAAATGTCTCCTTATGTTGTTTTGATGGGAAGAGAATAGGGAGTATAAAAATGTGGTACACGGTATTGAGTCCCTAAGTTTGGCATTATTTTTGCACACACCATCTGATTGCGTTTGCTAAAAGCTTAGAAGAGTCCTCAAACCCATTCGAATCTCAACGTCAATGGCAGGGGGTATGAGATTAAAATTCTGCATTTTCATTTTTATTGTAATAGACATGTATATGATTTATTCTCATGTCTAACAGTTGGTATTAGAGCTAATTTACCTCTGCCTTGATATAGTTAAACTTTTGTGATTATATGTATGGATGAATGACTTTTCTACTGCAAATATTGATGTTATTAGAGTCAATATATTGTGAAATGACTCTTGCATATACGAGGAAATCCAATTCTGTTTAAAATGACTTTTGAATCATCAAAAACGGAGTTTTAAAAGCCAAGATATAGAAGGATTTATAAAATGGGTCGGATTCGGGTCGAGTTGACAGGATGAAGGTTAAAGACGATGAACAACCTTTTTCATTTTTGTTAAATACGAGTTCCATAACAATTTTCTGGACATATTTTTCTTGGGACCCACCATCTTTTAATTGCTCATGCATTTATGTGAGACAAAACATAACTTTGTTTTATGTGGGGCACCCATCACGAAGGCTTTAGTTTTATACTTGTAAAGAATACATTATATATATTTGGACTGAAAGTGGTCAATCTTTACACTGTATTTACATATTGGACCCATAAATATTTTAGCTTTGACATATTAGTACACTTTTGTTGAATTGCATGATTTAAATCATTATTTGATTTAAATTCATATATATGTTTTTTTATGCAAACATATGATATTGATGTATGATTAATTAATTTTAAAGGATTATCTGGAACCTTTATTATTAATATTTAGCATAAAATGAGGTGTCATTTGATCAATATAATTTTAATTAGTTGAAGATTAGCCACAACATATTTGATTAAGAGAAATTGTATATTAAACACTTTAGATCACATCTATTAAAATGGCACAAATTGTAATTAATCATATTCAAATATAATAAATTTTATCTCGCAGGAATATTTATTATATTTATATGGTTAATTAGGATGAAATAACAAATTATCTTTTTCTTAATTTACCCACAGGTATTAAGAAAAGAAATATAATTTGATAGCTTCATCATAAAGGTTATGTATGAATCTTTTTAATTAAAACTTACCCACAGGAAGTTTTAATTATTATATGATTCGCATATGAAATATGAGTGAATGTTTTAACATTGGTAAAACATGATATATGTTTCTTTGCTTCAAAATTTTAGTGAAATCAGCATGTTTATTTAAATTTTGTGTCGTTATTCAACCTGTGAATTTTTCTGATATTCAATGTGATATTCTCGAATTGAATGGTGATAACTATTAAATATGGAAAGAGAAGATTCTCCTCCAATTAGGGTGGATGGACATTGATTATGCTATCTGGAAAGATGAATTACCTGCACCTACTGAAACTAGCACTCGGGTTGAAATTGGTCTTTATGAACATTGGGAGTGAAGTAATCGCCTCAGCATGATGTACATAAAGACCAAAATTCATGCTAGTATTCGAGGTCTAGTAGAGAGTTTGATCATTTTAAGGATCTATTGAAGGCTATTGATGAACAGTTTGAGTCTTCAGATAAGGCCCTAGCCAACACCTTAATGAACAAGTTATCATCAATGAAGCTCACAAGTGTTCGGCGTGTGCGTGAGCACATAATGCAAATGAGGGACATTGTGGCTCAGCTAAGGTAAGGTCTCTTGAGGTTGAGATGTCTGATTCTTTCCTTATGCATTATATACTTAATTCCCTTCCACCTTAATCTAGACCCCTTTAAAATCTCTTACAACACACGTAAGCATAAATGGTCTATCAATAAACTGATGACCATGTAAACTGATGACCATGTGTGTTCAAGAGGAAGGGAGGTTGGTAATAGAATTGGTGAAAGTGCACATATGGCCACAGAAGGAAGGAATAGAGCGCAAGCTAGACAAAAGGAAAGGGTAGAATATCATTCTATAATGAGATCAAAAAAGATTTCAATACCAAGTGTTACTTTTACAAAAAGATAGGGCACATAAAGAAGGATTGTGCCAAATTTAAGGCTTGGCTTATGAAGAAAGGTATTTCAATCTCACTTATTTGTTATGAATCTAATATGGTTGGTGTTTGTTATAACACTTGGTGTATTGATTTTAGTTCTACAATCCATATTTTCAATACCTTGCAAGATTTTCTAAACCACAAGAAGCCAGTGGGCAGTGAATAGTGTATCTATTCAAGCAACAAGATGAGTTCATATATGGAAGTTGTTGGGATATGCAAATTAGTTTTGAATTCTGGTTTTGTTTTGAATTTGGAAAGAACATTTTATATTCCAAGTTTCTCGAGAAATTTGATTTCAGTTTCAAGACTTGTACTTTTGGGATATTCCTTTAACTTTTCAAATACATTATTTGGTCTATATCATAAATCTGATCTTATTGGGAATGGTACAATAATTGATATTTTCTAAATTAATTTGCAAGAAAATGTTTTCCACAATACAATGCATGTCTATAATAATGTTGGTATTAAAAGATGTGTTATAAATGAACACTCTATGTTGTGGCACAAAAGATTGGGTCATATTTTCCTTTAAAGAATTAAAAAATTAGTGAATGATAAAGTCCTTAATACTCTGGATGTTACTGACTTTGATTATTGTGTGGACTGCATAAAGGGAAAGCACACTAACGTGACAAAGACAGGTGCCAAGAGGAGTTCAGACATATTAGAGATCATACATACAGACATTTGTAGTTCAGAAATGAACTCGTATGGTCAGAAACACTTTATCTCATTTATAGATGATTACTCGCGATATATGTACTTTTACTTGCTTTATAACAAGAACGAAGTATTAGATGCCTTTAAGGTATTTAAAACGGAAGTAGGGAGACAATGAGGTAAGCAAGTAAAGATTGTGAGATCATATAGAGATGGAAAATTTTATGGTAGATACACTGAGGATGGACAAGTACCTGGTCCATTTGCGAAGTTTCTTCATAAGCATAGGATAATATCTCAATATACCATGTCTGCCTGGGTGTCTAGACCAAAATGATGTAGCAGAAGAAGAAACTGAACATTATTAGACATGATGCAGAGTATGTGTAGCAATTCTAAACTTCCCAAATCCTTATGGACTTAAGTTCTTAAAACGACAGTGCATATATTAAATCGAGTTCCAACCAAGGTTGCTTCAAAAAACACCATTTGAGTTATAGAAACGTTGGAAATCGTGTTTGTGACATATACTTGTTTGGGGATGCCCATCTGAAGTAAGAGTTTATAATCGACAAGAAAAGAAATTGGATCCGAGGACTATAAGTGGGTATTTAATTAGATATGCTGAAAGGTCCAAAGGGTACAGATTTTATTGTATGTCCATCTCATAGTATTAGGTTTGTGAAATTAAGAAATGCAAAGTTTCTTAAGAATGACTTGATCATTGAGAGTGATCAATCTTGGGCTTAGTTCTTGAGAAGGATCATTGTGAAATACAAACTCCTACTTCAAGTAATAGATTGATTGTCATTCATAGCATCCCTCAAAGTTAAACGGGTGTTGAACAACCGATCATTAGCTGTTGATGACAATCTAGTAGATCTGATTGTTTAGCAATCACCAGAGGTTGTTGAGCAACCAATTGTACAAGCTCCTCCTCAAGAGGGCACTAATACAATATTAAGAAGATCCACTAGAGATAAGAAATCAGTAATACCTAATGATTACATTGTGTATCTACAAGAAGGTGACTATAATATTAGAGCCGAAAATGACCCTGAAATGTTTTCACAAGCCATGAGTTACAATGAATCTCAATTGTGGTACAATGGGACGGTAGATGAGATGAATTTTATAGCATCTATTAATGTCTAGAATCTTGTCGAGTTACCTAATGGTACAAAGGCCATTGGATGTAAATGGGTCTTCAAGACAAAAAGGGACTCATTAGGTAACATTGAAAGATATAAAGCTAGACTTGTTACTAAAGGATTTCCTCAACAAGAGGGAATCAATTACACAGAGACCTTTTCTCCTGTATCTAAGAAGGATTCCTTACGAGTGATTATGACATTGGTTGCCCATTTTGATTTAGAACTATATCAAATAGATGTGAAAACGATGTTCTTAAATGGAGATCTAGAGGAAGAGGTTTATATGAAACAACCAGATGGATTCTCCTATAGTGATGAAGAACATTTGGCGTGCAAACTTAAGAAATCCATATATAGATTGAAACAAGCCTCCTGTCAATGATATTTGAAATTCCATGATATCATCTCTTCATTTGGTTTTGTAGAGAATATCATGGATTAATGCATATATCAAAAAATTAGTGGAAGTAAAACTTGTTTTCTTATTTTATGCGTGGATGTTATTCTACTTGCCACCAATGATAAGGGTTTGCTATATGAGGTGACACAATTTCTTTATAAAAATTTTGATATGAAGGACATAAGTGAAACATCTTATGTCATTGGCATTAAGATCTATAGGGACAGATCTCAATACATTTTAGGTTTATCCTAAAAAACCTATATCAATAAGGCCTTAGAGAGATTTTGGATGAAAGATTGTTCACTGAGTATAGCACCTATTATGAAGGGAAATAGGTTCAATTTGAACCAGTGCCTGAAAAATGAACTTAAAATGGAACAAATGAAAAATATTCCATATGCTTCTATAGTAGGGAGCTAACGTATGCTCAAGCTTATACAAGACCTGCCATTGTATTTATTGTTGGAATGTTGGGAAGATATCAGAGTAACCTGGCTATAAACCACTAGAGAGTTGCCAAAAAGGTGATGAGGTACCTTCAAGGGACCAAAGATTACATGCTTATGTATAGGTGAACTAATAATCTCGAGGTAGTTGACTACTTGGATTCAGACTTTGCTGGTCATATTGATTCACGAAAGTCAACATCTAGATACGTGTTAATGTTCGCCAATGGAGCCGTATCCTGGAGGAGTTCAAAGTAGACTTTAACTGCTACTTATACCATGGAGGTTGAGTTAGTTTCTTGTTTTGAGGCTACCTCATATATGGTGCATGGTTGAAGAGTTTTATATTTGATCTTATAATTGAGGATTCCATTTTTAAGCCATTAAGAATGTATTGTGACAATTCAACTACAGTTTTCTTGGCCAAAAACAACAAGAATGGTAGTCAAAGTAAGCACATCGACATTAAATATTTGGCCATTATGGAGCATGTCAAAGAGAACAAAGTGGTTATTGAACACATTAGCAATGAATTAATGATTATTGATCCTTTAACAAAAGTATGCCACCAAAGAGTTTTAAGAATCATGTTGCTAGAATATGACTCGGTTCCATTATGTGATTTATTGTATGTACATTTACGAAACTCTTATTAATTTTGTCGTTTTTTCATTCTGGTGTACGCATTTTTATTTTGAGAATAACAATTACTATGGACCTAGAATAAATATAAAGTTTTATTCATCCAATTAAAGCGGAATAAGATATAGGATGAATCGTGATACATGGAAGATAATACTCACATTTAGAGGACTTATCGTCATGATTTGTACATTTGATTTCTTTAGTTAAGTAGAGGTTTCATTACTTTCAGATAAAATATCTGACCTAAGTGGGAGAATATTGTCTGTGGGTGGTTACCCAGCAGTTTCCCTGTTGCGATGGGTCGTATTTGTTGAGTTTATTTGTGAAACCTCACGTCCGTTCACTGCCAAATGTCTCCTTCTGTTGTTTTGATGGGAAGACAATGAGGAATATAAAAATGTGGTAAATGGTATTGAGTTCCTAAGCTTGGGATTATTTATGCACACATCATCTGATTGCATATGCCAAAATCTTAGAAAAGCCATCACTCCCATTCGAATCTCAACATTAATGTTAGGAGGTATTTTCTATTTTTATTATAACAGACATGTATATGGTTTATTCTCATCTATAACAATAAGGTGATGAACTTGGAGAGAGTTCAATGTTTAGGGTAGAGAAGGCATGTTGGAGCTGTGTTGGAGGGTTAGAAAAATTATCCATGGATTGCATATACTTAAAGTGACAGATAACAACTACGTGTCTAATTTTTTTTGCAAATTTGGTATTTTAAGATTTGGGATTGAAGTTGGATTAGAAATTAAAGTTCTAGGGTGGAGTAGAAGAGGGATATTGGGTTGGCCCGTAAGAGTTTAGATTAGGTAGGTTGTGATTTTGGGTTTGGATTAAGCAGGTTATAGGTGGGCTAGTTAGGTGAGTTATGGGCTGGGTGTGGGTTTAGTTGGACTGAACCTGATCTATGAGGAGGATTAAGTAACCCGGTCTATGAACTGCCTTTGTGGATAGAGACATGACCACATTGTGATGCCATAACTGCTGTTTCTGATGGAGCTTGATGGAGTGAAAGTAAACATTGTTCATGAAGAAATCTAACTCATAATTCAGCAAAAGGCAGTGACGTTTCTCGATTCTCCATGGCAGTGACAAACGACTCCTAGTTGGGAGGGAATACATTAATGGTGAAAGAGGACTAAATCATAGGATGAGACATAATCTTCGATTATATTAAGTTCTTCAGTGGTGGAATTGATGGTCATGAAGTAATTGGTGATGGTGCAGTCTTCTTTTCTATTGGTGAGAAGTTAGTGGCAAAGGAGAGACCTTTGAGTTGTTGTTTGCAGAAGGAAGTGAGCTTCGAGTTAAAGGTAAAGGCTCCGAGTAGTCTCACAGTTGAGAATCAAGGATTTGTAATGGAGGTGAGTGTGGCGACGAAACTGTAATACACAAGTTTGTCCTTTTTTTTGCCAATCTAAGAATTCTATTAAGAGAGGAAGAGCTGTCAATAGTATCATAGTGCTTCGGTGGTGGGTTGATGGCGTCGTCAATGTAGCCAATAAGGTCATAGGTAAGTAAGATAACTTTTTTCTTGGTTTCTATTGTCTAGATTTGTGGTGATAAATTTTGTGATGTTGGTGATTGATAGTGCAATAGATTCAGAATGCTTTATGAATTGAGGATTTTGGCGTGTGAAATAGGGTATTAAAATAGTGTTGAGTAATGAAATTATGTGAGTAATGAAATTATGTGTGAAATAGGGTAAAATAAATTGAATTTAGCTATGATACCACGTAAAAAATATAGAGAAGTAATGTAAGCTTGCATAAGTGAATATTTTTGCATTTATAAACATTTTGTGATGATATTGATAAGGTTGAATCTTATCGTATCTTAAGAAAAACACAAATATAATGATTGTATACAAAAATGATAATCTTAACTAAACTAATTACGTAAAAAAGATAAGATTAGGAAGTAGATGATTTTCTGCTAGTACAAACACGACTCGCGTCAGCTGGAAAAGTTGTAGGTTACAACCAAGAGCACCTGCTTGTGGGGTTATTCCAAGTGGCAAGTTAAGGCCATGGACGAGGCTAACATTAATGTAGTGATCTTCTTCACAGGTAGGTGCTATGATTAAGGCTTAGTTTGGGAGAGCGGTAGCAGTTGACAACCTGTTGAAATCAACCTGCTTAAGTGATAAGTACTTATTTTCAATAAGTACTTATGTGTTTGATATTGCTTTTTTGGTAACTGTTGAAACGTGAAAATAAGTGTTTGACAAGTGCGGTTGCGGTTGCTGAAAAGAGATAAAATGACTAAAAAGCTCATTGATTTAATAAACTATTAATTATTGTATAAATAATTAAAAAATATATTATTAGTCATATAAATTTAAAATTATAAATAATAAACTATTAAATTAAAATAAGAAAATATAAATAAAATATTTCATAAAAATATATTATTAGTCATATTAATTAAAAGTATAATAGAAAATAATATTTGTAGTGAAGTTTATTAATGGAAAGTAAAATTTCTACTGCATAAGCAATTTCTTACCGCAACCCTCTTTCTGTAGTGACACTGCACTTTTCTCCAACCTCCAGTTGTTCACCGCAAATCTAAATATATGACTACGTTTAAAAACTGCAGTAAATAAATACTTATCCTCACCGCACCCAAATCCAATCGCAACCTAACTCTATTAATGATGCTGGTGGGACACCGCTTGCTCCACCACATTCCGGCTAAATTCTCGATTTATTATAAATTTTTTTGTCAATCCTTAGTCTGTACCAGTAAAAAGGGGAGAGTCCGGGTGTAGGATACTTCGCCAAAGCAGATGGCAGGTTTAGTACCACCCCGCCACAGTAATTGGCGGGGTGGGCTACGTGTCCGATTCCTCGCCAAATCGTTTGGCGGGGTACAAACGCCACCCCGCCATTCAAGGGGGCAGGGTGAGATGGCTCACCCTGCCACTCAATTTGGCGAGGTGAGGGCCCATCCTGCCATTGTGAATGGCGGGATGGGCAGCCTTTTGCTGCACCCCTGCATTTATGTCTTTTTGAGAAAGCCAGTAATAATGCTGGCTCTCTCCTTGTTATAAAACCGAATGCTTCTTCATTCGGTAAGCATTCTTGTTAAGCCCTCGCCAAGTTTTTCTCTCCTTTTGCTGTTTCAGGTGTCGCTCCTCTCCTCTCAGGTTTTGCTTCTTTAAGAAGTGTACGCATTCGACTGATTTTGGTTGTTCATTTGTTGTGGCGAAGACGTTCTGTAGCTATCTCATTTTAAACAGGTTTATATTAAATTTTTTTAATTATTTGTAATATTAATTTATTGTAGATATGTTATTTTTTATATTAGATATTTGTGATATGAATTTTTAAGATTTTTTTTGCATATGATGTTTTATAATATTTGTTGAAATTTTATTATGTAGCTTATTTGTGAATAATTAATGGTACCAAACTCGCCATCTGCTTTGGCGGAGTATCCTACATCCAGACTCTCCCCTTTTTACTAGTACAGACCAAGAATTGAGAAAAAAATTTGTAATAAATTGAGAATTCAGCCTTCGGCTGATTTTGCTTGTTCATTTGTTGTGACTTAGACGTTATCTCATTTTAAACAGGTTTATATTAATTTTTTTTAATTATTTGTAATATTGATTTATTGTAGATATGTTATTTTTTATATTAGATATTTGTGATATGAAATTTTAAGTTTTTTTTGCATATGACGTTTTATAATATTTGTTGAAAATTTATTATGTAGCTTATTTGTGAATAATTAATATGAATAATAAATTTAATAATTATGATTATATTATTATTAATAATAAGAAACGTAATTATAATTAAGAAATTGAATAATAATTATTAATAAAATTTATAATAATAAAAATAATAAGCAGAAGATTAAAAATAAAAAGTAAAATAATAATAATGAAAATGATCATAATAATAATAATAAAAAATAATAAGAAAGTAATTTAATATTAATAATTAGTAAAATGATCCAAAATTAGAATAATAATAAGTATAAAATTAATAATAAAAATAATTAATATTGATAAGAATAATAAATTCTATAATAATAAGAACATAATTAATAATAATATGGGCTTTTAAAATAAAAAAAACAATAAAAATTATTATTAATATTATAATAACAATAATAAATGTAATAATTATTAGAATATTGTTAATAATAGAAATAAACATT
>JANQBM010000008.1:6250973-6304838 GCA_025594535.1 Erythroxylum domingense
ATTATATTAAATTTATTTAATTTAAAGAACAAAATTAATTAAAAGTATTAAGTAAAATTAAATTATTCATAATTAATTTAATTAACTCAACATATAATAATAAATTAAATTATTCATAATTTATATTCATAAATATTTTAATTAATTCATTATATAATATTAAATTAAATAATTCATAGCTTTTATGAATAATTAACATATTAAATAATTAAATAGTATATATTTAGTTAATAGTAAATGAAAACAACATAAACAAACAAAAATTATACACCCTCTTTTTTTTTACCACACATCAAGAATTGAAAAAATATTTTATACCAAATCAAGAATTTAGCTAAAAAAACAACAATAACCAAAATTAAACCTTAAAAAATTATAACTTTAAACTTAAAGCCTTAAAAAAATTTATAAAAAATGAGTCCATCCTGTCATTGTAAATGGCGGGCTGGACTCGTCACCCCTGTCGGGGGTGACAGGGGGCCTCACCCTGCCATTTACAATGGCGGGGTTGACACAACTGGATCACCCCGCCATGCGTTATGCGGGGTGATTCACACATCAATAACCCCGCCAATGATAATGACGAGATACCTTAGACGTAACATCTCTTCTTATTTTTACCATAAAACACGGACGAAAAATTTTTTCTATCACACGCTCAGAATTTAGCCCCACATTCCACAATGCTGACGAGTGGTGGTGCAAGTGAACTTTCCTAGGTTGCCTTTGGAGCACCGTGTTATGCCCCATATACTTGACTAGACATGAAGCAGGAGCAATGACATGAAGCAAGAGCAACGACAACATGAAGAGTTTTAGTCCCATGGGTTAGATTCGGGTGTCTTCAATGAATCAGCTAATGGTTAAGTTTAGGCTCAAATTTAATACAAAAAAAAGACATTTTATATTTTTAATTTTAAGGAAAGTTTTTTTAAAAATTGATAGGGTTGATTGATGTACTGATCTATTGTTATCCTTAATTAAATAAAAATATTTTAAAATTATATATTTTATTATTTATAATATTAATATAGACTGATTCTCGTTAATTATATATATTTGAATAATGGCACAAATTTATATCAATATACGAATACATAAAGATATAATTATGCTTAAGTTACTCCAATTGGTCGAGGAGTTCAAGATTATTAAAAGGATTGTCATACTCCTTAATTGTCATTTTCTTACCTCTTAAATTCAACTAACCATAATTATTGTCATAACCTTTGAAAATGTCATTTTCTAGTCACGTTTCTCGGCAATTTCGACACGACATAAAAGAAGTTCGATTGTATAATATACAAAGCAAGGAAGAACACTTTTAGTAATTATATATCTAATCATGCAATTATATGATTATGATAAAGATTATATTAATATAAGAGTATTGTTTATTTAATAGTTTAATAAGTTTGCACTCAATATTAGTATTATAATTTCAAACAAAGAAACGACATAATGTACTTTAATTTTATAAGTCAAAACTAACCCCAACCGTTTTTTTTAAACGGAAGAACCTGCAGCTGTTATCTTTTAAGTGTGTACTGGGTAAATCTCCGGATTAACGCAATAGTCTATAAATCACGTCAACTATGTATTTCACACTAAGTAAGCCTTGTACGACAAACATGATATAGAGTGTACGTAGGAGAATTCGAACACTGAATCTTTTGACCTCGTGCTTCCTACTCTATCAACTCGACCACTCCTTAGGAGGCTCCAACCGTTATTGATATTACACTTGTGCATAGATTGAATTGCTTTTGGATGTATGAAATTTATCCTTGAAAATTTTAAATTTAAATATTATTTAACTTAAAGCATTGATTTTCTTTTTATACTTTTTAATATAAATTTTTAAATTTAAATTTAATTCATAAGTGTGTGATTATTTTGATTATACTAGATATAAAAAAATATGAGGGTAAGCTACCAGTCACACCTTTGTGACCATAAGGTCTCAGATTCAAGTTATAAAAACAATCTCTTTGTAAAAATATAAAGATGCATTATAACCTTCTTCAGTTCTCTGTAAAACAGAGAACCTTATATACTAGGTACGTTAACTATAAAAAATATGTACGAGCACGTTAATAAGTTTTGATAAATTTAAAATATTATAAACTTATACATCACACGAATAAAATGATGTTTATAAATTATTTTAAAATATATATATTAAAAAGACGTAATGGACACAACTTTGTTATTGTAAAAATTATTTCTACTAATAATTTATAATTTTGGTATAAATTTGATTGACTAATTCTTTTGATTTGTATAAATTTAGTTTAAATTTAATCTATTTGAGCTAAATTTAATTCTAGAATAAATTAACTAATAAAAATAGACAAATTTGTTTAAGACAGCATTCTTAATTATCATCATCATCATCATCATCATTATAACCCAGTTTAAAATTTTACATTAAAATAAAATTTAAAAAGGTCTAATAATACATAATCTTATTTTTATAAAATAAAGAGACTGTTTTCGGTAGACTACATTCTTAATCACTGTTGTAAAAATGTTATTGAGATGAATAATAAAAGAAAAGCAAAAAAAGCAAGAATGACTTTGGGGATGGGCGAGAATGAGATGCCTTACTTTAGACTTTGGGTCGGATAATGGGCCCACTTTTATTCTTAAAGGCCCAATCATCACCGTTTATTTATTTCCACATTCATAATCGCTTTCATTTCAATCTTCTGCTTCTTCATTTTCTCTCTGCCAAACCCCACGGGGAAAACGAAATAGATATGGCCGATCAGCTCACCGACGACCAGATCTCTGAGTTCAAGGAGGCCTTCAGCCTCTTCGACAAGGACGGAGATGGTCTTTTTTCTTAGATCTCTGCTCTCTTCTCAGATCTTATGTTCTTCTGCTCTTACCTTTTGTTACTACTTTTGCTTTCTCTTTTTTGATTTCGTGCTGTTGCTTGATCTGTGCTGTTTGTTTCTTTTTTTTTTGTTTTGATTCTCCGTTGGTCGGATTTTTTTGGATTAGATTGGTGTTTGCGTGTTGGTTGCGTGGAGAAGGATGGGTATTTCAGTGGACGTTCAAGGTTTGCTTTGTGATTAATGCCTGTCAGTGTTTTTGGAGTGCTGCTTTGCTTTCTGGTTTGAGAGTCTTAAGACTGAATTTATTGGTCTTTCAGTTTATTCGGGGTTGGGGTAGAGGTGGGAGCTTATAGTATTGTATTAGGGATGAGAGATAATGACTTGATTTACAGATTGCTATTGGACGTCATCACCACGTTTTAATTATGATCTGCTTCATTTGATCTTGATGCTTTCCACGCTACTTTCGCTTTCCTTTGGATGATTGCGTTGAATACGATTAGAGTCAGAGAAATTTAGGTCCTTCAATTAAGAATTCCGTTTGATCAAATTTGAGACGCGCAGATATATTGTTTAGAGGACGGAATCAAGACTTTCAGACTTTAAATTGGGTGTCATTGGTAGATGTAGGACGTTACTCCTTATGGAGATGGAGATGTTTCTTAGATGCATGAATTTTGCAAAAGAAACAAAGAGAAAAGCGAAGTATTTTGTAACAGTGCAGTGATGACACTTATTTCCTGAACCCAAGTTCAAAAAACTTTATTTTTCTAGGAGTATGTTGCATTTTTCAGACAGATTGCATCAATCTTTATTCTCAATTTGGCGAGAATGGATTCGGGGTCACTATGTTTTTGTTTGTTCCTGTGATGAACAATCTTACTCGGTTAAAATTTTGAGTTTTGCTCTCCCCTTTTTCGGCCATTTATGTCTTTTGATTATATTATCGCATTTTCAGCTATCATTCTACATCCGCTTTCCTTTTGTGTTCTTGGGCACTATAATTTATCTGTCTTCGTACTGTTCCACATTCTTCATGGAAGATTTGAGTTTGCTTTTACCTTATTATAACTTGTTTAACTGTAATACTGATGTTTATACCTACCTATCTTGCAGGCTGCATTACTACTAAGGAACTTGGGACTGTGATGCGTTCACTAGGACAGAACCCCACAGAGGCAGAGCTTCAGGACATGATAAATGAGGTCGATGCTGATGGTAATGGAACCATTGACTTCCCAGAGTTCCTTAACCTGATGGCCCGCAAGATGAAGGACACAGATTCTGAGGACGAGCTGAAGGAAGCATTCCGCGTATTTGACAAAGACCAAAATGGCTTCATTTCTGCTGCTGAGCTCCGTCATGTCATGACAAATCTTGGTGAAAAGCTCACTGACGAGGAGGTTGAGGAGATGATCCGCGAGGCTGATGTGGACGGTGATGGGCAGATCAACTATGAAGAGTTTGTTAAAGTCATGATGGCCAAGTGAGGACCACTCATCCGAAATAAAAAGTCTAAATGCATTAATTAAAACAAAAAGGGGAACAGGGCAGATAAGTTTGATGAGAATTTTATTTCCCAGTAGGACATCTTCATTCGGTGTTATTAGCTTTTGTTTGGGCTATCCGTTCTCTTGTTTGCATTATTTTGTGGTTTGTTTCTTCAAAATCGACTTGTTTGCGCTGTTTCTTCTTTAGTAGCTTTGTTTGGTAGTATCTTTTATGTTGGGTATTTTTCTTTTCTCCTTTGGTTTTATGAACCTAGAACTGTTGGGAGAACTGGATGTTTTGCTTATGGGTGAGTAATTTGTTAATATTCCAACATTTTAGGGTCCCTACCGTTCTGATGCTTAATGTGTCTCCAATGTTCTTGAATAATTTGTTTTAACTGAAAAACCTTAGTTTGACGTGTTTTGTCCTAAGTTCTGCAAGTCAATTCTCTAATCTTAGTGCTGATTTGCTTATAAAGGCAATGCTTCTCCGGAATTTATTATATTCATTTCAGAGATGCAATCAGCACTAAGATTTCTCGTTTTGCAGTTGATGCATACAACCTGTTTTCTTTTATATACTGTTTAAGTTGACTTTTCTTTATGTACTAATTTAAGTTGCGTTAGATTCCCACTAGAAGGAAATGGATATTTAGTATCAGTAGTCAAAGCTGTTTTTTTTTCATTAAAAGACGGATGCACGTTCCCACTCCTAGCCCCTTTATTCGATGAATAAGCTTAATGGGTTTTCAAGTCACAAGATATTTGGCCAACCACTTGGAATTTATTTAAACTCTCTTGTCCTCTTGCTTCTTAATTTTATTGAGAGTAGGAATTGCGAAGCGTCTCCATCCATCTCGTAGTTGTCATGGGCTCCACTATTTCCAAAGATAGCTTTTGTATATATCTTGTATATATCTTCCTATCCTTGCCTCGGCACCTATTGTGAAGGTCTACGAATGTCCCCAAGGTTGGGGTCATATCTTTACGAGGTCCTGTCTTTTGATTTGGTGCCACCGCGAATGTGCAAAGTCGTAGTATTCCGTAGAAGATGATATGGTATTCCGTAGAAGATGATATGGTATTTGGGTACACTTTTATATAAAGAGAGGTATCCAATTCTGCCTCCACAACTGAATGGTACACTAGTCATTTTGTGAGCATTTGGTGTTTGTTCGCACCTTTAAGGAGAAAATATGGCGTATGGAATTGGAATCTAGTGGGATAGGGATTGTAAGATTTTGCATATATTCGTTGTTTCTCTAATAAGGGTTACTTGGTAAGTGGGTCCATCTCATGATTTTACACAACAATTCAAGCTATGTGAAGAGGAAAAGAAGAAGAAAGGGTTTGTTACAAAAAGAATAAGAAAAAGAAAGCAAGTCAATCAGGTTAGGGATGGTAGATTAGTTAGAAATTATTAAATTGGGTTTTCCATGTCTGTACAAAGATTACGAGGGTAAGTGAGTCTTGAAAAAACAGGTAAGATCACTTTCTAAGCTACGGAAATAACTTCTAAGAGGGTTTAAATTTGGGAGACATTGAGTCATAAAGCAAGAACAAACTTTCGTGATTAAGAAGCCCTAATGCTTCGTTCTTTCGTCTTCTTTAAAAAGAAAGAAAGAAGCAACTGTTGCGTTTGTGGTACGTAATAGTCTTCAATCATAACATGGAAGTGGGGGGAATGTTAAAGTGTTGTAAATGTACATGCATAAACAAGAAATTGATAATTGTTTTTATTTTATATTATATTATTTACACAGACGAAGGGCGAGGAGGCTTGAAGAAGGCGGAGGTGGACGCAACGGTAGTAGGAGCAGTGGAAACGGTGGAAAGAAACGTGGCAAGAGAGACAAGATTATGGGATGCTTCTTCCTCTGAAGTCTAGTCTCTTTTCATTAAATAAACAATAAGATTCTGTCGTAAAAAATTATCATGTAATTAGCAACTAAATAAGCCTCCGACTCCTGCTCCTGCCCTGTCTAAATTATTCCTCCTGCCCTATCTAATCTAATATTAATATTACATTAAATATATGGGTTACAATATGCATCAATGAGTCTAAATTTACGTATTTTTAATAGGTCGATTCATAGGTCACGGTGAGGTATAGATCAACTTAAGATTTAATTCTTCAACATTTCGATTCATAGGTTCAGCTTAAATTTAGACCAACCTAAGGTCCAATTCTTCTAAATTTGGCTTAAAAGAATTAAGCATTGTTTTACATATTTAATTTAAAGAAATTAGAGAGGGTAGAATAAATTGGTATATTGTCACCTCTAATTAAATAATAAGGGAGTTTTTGTTTCCATTTTTATTTTTAATTTTCTGTTTTTGTTTATAAATTCAGTAAAAAAAATTTTTGTTTTGGTTTTTTTTATTTTTTATTTTAATTTCTTTCCGTTTTCAAAAATTATAAAAATTATAAAAGTGAATTTTGTTTCCTACTTTTGTTTTCTTCATATCTTGATTTATTATCATTTAATATATTAATTAATTATTTAAATTTTAATAAAAATTATGAATAATTTAATTTAATATTATATATTTAATAAATTAAAATAAATTATTAATAAAAATTATAAATAATTTAATTTAATTTTTATAATTAAATTAATATGTAATTAAATTTTAATAACTATTAATAAATATAATTAAATTTAAAATAAATAAATATTCAAATAAAATTTGATTTAATAATTAAAATATATTTTAAATAAATATTAATTTTATTAAAATAACATAATTTATTACTAATTTGTTAATAAATATTATATAAGAGATTAAATAAATTTATTTAATTAAAAATAATTTATTTTAAAATTTTATATGATAAGTAATTATTGTTAGTGATAAAAATATAATTATATAAGTATTATCATCTAAGCATATTTTTATTAAAAAAAAAAAGAAAAACCGAAACTGAAGTTGAAATTGAAATTGAAAATTACAGGTAAAAACAGAAGTAAACCAAACCACCGCTTGAAGGTGCTTAATTCGAACGGCCCAACATTCTCAAGAACGAATTGAACTCTTACTCTGTCGTCGCTTTCGCTTCCACTTCCACTTCTGGCTGGGCGGGAGGAAAGCGTAGGAAAGTAGGAACCCAGAGTTCCTGTGAATTTAGGAAGAAATCAGTTTTAGGGCTTTGGGAGTTCATCAGCTTAAATAGTAGTGGTAGCAGCAGTTCGTGGCTCCAATCATATGGACCTCCTCTCCAACACCTTCTCCCTTCTGGCCCTTGACGCCGATGACGCTGCACCCAACGTCGCTTCCTCCTCCTCCTCCTCCTCCTCCTCCTCTTCTTCTTCTTCATCTTATTCCTCCAAACTTACCACTACAGGTATACCCCAACCACGTGCCACTCGTTTTAAGGGCTTTTGTCCCTCTTACCCGCTTGAGCAAATTAATTTTCAGTTCTTCGGTCTTATTTGTGTCACTGTCGGTCTTTTTTTTTTTTTTTGACAGTTGTATGGTTTCTAAGGATCCCAAATGCGTTTTCTTTCCTTGTCTTTGTGTTTGGTTCTTTAGAAAAAGGAAAAACTATGAAGAATTTTATTCTTGTTGTTTCTGTCTGCAGACGTTTGATGTGAAAGAATCCTTAATAACCGTACGAATATTAGGTGATACTGCCTTTCTTGTTTGATCAGAAGGAACGCTATTTCCTGGAGCAACAACGGTTGTATTTGTTGATGGCGGTGATGTGATTAACTGCTAAGCAATATTTGTTTTCTTGGGGCAGGAAAAAGCGAGAAGAGGGCCAATGGTTCTATCCAGGTAGCAAAAAGTGACAATCAGAATGTTGATGATGTAGTGACGAGTATGGAAGAGTACAAAATGCCCCTTGTGTGGATTGACATGGAAATGACTGGTAAAATTACCCATTTACTTTTTGCTGTTATGTTGGTTGGATTGGGGGTTAGTGGGAGTACATTTCGGCTGAGTAAGGAGTTAAAGATGTGATAGTATGTAGGATAAGAAATTTTTATTATATGGTGACACAATCGCAAAGAAATGATGATAAGAAAATCCTGACGAGCAACCCTTCTTATTATAAAAAATCTTTAAATAGGCCAGTGGTTTATGGGATGGGCAGTATAAATATAATTTTATCAACACGACCAAATGGGAAATTGTGATCCATATATCTAGAATTTGCAAGTGTAGAGAGGCAGTGCTTATACAATAGTGCAACAGAAATAATGTTCCCATTTTCAGTATGCCTTGAGATGGATAGTTTGTATGGATAACCCTAATTGTTCATTTACTGGTAATGCCCTAGCTGTTCTTTGTGCTACCAAAGGTAGTTTAGCTACCTGTTTGTCATGATGAGGGGAGCTTCTGCTCTTCCATTCATGTTTGTTTATCTCTATTTTAACTACTTATTTCAGTTTCTCATTCTATACTTTTGCTTCTTTGTAGGATTAAATATTGAAGTTGATAAAATACTGGAGATTGCTTGTATAATTACCAATGGTAATATGACCAAGTCAGTGGAGGTAAATTGCAATTTTTTGACAAAATTTCGTACTTGATTCATGATCTTGTTTATTTGCTTAGTTATTTTACATTTATTTCTGTTTTATTTGTGTAAATAAGCTGTTGGTGATTGCTTACTATGTATACCAGTCTCTCTTCTTTATATCTTCTTGAATGGCTTAGATATGAAATTGTTCTGCGGGTTACCTGCGTAATTCTTTTGAACTTAGACTGCTAGTTGCACTCGTTCCATCCTTTTAGGTATTAGTTTCTTATGCTTTTTATAGGTAGCCGATCTCTTTATCTTGTATCAGCTTGGTATTGTAGAAGTGGATAAGAGACTGGTGGGTGGACCATCTCTTTTGTTCTCACTAGGAATAATTAGTTTACAGTGGAAAGCAACTGGTTTCCAACTGATTACTAAGCATGTGCCAATTGAGAAGTGGTTACACCAGATTGTATCAAAGCAGATCTAGGGGGGACTTTCTGTGCTTTATTGTATACTTGACCGCTGCAGGGAGTTGAGTTTGTACAATATAAAAAAGCAAGGAGTTTCTTTAATCTTCTAATATACTATGTGTTATATTAATAATGGATATTCTTTCGGTTGTAGTTTGGTGGCTTGGTCGTGAAATGCTTTGCTTTTTTTTAACCTTGTTTTGCTTAGGGTCACCATGGCTTAGAATTATGACTTATTGCAAAAGTTTTTGTTAGCGTTAGTAATGTGCATGTGGGAAAATGACTAGGAGGTTGTTTGTACGTATCTTATAAAATATGCAATTGGTAGATATTTATATTCACCTGTCTGAACATGGATATTTTTTCCCATTGGTTGTAATCATGTCTATCATGCACCACATTCTTTTTCTATATCCAAGTACAAATGGATATGCATGTAATCTTTTAAGGTCTCTTCTATAGGGTCCTGACATAGTAATCCACCAAACTAAAGAGTGCTTAGATCAGATGGGAGAATGGTGTCAAACTCATCATGCAGCTAGTGGTAGGAACTACTAGCTTAATACAATTTTTGCATTCTCAGATTGTTCTTTAGTTATTTAGCTGATTTGGTCCAATTATTCTAGGTTTGACAAAGAAAGCTCTCCAAAGTACAGTTAGCGAAAGAGAAGCTGAAGAGCAGGTTTGTAAGAGTTAATTGTGTGGAGTTCTTTTTCTATTTGGGATGTTATGTACTGTTCATGATATTTCTTAGCCATCTTAACCATATCTTGTTACTGAAATGCATCTAAGGTTAACTTCTGAGCTAACAGTAGAAATTCCAAGCAAGTTTTTAATTGAACACTCATGTTTGAGAGTTGTTTAAACATAAACTACCAAAGACAAGGCATTCAAAACTATGTGCCCCTCAATATGTGGACCAAGAGCTGGCAAAATCTTGATATGATACAATTTTAAAACCACACAATGAAAAATGACAACTTTTTCTGGTGGTTGGGTGTACCACATCTATGATTTATTTCATGGCCCTTTGGGTTCCTAAGTTCTCTATACACCTTAACATAGAAGGAAAAAAGCTTCATCAACATCCTCTGGCTTTACAACTTGGCTTTTGGTTGTAATATAATGTGAGAAGTTCCTTAGGTTTTAAAATATTGGACTCTTTCACTAATTAGAAACTCAATGTTGTCACAACAAGAATAAATGAATAATGTGGCTAGTGACAATATTGATGCTAGTAATGGTAATATGTAGTTTGTGTTATTTTTAACTTCCATGGATTTTGAGTTTCAGGGATTTCTCACTAAACTCAAATAATTAGGTAGTAATCTCATTCATAGTAAACATTGGTGAACTTTTGACTGAAAGGTCTCCAATGTTTTATTAACAGGAGAGAGTGGATTGAAAGATTTGAGACAAGAGGGTTCTCCTTCACCAAATTGAGGCCAAAAGGGATGTATGTAAAATGATCTTAATGACAAGGGGTGTACATGAAATTTACTCTTAAAATACCCTTGATCTAGTTACTCAATAAAAGTTCATGAGATCAAAGCAAATTTGTTTTTTGCAATATCTTTAAATTTCGGATCCCATTTATGCCTCTTACTAAAGATTTAAGGTCTATGCTTTACTAATGGTTTCTTTATATGCAGGTTATACGATTTGTGAAGAGCCACATTGGTACCTACACACCTCTTTTAGCAGGAAATTCTGTATATATGGACTTTCTTTTCCTAAAGGTAAGACATTTTCATTTTCCTTTCTTTCCACCCTCTATATCTTTTCAGTTTTGCTTATTGCTTGTAAGTTTTGTGGATTGCCATGGACATTCGTAGTGACACATTCTACACACTATATACGTTGAATAACAACACTAATTGATCTGATTATCTCCCAACCTTCTTCCTCTTATTCTCCATATATATTTTTATTTTCTTTTCAGAAATACATGCCGGATCTGGCTGGTATGTTCTCTCATATTGTTGTTGATGTGAGCAGTGTTAAAGCTTTGTGCATTCGTTGGTTTCCAAGAGGTAAATATTTACCTCACTTCTAAATACTGAAATTTAGTTCTTTATACACAATTGAGTTGCACTGTGCATATGCTTCATTCGGACTGATCCTAGCTTTGTATGGATATAACAATCACCACTTAATGTTGTCTCTTCTTGGGCCGTTTTTCTTTTTGTGGCTTAACCCTGTCAATATTTTATTTTATAAAAATCAATATTTATAACTGAAAAAGTTATTCTCATAGCTACTATAAAAATAAATAGAAAGTTATGACTTACCAAACTCATGTACTGAATATTGATGAATAAATAAGTTCGGATGATGAATGGAGAAAACAATGCATTTCTATCTTTGATTTAAGAACTTCATATTCAAAATTGAAGTGAAACTGTTTACAGAAGCATATTGTATGCCTTCATGAAATCGTCAATTTCTACTTTGCCAAGACAACTAAAATTTTCCTCATTTCCAACTGTTTCTTTCTCAGGAAATTTAGAAAAGAACAAATATGCTAAATTCAAATTTTGATCTAACTTCTTTTTTGACTATTTTTTTAACAATCCTGATTCTAATTCTCTGTTTATACAAGTTATTGCTCGTTCATTTGTTTTTTTGGATGGGAACATGCTTATGTACGATTTCATTGAGTTGTTTCTTTATTAAGGAATGATGATAATTGCTTGTTTCACAGATCACAGGAAGGCACCTCCAAAGGAAAACAAACATAGAGCCATGGATGATATTAGAGAAAGTATAAGGGAGCTCAAATACTACAAAGAGAACATTTTTAAGGTGAGGTCTAAAAAATGACGCAAGAAGCTTTGGTTATGCTTATTCCTTTGTTCGGAGGTCGCATTTTCATATTATCTCCCTCGGAGGTTACTGGTTGCTGATGATGAAGGTTTCAACTATCATCACTTGTGTTTGAAATGGCCCTTTTTAAAACTTTTTAAAAACTTGAGATTATGTATGATTATACGCAGAAATGAATGATTCAATCATTCACTCTATTCTTAATACTATTCTAAATAATCTCTAAATGTAATGTTTAAATGTAAAGTTTCTTATTTGTGTCAGATCAAGGTGAAGATGTTTGAAATGTCTAGATCTTTTCAATTATTATGAGTGAAAATCCTCAGATGATTGTAACCATTGTAAGAAAGTTGTGGAGGAAAAAAACATTTTATAAATTTCTTACCGCTCTAAATGTGAAGTTTGATGAAGTTATAGGCATAATTATTGCAACACTTTGAGAAGTCTTCTCTAAGGTATGTTGTAAGGGGAGTGGTGATCTGTTAGCACTCCTAGTATTCCCACTGATGATCATATTAATGTTCAGCCCATAGCTCAACCCATAGTTCAGCAGCCTAGGCCTTTCCAAACTTATGTACGTAGGGGTAAGGTGGGAAAGGGAATTAACACATAGGCAGGCTGTTAGAAGTCGGTTATAGTGAGAGAATGTAGTAGGACAGCAGGGAGCATATAGAGGATCATAGTAAGAGTAATAGGGGATATACGAAATATTACATACTGTGAGGTGGTCTATCTGCTGTAATTCAGCCTATACGTAAATAATACACAATCTCTATATTCTCTCCTATCATGATCTGGTATGTTGTAAGGGGAGTGGTGATCTTGTCATGCTCAATAAAAGAAGCCCTAGTAATCCTGTTGATAATGTAACCTTGGGCTGTGTTTGAAGACACTTGATGACAAACTTCATGTTTGGTGTGATTATTATAATAAAGTCTTCTAATACATGTAAAATCTATTTAAGATTCACTTAAAACTAACAAATTTGGAGAGCTCTCATAAGGTTCGGGTTCAATCGTCTTACTGCATCTGAGGTAAATTTGGTTTCCTTCAACAGAGTATATTGATCAGGTACAACTTAAGTTTACTGAATACTGCTAATGCTTCCATTGCTCAGGCAAGTATTATCCTGTTATTTTCTTAGTTATTCTACTCCTTGGATCATATATAACAAGAAGCTCTTGTAAGTATAATTAATAGATGGTTCTTTTTCAGGAAAACCAAATCTCGTAAAAACTATTTTTCTAAAACAAAAATGTCTTACAAGTTCTTAAACTAACTTGTAATTTGCTATCATCTAATAAATTATTGAGGGAGCCCAATTATCATGTTACCTTTTTTAAATTTCACCGTGGTTCTTTAGGATCTGAGCCCGAGGAAGACGAGTTAGCAGTTCTAAATTGATAAATGGCCTCTACCCTTTTTATATGTTCAAAGTTTTGGTTAAGCTCCAACTGATGTTTTAGCACCTTTGTATTTGAGTAGACCTATTGCATGAGAATCTGAAATAAGACATATACTTGTGTTACGTCCAATTTAACAGAGGATCTGAACTCATTTCATGATCTAATGTTTACTTGTGTTAAGTGACAAAAACACCCACCTTGTATTTTAGTAACAAGCAAGTTAAATATCTTTGAAGTAAATACTCTATGACCATTGAGCAATTTATCATAGGATAAATATTTATTCATAAAACGAAATTCTGAAAAGAGAATAAGATATGGTAAGGGATCTAAACTTGTTTTCCTTTCTTTCATTCTTTCCATGAAATATATTTTTGGAAAAAAATGATTGATCTTGGACAAATGAGACATTCACTTTTACCTGTATTTTATTTGTTTACGATTTGTAGTATTTATAGTCTTTTTTATTCAGAACATATCCTATGAAAACACACTTTTGAGTTTTATTCTAAATTGATTAGATATATGAACAAAAATAGTGCATCTAGATACTATTAAAAGTAGCATTTCTATCTCTTATAAATAAATAGCATTGTTGTATATAATTTTAAGACTGAACAATTGAACGATTCATTTCAGCTTATAACCATAAGATGGACTTATTCACTGACTTCAGCCAAAAAAGGATCTTTGCTGTCCTTTATTATGTCAAAATCAGGGTGTTGATTGAATCATCAAATACTTGCCAAAAACACATATTCTCCGCTCATCCTCATCAAACTTAATGGCCATAAATTCCTGCTTCAAATAATATGTGATAAGCTATAAGGAGTTGGTAATCCTGGGGAAGTCGAGAGGATGTGGTAGATTTTTGGGTTATTTCATGAGCAAGCAAGGTTTCTGTCATTTCATATGGGCCTTCACTTCACTATCAAGAACTTCCATTCACTGCACAGATGAAACAGCTCCCACCCTAGTCCTTGAAACATGTGAAATAAGCAAACATCCTCAAAATCGCACCACAAACACCCAGTTCATTTCTACCATGTGAAAACAGTTGATTCCTGACATCGAATTGCATTTATGATGTTTCAAGTAGCCGATAAACCGTGATTTCTTGCTGCTTGAAGTACCGTCGGTCCTCCTCATCAACTAGGACAAGATTCAAGTAATATTTTACACTGAATTTGTTATTGATGTTGCGATAAGTTGGTGTCAACTCATATGGACTTAAAAACAGTCTGATGGGTATCGATTCTCCTGTATGGGAATAAATCATGTATTATCTTCGTGAACCTTGAAGCATATCATAACCAAGAAAAATATTTTATGCAAGTAAATGTGACACAAACCATATTGATATTCCTAGATAGACATGTCAAAAGCAGCAGATCTAAGTTTTGAAGCATGAATTAACTTTTAAGGATTCAAGCTATTATACTCCTTACATCCTAAGCCTCGACCCTCATATAGAAGTCCTTGCTTCTGACATGGAAATTGTAAGTTCTTTTAGCTGATGACACGTGCATGCATCCCTTGTTTCTTCGTTTCGTGGCTGTTGTGTATATAGACAAGCAAATAAGGCTTGGTTTTCATGTCTATATCCTAGGACATTGGATCCTCTGACGTGTTATTTCCCATACCTTGTTTCAGCGAGAGACTTGCAATTTTGGAAAGTAATCCTTTTCACTATTTAAAGACTAAACACATTTATATACAGTACAAGACAACATACCTCTAACAGGAGCCCCATCCATCAACTCAAATTTTGCTAGTGTCTCTGTCTCAACGTATGTATTAGGCCCTGATCCTGTTGACTCACGGCGCCTAATCTCGAGCTCCATGTTTTTAATCTTGATTCTCACCAGAAGAAAATATATTTTGCCAATAATGACATCCTTCAGATGATACCTGAATTAAAATAACCAATAAGGGGAAACAATGTTTTTTGCAACTTATATTAGGTAAGCTTGACAGGTTGTCTATAACTTACTTGCTTTTGCTATATTCAAATTCAATGTGAAGACAATCTTCAATTCCAACTTCCATCTGCAAAGGGTACCATGAAGTAAAGAAATAGCCAACTTTTTAGAAACTATCTGCAAAGGGTACCATGAAGTAAAGAAATAGCCAACTTTTTAGAAACTATCTGCAAAGGGCACCATGAATTATAGAAATAACCAACTTTTTAGAAACAATCTGCAAAGGGCATCATGAAGCACATAAATAACCAACTTTCTAGAAACTAAGTTAAAATCAACTCATCTTGGATCATGCATTGATACAGCACAAGACATTGAACTAATAATCAAAATGATATGAATTTTAATTAATTTATTTCCAGACTTCATTGCTGCATTGGTTGCGTATCATACTTGTAAATACAGATCATTAATGGTGGAAGAATGTTGAAATTGTAACTGCTATTGAGCAGTTAATTGTTATCTTCCGCCTTATTTTCTCTCATAGAGTTCTTTTCTCATCCAAAACAATAGCACAATTTTTGTAACAAACGGAAAATAAGGGTCAATTTTGCCTAAGAAGCTAGGAGGACAACCTAATAACTAATGCCAACTATAACTGAACCAACAAAATAATTTTCAATAAAAATGATTGTAAGGATATATTTTCCGCACCTTAATGCTGTTATTGATTGATGGGAGCGGAGTGTAATTCTGTACCTGGCAGATACATAAAAGTCAAAGCAATGAGGTTGAAGTTGCTGCAAACCCTATCAAATCATATGCACATACATGGCAAAGCAAATCCACAATAAGGTCACAAAACAAAGGTACAACTCATCTAATCCTGATAATCTGTAGAAACAAGACGAATAGTTCTAAGAAATGAATGTAAAAAGTTATGCTGATAACCTGTTGATTAGGTATGAAAAGTATATAGGATTAACTTCTGGCGAAGTCAAGAAAATGAAATAAAAGGGAAAGGAGGAAAGAGAAGAAAATCGAATTGTGTATCAGCAAGTACTGTAATATGGCCTGTAATATCAAAATAAAGTAGAAGCGAAAATGAATTACCACAAAATCTTGGTATTCTACAATATTGCTGATGAAGTTTCTGCCGACTGTCACTTTCAACACATACCTGCAAGTAGCAACCAGCTTGAGAAGTGGCCATTTTTACTTTTCAAAGAAACAACTTGAGACTCCAATTCAGGACTCTAGACAATACAAGCACGTTAAATAAAACATGTTTTAAGGGACAGCACCAGGAGATATAACTGTTTAAAACAGATGAAGTAACTATACATTCCAAGTTTTTAGTCTAGCTTAAAAAGATCTAATAACAGTAGTGAAACAGAGCAAAACTTTTATATATAGATGCTAAGCTAGGAATGAGGTCACATAGCAGGCGAAGTGGGATTGGAGGAGTTATCAAAACTATCTGAAAAGTGTTATGCACTCTCCTGTTAGACAGCTATACATGCAAAATTATTAACAAAAAAGTTGCCTACCTAAGCCTCACATTGACTCCATTGTAAGACTCATAGGGCATTTCAACAGTGGAAAATTCAAAGGGATATGCTTTCCTTTCATACAATTCACCAGGGACATCAAGTTCACGCACTGCATAAGAACAACAAGTAGAGCTCAGCCAATTTAGACATATTCAGTTACTGAAAGCCAAGTAATATGAGACTAATAAGCAAGCCAAATGGTGTTAGCAAAGATTAATACGCCAATTCTGTATAACAAACTAAAATTGAACTACTGAGATTAGAAACTACCTACATCTTTCATAGTAAGTCATTAAGTTTTTCTTAAAAAGAGGCGCAAGCATAACTATACCATATACTCACCAAGAGAAGTAAAATCATAGAAATTGCCTCGATCAAAGTACAGTTCTGCACAAAGGGAAGAGATATGTCATGATCTAATAAGTTCCTGCTTCAAATAATAAACTAACAGTATGTATTTTCCCCATTTTATTAAATAGAAAATTAAGTAAGCCAACCAATAATTAACAACACGTGCGAATGCAGAAAGATGAAGTCAATCAAATAAGGTAAGTGACAGTTTTAACTACCAGTATCTCATAGACATGTTTGGAAGTCTGTCACACAAGCAGTGTCATTGAGGAGCCAAAATATTCACCAAACTTGTTATTAACTTTGCGAAAGAAAAGCATCAATATGGTATTTTCTTCGTAAATTCATCGGTGCTGTATCACAGGGATTAACCTTTGCTTAGTTATTTTAAATGACAAACATTGTAAAATTGCAGCCATATTTCATTTCTCTTCTGATTATTCGAAGCATGTTTATACAATAACTTAAATGCTCTAAAAGTATCGTAGCCTATCCTAAAATTCCTAAAATGATATATTTAAATAAGTCGTTTCCAAAGCTTAAAAATGTATTTATTGTCATTTGCATCTAAACTGTAGTCTTAATTAAAAGTAAATAAACGCAAGCATAGTAGCACATACATAATCATCTTCACATTAGACTAAGATCTAATGGAAGCTCAACTCACCTATCTGACCAAGTAGCTCAATTTTGATGCCATTATGTTCGACCTTCTTCCCTTGTACTGGTTCTATAACAACCTAAGTATTATGCAACAGAGTTAAGTCACACTTGGAATTTAGAAAAAAGGAACTTAAAAAGGTATCATTAACAATAACCATTAGTTCTTTACTCGCATCTAAATTGCAGATCTGAACATAACATAGTACCTCTCCGATAATATTTTCTTGACTTTGGAAGAGGGGAACCATAGCTGTTTTACCATTTTCCTTCTTCAAAGGAACCTACATAAAGACACAGAAATGGTGTGAGAAAGTTCACTTAAAATTTTGTTTTCAGATGCCATAATCACATGAAAGGCAGATTGCTTAATTCAGCTAAACCATCATCATAAGAACTTAAAAGTTCCGATCTCAAGACAAAAATTGTGCCGTCAATGTTATAGTTAACTACCCTTAACAAATACCAAGGCATAAAGATTAAACTCTCGCCCAAAAACCGGAATATAAATTCCCTGATAACGCTAAAATGTATTGCCAACAAGAGGAAGCAGAGGTTAAAAACGATAAAATGGGTTAGCAACAAAGGAAGCAAACGTGAAATATAGAGAAAGGTCAACAAAGAATATGAACAACAAGATCTATGTTTCATGAGACTTAATTTGCATGATGGGTTAAAGAGGACGAATCGAAAACGCCGATTCCAAACAATACCTGCTTGCGACTTCTTCCATCAGCTAAAGTGATTGAAATGCTACATGGTGTCTTGAAAGCCCCTACAAGGAAATTCTATAACAACCAAAAAACCAATCAATCATTAGAGCTAAACCCGAAATCAAAATCCCAGAAAAGGATCAAAACTTGTACCATGATCTAGCGCGGGATATTCAGCTACTCCCGAGAATGAAGAAACAAGCAATAACAACGGAGCATGGAAGTACTGTGAATTGTGAGAAGAGAATGAAAGGCTACGAGAGATCAACTACTTCGATTTTCCGTTTTTCTTCTCAGCAACTTCCTTCTACTCTCTACTATTCCTCAATTTGACTTCCATCTTCCTTTCTTCTTCTTTAATGGTAGGTGTTTTGCATAGTTGTTTTAAATTTTAATCTTAATTATATTTAGTTTTTACCAATAATTTTAAAGCAAAAAATCCAAATTTAGTTTAAAATATTAACAAAACTGGAAAGTATACAATTCCATTATCTAAATCTAAAAACACTTAATAATAATGAATTTTTCATAAATTTAGAAATTTAATATTGGATTGATTATTAAAAATTTAAAAATATAAAACACTTAGTAATAACGATTTTTTCATAAATTTAGAAATTTAATATTGGATTGATTATTAAAAATTAATTTAAAATTTTAAAAATTTAAACTAAAATTTAGAAAATAAAAGAAAATTTTAAATTTATATTTTTATATAATAATAAGAAAAAGACAAAACACTCCTTCCTATTGTTTATGAGAAATAGTATCTGATTTCCAGGAGACTCAGCATTGAAAGATGTTCAAAGAACTTGGTACAAACAAACATTATTTCTACCCACACAAATCAATCAATGTTCATGTGTCTAAATGTACATACAGAAAGCAGAAAGAAGAAGTAAAGAATGAAGATATCCAACAATATGACACATCTGGCATTTCATTTAGTAAATCACACACGGGCAGGCACTACATGTTCCTCCTCCACTTCTTGCATGTCGTCTTCAGTTCTCCATACAACATCCTCAAGACAAGTTGACAGGTTCTTGTAGAACTGCATCAAAGAAAGAAGAAAATAAGCAATCCAACTTGCACCAACAGCAACACTCATGATTTTTAATATTCTTAGAGAGCCTCACTAAATCGCTTGCACTGTAATAATATCACTCCCAATTCAAGTCCATATCATCCATTCACCACGATCAATTATCGAACAATCAGGTAAATGGTTCCCTTGTTAATGATTTTCAGTAGGCAGCAGACAATCATAAAAAGAAGCTAAAGCAGTGGTTTTCATGCAATCTAGCCCAGATTTTTTTTAGTAAGAAATTGGAATGACATAATCATTGATTTCTTCGGTTACTATTGTCTTTCGACAGATGCAGTAAGTTCTGGATTCGTAACATTTACAGGACAATCAACACATCAAAAACCACCATCAGTCTGCATTGCAAGTGCCTACCCATGTTTTTAAATTTCCTTTGTGGTACTTACATGATGAAGATATGTCATTTGGCTGAAACTGGAAGACTTCTACTATTTCTATCTCAGCAAAGTTCTATTGTTCTTAGGTTCTTTTCAACAATTACCAGCTAATTCACCGCTTCTCTTTTACATCATCTCCTCAACATCCACGAACCATGTTTTACTAAGCAGCATCTTGACCAGTAATGTATTGTGCAAGAAATATTTCTCAATCATCAAATATGTGTTTTAACTCTAGGTGTTACTAGTTAAAATTTCACTCACACGATCACCAAATCACTGAAGTTCAACTGGCCAACCCTTAGGTCATATTGCACCAGCGAACCAACTAGTCATCCCTAAGCTTCCGAAGAGGAGTACAAGTATCATTTGTATATGATTTATATTCATTAGAGTAGGAGAAACCAGATTCTAAAAGAAAGGATACCTTATGGAACTCCAAAGTATCTCCTTTGGCTTTTCTTACTTCAACCATATGAACAGAGGGCGCCACTTGAAATATCTGTAGAAATATAAGAAAAGAGGGAAATAAATAGAAAGAGAAACTATCAGGCTCCACCATGACAATAGAATTTCTTTCGAAGTCACAGACCTCAGTGGCAATGTTAAGGTTTCCCTTTCTTCCTGCTTTCATGTTTTCAAGCCTCATCTAACAAAAACAAGTGAAAAGTAAAGATCAGTTCCAACCCTCCTGCTTCAGCTAAATAAGAATAACAATTATCCTCCAAAAGTATCAGTGACCTTGTAGTTTTTCTTGTGAACATCAAAACCAAGCGGCTTTACAGCTTCTTCAATCTTGTGAACTATCTCATTGGCAGGACATCTAGATGCGAACCTCGTTTCCCGTTTAAAGCCCTGTAGTTGATCTTAAGTCATCAAATCAAAGTCAGGGATAGCATGAGTTTCAGTATTCTTTTATAATCCAACAGTAATATGTCCATCATAAAACATTTGGATGTTCATGGGAAAGCCAATGCTATTCGTGCCTAAAACATTCAAATGATCCTTGATTTTTTGTGTAAAATGATTTGTTAATATATTCGTGAATTCTTTCTCATTAGCTTTGCAAGTTGACATATCCGGAAAACTTGAAAGATTGGCGGATAAGGAAAAGCATGCATGCAACTATCAACATGGAATCACAAGATCATCCACATATGTGTGCTAAGTTGGTCCAATTACTCTAAAAAAGCTAGAAGCATGCAGAAGATGTTTTGATCTTCCATCCAACTCCACACTTGAGCGAGAGGAGAAATTTTAATATAAAAGAAGCATTAAATAAGTGAACCTGTTCCACGTCAAACAAATTCCCAAGATTCAGTCCTTTTGACATAGAAATCAACTCAAATGCATTCATAGCTGTTGGTTGTTCTTCCTTCTTCTCTGTGACATGGTGCTCCTGTTAAGTTGGTAATGCATATCAAAAGACACTCCCACCAAGTACAAGAAATTGTGTCTCCACATAGATTCACTTAAACTTCTTAAAATTCGTTGCAAACTCATTTTAAACTTACTTCAGAGTCCTTAAAAACAGCTTCAACATCATCCGAGTTGGTGTTTTCTTCCTCCTCAAAGACAGAGGGCTTATAATCTTTCTTAAACCATTCGTCTTCCAAGATTTCTGGTATGGTGATACGCTGCAATAAAAGCCAATCAAAACTATTAAAATAAAATAATGTGAAAGTAACATGAGAGAAATTTGTGGTTTGACCTACATAAACAGATATAGAGACCCACAAGAGTTATATCTGTCTTCATTAAACTTGTGTGTAGTATATTTTACATAGGGTCGTAGAGGGAGGAATAAGAGACACATTTGACAAGAATATATTCAAAATCACTCAAAATTGAAGATAAAAACTTAATTCTTTGATTTGATTCTTATAGATTCCATAATATTTCTTGATATTATGAGAAAAACATCAACTAAGCAATGCAAAATGCTTATAGTCAATAATAGTTTGGGAAGGCCAATGCTGGGTGGAAAAACTTGTATACACTCAGCAACAAGTCTAACCACATGCATTTTTTTGTTGTAGCCAAATAAGTGGTACACACACAACATGAGGCAAGCAGGTAAGGTAAGAACTTTAAGAGCTTCTTCTGGTAACAAGAAGACATCATATTATGTGATGCCTTCATATATGTAAAAAGAATGTCTATTATGCTTAATTATTGCTTAAACAGCATAAGCTTTCATTTTCTGTTTCTGCTGAAAAAATTTACTTTGATCAATTCCTGGAAGTCTATATCATCAAAGTCAACTAATTGCCACTTCTCAATGACCAAGAAATTGTTTGAAGAGCAAACATATCAGAGAAGTAAAGGCACATCTAGGCCTCGACAATAATATTATTCTACCTAAATGAGATGCAATTAAGAATTAAAGATGAACGAGTTAATTTGTTTTCTAGGCACTCCAATATCATCTACTGCAGAAACAATGTGACAGTCAAATTCTTCTTAAATCACAAAATCTGGTTAGCCCAACTATCAAGCTGCATCCACATGCTTAGGCATAATACGCAGTGTAGCATTGCAGAGGCCAAGGTCTCTAGTTTCCCAACTCCATTATTGGGATTATCCATCACAATGAGCAACAAAAGTCGCCACTTGAACCTAAGATTTCAAAATACATACTTTCGTTCGCAAGTATGCTGCTGATCACTGATAGGCACTGACTACTGAGGCTTAATCAAGTTGATCAAATTGGATATAGTATGGATATATTATCTCTTTAACCTTACAAAAAGTAGAATTGTCAACCAAATTTATTTAAGACTAGTCATTTTATTTCAATTGTCAACCAAATTTATTTAAGACTAGTCATTTTATTTCTTCCTTTTCTTCTAAGAGATGAAGAATCAATGAACAAAGCTGATCAAATCATCTCAGATAAGTGAAACTACTTACAGTCATAGGGTTGGGATCCAAAATTCGAACAATTAATTTCATGGCACCAAATGATAGCCAGGGGGGACAAGTGAATTCAGCCACTGAAATCTGCCAATGGAAAAAATGAAATGACAACTAAAGGACAAGAAAAAAATGAAAGAGGTGAAGCAAAATTCACAAAACACTCACCTTTTTGTATAGGTTGATTACATTAGCATCATCGAAAGGCAAATATCCTGCAAGCAATACAAAGAGTATAACTCCACATGACCACAAGTCTGCAGTGGCTCCATCGTAACCTCTATCATTAAGAACCTGATACACAACAATATTTAAGGTCAAAGGAAAAATTATTGAGGACAGTAATCCACATGGTGGGGTAATTTTGGTAACTCAAAGAGTCATCGAAACCTCAGGAGCAACATAGTTTGGAGTTCCACAAGCAGTATGAAGGAGGCCATCATCCTGCCAAAATCCAAACAAACATCTACATAAGCACACAGAAGCCAAGAAAGAAGCTCCAAGGGAGTAGTCAAGTTTAAACAACAAGGGTACCCCTTGTAGATGACAAAACCACTTGGAGAGAAAAGGAAGGTGATAACAATTTATTACAATTACCCTGACTTGTTGAGACAGTGCACTCAATCCAAAATCAGAAACTTTGAGGTTTCCATAAGCATCCAACAGCAGATTTTCGGGCTGTAAGAGAAACAAGACAGATTAGAAGGAAGATGACATGAATTTGTATGAGTCTCCTAGACAAGTATGTAATGAATACTACATACAGATCACTAGTCATAAGCCTCAAAGAAAAAGCTAAAAGTACCTTTAGATCTCTGTGATAGACACCCCTGCTATGGCAATAATCAACAGCATTAATAAGTTGCTGGAAATATCTACGGGCTTCATCCTCTCTCATCCGCCCATGGTTTACCTTCATAACAAAAATCATTACTTAAAGGCAGGCTGTAACTGACATGGAGCTGCACTACTTGTTTCAATATAAACAGAAAAGCTACTGTGTAAGCATTGTTTGAATTAGTGTATGCCATAGTCATGGAATCCAACACTTATCTTCTTCATCAAATATATTTAGCTCATGATGGTGAAGCAATCAGCTACCAAATAGGCTTCAACAAGAGTATAGCAACTCACAATTTTGTCGAAAAGTTCTCCCCCAGTAACAAACTCCAAAATTATAAATATCTTTGTCTTGCTTCCCATCACCTAAAAATGATCAAAATAATTTGGTAAATCTCACACCAAGTGAAACAGTTAATAACTTGATTGGCTTTGGAGCAGTAAAATATAATAGGCAAACATGAAATCCTATGGTAACATGAGTCCAATATGATCATAAGAAGAAGGAACATTGGGATTGTTCTCTAATTGGAGATAAATAGCACTATGGTAACATGAGTCCAATATGATCATAAGAAGGAAGAACATTGAGATTGTTTTCTAATTGGAGATAAATAGCATTATTTGGTCAATAATCTATACTAAAATTACGCCATCAATTTTGTACCTCCTTTACATGCTCTTAAATTAGTATCCATTACCAAGGTGATTATGTAAAGACAAAAAAAAGAACTGAAATTGAATAAATTGGAGATCTTATTAGATTATTGATTCGAGTAATGGTTTTCAAAGATCTATTTGGTAAGAATGTCTTTGAGAATTTACGTATATCATCTAATATATGGACAAAAGTTCACATAAGTCTTCCCTTCTTTGTTTCATTTGGTTCATCAGAAAGTATTTTAATACTTGGACCTAAACCATCCAAGCAATGAGACAAACCCCCAGCATAGTTGATTGAGGGTAGAGGCGCTTACCACTTTGCTACAACTACCTCTTCTTTGCTCAACTTCAGCCCTTTCCATTACTTGTGCTCTTTGTATTATTCCGGAACTCTTGCAAGTTATGTTTCAATAATGAAACTTTAATTTTATTGAAGAATTGATTGAACAATTTCCTAGCACCAGCTTACTTCTCCATCCAGGTAGAGTGTTGAATACAATTAGTTATTTGTACTTGTTGAGTGTCCATTAAGTGTCAAGTATGGTACTTATAAACCATATTAATAGTTAGTTGATTTTTCAAAGTTCCTTGATTTGCACAAAATTTATCCATGTTTTTCATCCTCCATGAATGAATACACTGAATGCTTATGAGGTACCCATCTCAATCCTAGTGCATGTTAATAAACACGGGTCTGGGACATGATAGACATCTATACCCTAATTATAGTAGAACAGATGCTGAAACTAAATTTAGTTCCATGATATGAAGAAAAAAAAAATCAGAGCATAAGAATGTAGTCAAGAAGAACTTGAGTTTAAAAGGTATATAATCAGGCTAAAGAGGAGAGAGAAAGAGAGATACCTCATACAGACGAACAACATTAGGATGTTTTATGCGTTTCATTGTTGCTATCTCCCTCCTGATCTGCAAACATACACAAACATAAAAGATCCAAGAAACCTGATAAAGTTACGTATGGTAATTCTACACATAATTTTGCGATTGCCGGGATGTACCTAGATACTGTTGAAATTTTAGAAAGAAAAAGAGAAAAGTATAGAAAAAGTTGTAGCAATTGTCTTGGACAACCCCAGAGCTAAAGAGTTGCTTTAAACTAGTAAACAAACAGAATTTGCAAAGAAGCAAAAGAGTATAGAGAAACAGAAATGATCAACAGAAAAGGAAACATGACTAACCAGACCTGCTCAGCCATCTTGTGCTTGAGAACTTTCTCTTTATCGAGGATCTTCAGAGCCACAGGTTCCCCTGTCTCAGAGTTTCTGGCGAATTTAACTTTCGCAAATGTCCCCTCACCAATTGTTCTCCCCACCTCATATTTACCCACTCTACGCTTAATTTTAGGTTGACTCATACTCTTTTCAAACGTAAAACTTTCTTCTCCTCACACTTAAGAAACTGAAAAACTCTTCCTGAATCATGTAAACATTAAAGTTGTATTCAGATTTCAAAGTTCAAAGCAAATGAATCCCGACAATAAGTAATTATAAAGTCAAATAATTTCAGCATCAATCTGTGATAATATGTTACCAAGTACATCACACTTAGAAGCCTATTGACGATCCTAACCCCATCTCCTTACACTAAAATCGTGGTAATAGCCATACCGAATGATCACTTCCTATGGCTTACACTGATAATGAAGCAAGACAAGAAGCAATATACAGAAATGGGAAAGCTAGTACAAATGTTCTATCGTCATAATATCCAACAAGAAGCCAGGAAAATCCTGATCAATAAACTAATAAACTCACATAGAGCAATAAAGTCTCGTAGAAGTAGAGATACAGGAATACAGGTTAAGTTTTGAAGCGAATCAAAATTAGGAAGAGATGGGAGAAAAAACACAAAAAAGATCACAGGCACACACCAGGAAGGCTCATAAAAGAAATTTTGCAAGTGCATTAACCTCGAAATTGATCTGCACAGTACAAAACTGAAATCCAAAGCAGATTTAAGTCCAATATACTGGCTCCTGTATCGAAGACGAAGACAGGTAGTCAGAAAATTCAAAATTCAAAGATTCTTATTATTGTTGTCGTTATGTTTAGCATGAGCTCATGGAGTGCCCTTTTAATATTCACTTATACAACTACAAAAGACGTAGAACAAGAAACTTAGGAAGAGAATTAAGTTGGAGCTCCGAAACTTTGAGAAAAGGCATAAATTTTTGGTTATCACAAAGTCTCGTTCTAGAAACAGAAACCCAAATCAAATTTTGCATGAAAAGATGAAGAAGAGAAACAACATCTTACCCTTCCCAAATCCCAAGGAAATCTATACAAAATCACAAAATAAAGTGAGAATTTTGGATCGCGACACCAGACAAAGATGAAGACTTTCAGAATCTAGCATAAAGATGATTATAACCGTACAAAATGGAAAAGAAAACGACGTAAATGACAAAGAGGATATACTTGGTAGAACCCTTTTGTAATGACGAGTAGAAGCGCGAAGATAAGAAGAAAAAGGTTGGTCTTTATGACTGCCTTTTGAACCTTGCAAAAGGGCACTAGTGCTTGCAGATTAGTATCCAACTCCGATGAGTTCTGCGACCCATTTTGTAGAAAAAGATCAAATCTTTCTTGCTAGTTCCTTCACCGCAACCCGACAAAAGTCGTTAAAAAACCTGTTTAACAGCTTCTACTCCGTGTCCACCACTACTTGCTTGTGTCTTTGACTCGATTTAACCACTGTGAATTCAAACTCGGGCAATGATTATTTCCTCCTCCTTGCACTCAAAAAAAGTGGAATCGCCCACCCAGACGCTCCCACACCCCGGCCCGACAATTATTTCCTCCTTCTGGCTTCCCAACAAGTAATCGAAATAGTTCTTTAAGCAAACTCTAAACATAATCAAGTAAATCAAGCTAACTAAACATTCTTCTCGGGTTCCACAGTAATTAATGTCATTATTGCGGGTGAGCATGAAGTGGGTAAGGAGTGATTCATGGTGTACAGAGTACAGACACAACTTGGTCCATGTGTTCTAGATTGAGGCTGCGGAGCTTTGTCGTCAATCACCCATTTCTTGCATGTAAAAATGTAACCGAGGAAGAAGACAAACAAACTTTTCTCTGTCTCTTTCATGTTACAGTATCCTAATCCAATGGTTTGATCTGTCTTTGCCTTATTATTTTAAGATGGGATATAATTATTTACTGACATCAAAGATTCTTTATGACCGTCGATCTGGAGAAGAAGGTGATTGATGACAGTACAGATACTTTTTAAGTATAAGGTCACTCGTATGAAAAATTGAAACTTTGAATAAATAATTATTACTTTAACTTACAAGAGTCTACCAAACTATGTATTAAACTGAAATTAATAGGGTTAATAGCATCAAGAGTTTCGACCACCTCACATAAGTATGAAAAGTCAACCGTTTTTGTTTGATAAGGAGAAATCTACACATTTTTGTCATGTTGTAAGTAATGGACAATCAAGTGACACAAGTAATTAATCCTCTCTTTTTCATAAAATATCCTAATCCAATGTTTTGATGGGGGGAGATAATTATATATTGACAAAAGCATATTACAATTCTATGTAACAAAATTTTATTACAAATAGATGATTACTAAAAATCAGAAATAAACCTATAAAACTTTATATTTAAACATAGTATGTTGTTTAATTATAAATTATTAATTTATTAAATAATTTGTTTGAAACATATAATTTGCGAACTAATTGAAACTTTTAAGTAATCAATCATTACGTATTAAACTGAAATTAATAGGTTTAGTAGCATCAAGACCTTGGACCACCTTACCTACTCAATAAGTAAAACGTGATAAGTTGCATGTTTTTGGTTTAATGAAAAGAAAGCTACACTTTCGTTATGTTGCGAGTTCTTCAATGTCACAACCATTTCGAAAAGAATGAAAATGAAATTTGCTATGAAAGTCTATATCCATCGAACCATCCATGTCACTTTGTTGATTTAGTAACAAATTCACAATATAGCTAAGCGTACCAGTTTGGTCATGGTTAGCTTCCCTCATCTTCAAGATTAAATCATTCAATCATTTCATTTCTGGGTCAACCCACCATGCTTGGAGTAGACAATTTGTAATTTATTATCTCATTCTAACATTATCTATGATCCTAGTTCCATAGTTATTCAGCTTCCAAAGCGGTAGGTCCCAACAGAAACAATACAAAATAAGAATAAAAAGAATCTGTCAATGATTGTTTTCATGATAACCTAAAACTCTAATTTCATGAGAAGTTGGGCATTGATTTTCGCATAAAGCACAAAGAACAACCAAAATAGGAAGTTCGTTAGGTAACCAACCATAGTTTGTCATCAAATCATTGCTTACGGCTATTTTGCCTTTTCGTTCTGTTAGACGATTCGGAAATATCCCATGACTATGGTCTAAGCCCCAATGCAAAGGCATATGCCCTTATGCAAGCATAAATAAAGAAGAAGATTCAAAATTTCATCCTATATCAACGATCACACTGCTCCCTAGGCAAAGGCATATACCATTACGTTCCAATTTTATCCCAAGAATCAATTTAAACTAGTCATGACTCCCAATAGAATCCATGATTACTGCTCTTTCCTTTTCTCACCCTTTTGTTAAAGGAGTGAAACAAGGTAAGGATTCTGTCTATAGTTTCTTTCACACATGAACAAGTACCCATTCACTCACCTTGAACAGAACTAAAACATACAAACTAGGCAAATAGTTCATCTTAAGGCTTTGGATTCTCTCATATCAAAATTCCTAAGAACGATTATAACCGTCACTTTGCACAGCATCTTTTTCTAAATACTGGCGCCTAACAAATGAGAAAGGAATTTTTATCGTGTAGTTGATAACCACCGCAAGTCACCTGTAAACAATCTCAGTATACACGATTGCTGATAGTCTGAGAAAGAGACTTAAGCTGTGTGTTCCATTTCTCAATGGCTGTGTACTTCTTCATTCCTTTTGACCTGCATGGCATTTGGAAAAATAGGAATTACAACAGCTGCAATGGAGGACAATAGTCTGTAAAACTAAACTTTGAAATTCAACCATCAGCAGTACATTTAAAGTAGTTAAAGAAGAAGAAACTTCTACCTGTCACCACGCTCTAATAGTCTGTTTACTTGGTCAATATGGCCGTCAATGCGGTTATCCAATATCAATGAAACCAAGAGTTGCTCCACATCTTTTTCTGGGACATTGAGTTCCTGCAAGTCAAACAAGATAAAAAGAAGTTTGTTGATATTCATGGCTAAAGCAAATTACAGTAGTGAGCACAACGTCCCAATGGGACAATTTCATAAGTTATCTGCACTAGTTATCAGGAGTAACTACTTCATGTAAATAAAGTGGGGTTTCACCTTGGATATAAAAGGAATCCGAATTCTTGTGTAAGGTTTGATAAGCTTAAGCAGCACCTGTGTTCTGACATTCTTCAGTAGATCTTCAATATAATTCCGAATGAATGGATCATCCATAATTGTCCTTCGGTTACTCTGTAATTCCAACTATCAATGCAATGATAACTACATTTGACATTTGAAGACAATCAAAATTGTAACTATACCTTGAGGATTTTCTCAAACTCTAATATCTCATTTCGTTGATATGCTGCTATGAGATTAGTCATTGCCAAAATCTCAGGATCATTTTTATATCTGCAAATATCAAAGCCAAGTTTGCACACAAGTTAAGAGAAAGAAGAAAATAATATCCTAAAGTTGCAACACAGTGTCTGTGTTAAACACTTACGGCTTTGCCTCTTGACCATCAAACGGATTAACTTCAGATTCCATCAGCATATTAGCCAGAACCAGGTATCTGTCAATCTCAATTATTAAAGTTGGTGACACAGAACGGTATAAACAAACACATGAACAGTTAAATATCACCATCATAATGTTCATATAACTGTGCTCACACCCAGATCTCAATTTTTGTGTTACTGAATCTAAATGTTCAGCACATCATGATGGTGCTTCTCATTATTCATTAGCATTTCCATCTATGAAGTGTTTTTTACTAATCTCCTTTTCCGCTGATATGATATCTCCTTCTAGTCCAGTGAAGTCAATTTTCAATATATATTTTTTTCAATTAACATGAAAATGAAAGTCTTGATTTGCTAGAGCAACAGACTTCAAGGAGAAATGGAGAGAAACTAGCCTCTAGAAGCAAAGAGACACAATCTAAGAATGACTAACATGCATTCCTACATTGGATCGTGATCATGTCATGCAGCATGGAAGGCTTTCTAAATGTCAGGATGCATTTGAAGTGAGAACCATGTAATCAAATCCAAATAGAAGAGAAGACAAACAGATAAGAAAAAGAGTAAACATGAAAGGAAATGGGGAATTACTTTAAGCATTGGATACGTCTTTGGTTACCAGCTTCATCATAATTTTTGAAAGCTTCAAAGAAATCTGTTGCAGCCTCAGCCCACTGACGCTCTGCCATGTGCATCTTTCCACCACATTCTCGAATTATCCCCATTATCCTAGGATGTGGAATAGCTGATTTGATAGCAAGTGCCTTTTGGTATAATTGCTGGTTAACAAAGCCATACAAAAACATCATGAAGAAATTACTAAACAAATTTAAGAAAGAATTTCATGCTCCATGGTAATGATCACAAAAAGGCATATAAACAGAGGCTAAACTACTCAATGTTCATTTCAATCAACCAAATTACCAATACAATTGAGAGGTCATTCTTAAACATGGACAAGAATTACATGTCACGTGGATATATAGTAGTCTTCCAACTAAACAATGCAGACTTTCAGATCTAAAAGATCTTGTTTAGCGTATCAAGAGCACCTTTAATATTACATCAAATTTGCTTATGGATTAACCCAAATTAGACAACACAAGGAAGTGAATGCTATGGATAATATAAGCAGGTTTAGCTAATAAAACGCCAAATCATTTGACTCATTTACTTCGGTTTTCAATCTCAATAGCATTCCAAACTTTTGGCATTCTCATTGAAAGGGAGATGATAAGAACCTAAACTACAAAGATTAGAATATGAAAGTTATACTGGTAAGACAAGTTTGAGACACCAAATACTGCAGAATTCTCACCTTAAGCTTTTTGTTATTCTTTGTTTCCGTATACATCTGGATCTCAATTGCATAGACCTCGAGAAGCTGACTACCCTTCTTTTGATCATCTGAACCATCTTCTCTTTGACAAGACTTGTGGAGTTCCTTCAATATCTGGCCAAGTGAACCAAATTAATGACATAACTAACACCCTACAGCGACTACATAAGTAGCCAAAATCAATGAGTAGAAGATATACCTTACTCATCCGCCCATATTCTCCCATATCAAACCAAATCTTGCAAAGCTTAAGATTTGTCTTGAACCAAAGTCTCTACAGAACATAAACTGAAGTCAATAAAAGCTGCAAAGGATACCTTTTAAAAATAGGGGACGAAAGCTTGTAGTTAATCTTGGTCGCAACATATAGCTACAGTTACTTAGAAGTAAGATCTTGAAGAAGGCCTGTAGGGGTCAGTAGTAACGGGAATTAGTCTATAATATTTTCCTTTCAGGCTACAGTTGTTTGATTCTAGCCATCCCAGTAGTTCAAAAAACTGACTGACACTAAAACTCTCGAGTAACATCCATGCAGCTCATGGATGAAACAAGGGCCTCACCTAGTTCTAACATCCACCAAGGGAGATGAAACCCTCCATTGGTTTGTCGGTGAAAAAAATTACTGCATTAACATCATGACCTAAAGAGCATCAATAAAACGGAGAATCTGACCTCATTCTTTGCCTCCTCAAGGGCCTTCAAAGTCGTCTGATAAAATTCTTGCAGGAGACCAAAGTTCTGACTAGCTGATCCAGAAACAAAATCCATGATATTGTTTATGCATTTCTCACTGTAATTTCGAGTTACTGCTGATTTGATGTATGTTAACATCTCCCTATAAGCATCCATCATCTCTCTGTACCTCCCTAACCGGTAATAAAGCTTAACTGTTTGTTTAAGTGCTTTAAACCCCCTGATAACAAGAAAATTTGAGTATGTAACAGTTGCTTAAAACAAAAGTTTCTATGCCAGTAGCTTCAAAAACAGAGTGAAAGCAGTTTCCCAAAACACAAGAAACACTTTACTGAATCATAATTTCGGAAAGTTCAGGACATGATACATTACCTATTTCAATTACATCTCTTAAAATGCATGATATGTTTAAACACATAAATTACTTTATATTAGTAAAATGAGGAAGGGAAAGAGGTTCAGCATTCCACTTCAGTCCAGCTCCTAAGCATTCTCTAAAATTAAAATTTCCCACATGTCGTTACAGAAAATGCCTTTGCTATGTGAAGAAACAAGTATTACATTGCTGATCAAGGAAAATCCAATTTTTACCATTCTTCACAGGAAATCTCCTGCTAACACGTAATGAAAACTCCCTAGGACAATTTTGAGAAGAATATCCTGAAAAATGTAAAAAATATTTCCAGTGAACACATCAATTAGGAGCAAGAAATTCTTTGTTTTTTCTTCCACTTGCCCAAAACCTCAAGGAAGTCACGGCCACAAATTCCTAATTGAAAGAAACAAAATATTCAAAACCTGCATGCTAACCATATGCCATTAGTTTAAGGTTACCACTAGGCTAAAGTAATGTTAGCAGAACTTGCAAAAAATTTATCTATCCCTGCAAATTAAGATCAAGAACACCACTGCAATGACAGTTTAAACAGTTAATTGTACATGCACCATTGACTTGTCAGAGAATCTTTTTCACTTCTGATATCGGGCTGCTTGCATCTCAAACTTCAAAAATGAAGTGCAAGATATAACAAAGGTTTTAAAAAAATACAAGCTTGAGGTTAAACAAAGAAACATGATTTTAATGTAAACACTAATACTGGCATACCTACAACTTACCTCACCAAAAGTATATGTGAAAACATGTAATACTTACCATTCTGCTTTCTCTTGTTCCATGCTGACTACTTCAGCAAAACCTGCAAGTGCTCCTTCAGGATCTGTTTCGACTAATCCTTTTACACATAAGAACCCAATAAATTGAAAAATCAGTAGAACAGTTGAAGAATGAACCTTATTTGAGAAAACAAGCCTGATTGAGAGAGAGAAATTGCAGAAAGATAGTTTTACAGAAAATTTAAGAATTATAGTTCATTAAATACAATGGTAATTACAACAGCAAGAGTTTCAAAACTGAATTAAATGTATAAAGTTGTCAATGAACAAAAGTCTATTTGGAAGACTATAAGTAATTTAAGCCCAGAAAAAAGAAAAAGAGAAACGAGTACAGTAATGTTGAACTGCTGTCATGAGTAAAATAAACTTAAAAAATGAAGGAAACTAATAAAGACACTAGTAGGTGGAAAAATGAGACCAACAGCCAAAACCAAATTAATAAGAATTTAGCTTGAAAATGTTGGGAAAACCATTTCAAACTTCTCCGTCTTACAGTGAGTGGATAGGCTTATGTAAAACTCATTCATCAAGTCCAAATAATGACTCCACAGTACCACCAACAATATTGGCCATAGCACTTGCATTTCTTTGCCATTACGCACCAACACATATATACACACCTACGTCACCATAGAAACCTAGACAGCGACCTCTTATATCTATATATGCAATTAAAATTTTCCCTTTCCACAGTTGTTCATTACAGAAAGGAAAATCTGCATGAAATACACGCCAAAAATATAACAATAAGAAAAACAAATTTAAGAAGAAAAGAATAACCTTTGGAATTATAGTATTGGTTCTCAATATCAACATCCTGTTCCTCAGGCTCCTCATCCGAGTATTCGAACCCGTAATCCTCCATATCCGCATCTGCACATTCCCCCCCAAATTACTCATGTATCAAATACCAAAACCCTATTCCCGTTTACGATTAAGAAAAACAAAACAATCCCATTTCAAATCTCGAAAAACAGGAAACATAATCTGAACCTCAGTTAGGGTTTCCTTAGTTCCCTTGTGATTCGCAATTAATGGCGATTTAAACTAACATACAGACGAGGGAAACAGAAAAAGAAAAAGAAAAAGTAATAACGCAATCGCAGCACCTGAACCCATGTTTGATTGATGAATTCAACACTGAGTAGCAGCAATACGGTAGCGACTATCGGAGAATCGAAGTTGAAATAGTTACATTTCAATGAGTATGAAGGGGTCCAAGTCACTCCCTATATTCAAATGAAATACCTGCAACAAAAACTTCCTCTAGTGCTTTGACACACTTACTAGCCGTCCTTTTAACTTTTTATTGGCATAAATTATAAAATTATTGATATTGCTTTAAAATGCTTTTATTTATTTGTCAATCATTGTTGCCTTTTTTAAATATTTATAAAAAAACTCAAACTTGTAATTTTTCGATCGTAAAAGAATAATCTTGCTCTCAAATTCGCTCTCGTAAATATAACCTTTTTTTTCTTTCCAAATATTCATATTTTAAAATTAATTGCTATTAATATCTTCTTATTATTTTCATAAAAATGGTAAATTTTGTCTTCTTTATATTAATATCTTGATCTATTCATACAAGAAAGTATTAATTTATTATTTTTAATTAAATATTATATTGGAATAGAAGCCCATAACCCAAATTACTCCCAACAAAAATAAAACAAGGGTAATATATTATTGAGCTACGGAGACTGAAAATTATGTCTAACATGCAGAACAGATTGAATCATCCTAAAAACCTGTTCATGCTAACCAAACAGGGAATTTGATGTTCTTTGAATCTCCAGCTAGAGAAAAGCCATTTTGGCAGACTTTGGTATCAAGAACAGTAGCTACCACAACAAGATTACAGGTAACATTTAAGCTTCCAAAAAATTGAATATCTTATTGTTCAATTCCACAAGGTCAGGTCAGTACAATATTCTCCTGTTGTTTTGTTTCTTCATCTCTTTCTTTTTTTTTTCCCTTTTTTTTTTTGCCTTTTCTAGGAACTTCTTCCCTTGTATGTACAACATCATCAACAACAACAGTGGGGGAAGTTTGAGAAGAAAACTCCAAAAATAGGACTAACAACAACCTGTGAGCCACAACCCCAACATCAACCTCAGTAAAAACAAAAAATGGTGATGAAATCAAAACCCCTGAGATCAGCAGCCCTTGGAGACGCAATGCAAGTTCTCCCCCAGTGTAGTAGTACATGCTATACATATGTATATATAAACAACATATACTGTCTCACTCATTACCCATATGAGTGACTCTTTGTTAGAAGTTGGCTTTCAAAATTGAGAGGATGTCATCAATCCCTGCTAATGACTACTGTCCTCTTTTTTTGACTTGTTCTTGGTTGGGAAGTCCTCCAGCGTCCGATATTCCTCTCTCAGCAGTCTATCCAGTTCCGGGTGTTTCTTCAATGGTTCTTTATTTCCACGAAAATGGTGAAATGCCCTAACATAATATGCAAAACAAAATCCAAATACAACAGCAATGATGAATGCAGCCATTATGATAAGCCAACTTTCTTGAACAGGAGTACATTACATTGCGCGGAAATGTTTAAGAACCCTTATGTAGTTCAGGATATTTAGTGTTATCAAATAAGAAACTTCTTAATGATACATTCTAAATATTTGCAGACATGGTTGGAACTAGCATCATTCACTTCAACCATTAGACGAGAATACATTCGTACAGTCCCATTTTCCGAAAACTTCCCATTCAATTATCAAAAAAATGTAAACAATGACATGATCAATCAACAAATATTTTACATGATTATTCACCTTCACAGATCTACTTCTACAATAACCGTCTTTCTCTAATTTCTTTCATCTATACTAATATATATTATAACATTTCTGTGTCAATGCAAATGTTTTAACATCCCATCACCAAGAAAGTAAGATAGGAAGGGAATGACTTGTTCAAAGTTCGAGGTGGGGAACAACATGCTACCGAAAAGTATGTTGAGAAGTGAATAAAAAGCATTACCAATACTTCTCAAGGCCATAAAAATTGCCTTTTCGATAGAAGTCAAGGGTGAGCTCTTCAAAGTCCTCATACAAGTCCTCCCTGAATTCTTTCTCCAGACCATAACTGAAATGGGAGACAGTTTAATCATTTTAAGTATTGGGCATCCACATAAACAGTACTAACAATTGGAATCAAATTCCTCCATTAATGAGAAAGGGTAAGACACAATAGTCAACTATAACAAATTTGGGGTGGTTGATGTATTAAAAGTCAAGAGACAAAACTCATCAGTAATACCTATAGAACCTAAAAAGACACTCTATCCCATAGTTGTAGTTAGCGGATGCATCTTCCAAGGCCAATTTTCGGAACTCATTATACATAGAAGGGACAAACATATCTCTCAGGAAATAACACCAAAACCTATACAACGTATTCATTTCCTGCATGGAAAGGTGAGCCAAAAGAAAGATTATCAAAAAATTTTAAAAATATTACATAAAGATACCAGCTTTAAGAAATTGAACAATTTTTTGAATAGGGATAATTATCTTTCCCCCTTCACTAGCAAACTATTAACAGAAATAGTTTAAAAAGGCACCTCACTGCAACCAATTCCCATCTTCTTCCTCTCACTAAGACATCGCTTATGATATTTCAGGTACCTAAAAAAGAAAGAGCAACCAAGTAAATAATTTTCACACCCTCAAAAAGCTTTACATGCATGTAGACACACATTATACAAACATAGCTATGCAACAGGAAATCCCTTACTTCTGCTGTTTGAAACCATTTTCCTCTAAAAGCTGATGGCTTGGATGTTGAAATGGTGGGAACGAATTAGGCATGGAACCCACTGGTGGACTACTGCCTGATACGCCATGAGGTGAACCACTCAACTTTGAACACCTAAGACTGTAAAATTAAGATTCAGAAGCATACTAGTTTAGCGAAGACAAAAGACAAATCAAATGTCAAAAAGTTTTGAAGTTATGATGGTAAAATTCAGTAGTCTTAGTTCGATTCCCCCACAAAGAAGCAAGTAAACAGAAAATGTTGTCATTTTCTTTGATACAAAATAAAGCAAAGCATTGTCAGTTGGGAAATTTTCTAATTTATGAAACCATCAATTAGAAAATCGTTGATACAAAATAAAGCAGAACATGTTGTTGAACTGGTAAAGGATTTGGCAAAAGACTCCAACTTAAAGCCAGTAAAATAACTTCACACTCACCCGTGATTTTCAGGAGGTGTAGAACTAAAGAAAAATCCAAAATTGCTTGGTGGACTCTCTGATATGGGTCCAGGGGAACTGGGACCAGTGCCATGATTTCTAAAGTTGCTGGAAAAGAACCTCTGCTTCTGAGACTGCTTGGGGAAAACTTTATTTTGTTTCCTCAGATTATTTGAGCTTCCAGATTCTTCACAACCACCGGCTTCAGAACTTCCACAACCCCTTGAACTCGATACTCCTGAACCACTGCAGTTAGATCTTGGGGTCCCATCCTTGTTCCCAAAATTATACTTCCGAGGATTGGATCGCTTAGTTTTCAGTTCCTGCGCAATTTTCAAACTTTTCTCAGAATTTCAAGACAGAAAGCTAGACCAGAGACACAATAAAAAGAACAACTATATTACTAGTAACATATAACAAGACTCAACCTGCTCATAGAAATAGAGGCCATCATTTATTGCATAAGCAAGTTCATTTGATATGGATTTTGAATCTTTCCCACCCAAGTTTGGTCCTCCCCCCACTTTGCTGTTCTGCATACAGCAGGTGTGAGTGAAAAAAATGTCAATAAACAATGGTCTTTTCATACATAGAATCTGTGACCGTATGCCCAAGTGTGAAATTACATGCCTATGCTGAGATGCACACACAAGTATACTAAAGACAATGACAATGAAAAAGCGGATGAATAGAATGTGGATAAAGAAAAATAAATTAATAAAATAAACCAACTTCCTAGAAATCTGGAAAACGCAAGCACATGTTCAATTCACCAGTAGCATTATAAAATGGGTAGTGAAAAACTGTCATTACTCAAGATGAAATATTTTAGGTGCTGCCAACCAAGCAATGTCATCCCCACATGTATTTTGATATGCTGTTTCTTCTTTTGCAAGATCAACTGGTTAACCTCAAACTAGTATTTTGAAGGATAAAGGATGCAAATTTCAGCACAAATCTTTCCAACTTGATAGAGTTAAATTGTAATATAGGTTAAATTTTCAAGGGGATAATTGAACATAGTAAAGATAGCCTCCAACACAAGACCGTCAATGTTTTATCATAATAAAAATCAGATGGCTAAATATAATTCGCCTCCATTCACTTCTAAACAGAGCACACATTTTCAAAGGTTGCTAAAAGTGAAGTTCCTACTAAGAGTTGCCCAAGATACTGAAGCCCTTTTGCATCAATTGCTAGAGAAAGAAGTCAACCTTGAGAATGGAAGTCATAAATGATCGCAAGATCGTGAACCAAATTAGTTGATATTTCATACCTATAGCAATGGTCTCATCCAAGACGTGATAAAGCATTCTTGTTGATTCAGATCTACAGTCCAGAATTGAAACATGTACTGATTGCTTATCAATTCAATATCAGAATTACCCCATGATTCTCGAGAATGTTACAGAGTATGTTTAATCAGCCAAAAGGACTAGAATAGCAAGTGCAGACATATATTTTACCAAGTTAATCCAATGATGTATAACGTAAGCTAAATATCATTTTTCACATTGAAACGCAGCGGCATACAGATTCTCATGAAAAATCACGTGTCAAAAACATTAGATTTAACCTATTCTTTCACAACTACAAGTTTCCTAAAAACAATAATACCTGGGTTACAATCACCAGTCGCTGCACATCCTGATCATTGACAATAATCTCATCTTCACCATCATCATGTCTGGGAACGTGGATAGATTAGGGCAATTAATAGCAGGTGACACTGATTCAGAATGACTCAGCATGTATACAGAAAATCTTTTGTGTTAATTCATCTGAAATGGAATTTTTTATTAGTGTAATCAAACAGAACTTGTAATGTTCCATTCAATGTTTAGTTTACATTCTCATTCTGAAAAACAAAAGATGTAATAAATAAGGTTATCTTATTTCCCCTTTTCCTGAAAAGGTATATTCGCATAAATGAAGGATCATATACAAGACTAGTAAGTTCTAACACTACTAGAACCAAAATTCATATCTTGGGTGGTGACTGCCCCAAAAAAGCCCAAAAGCACTTGATTAAACTAGCCCTACTTCAGATATCCAAAAAGCTTAAGAGAATCCAATTGTCTGATTTGTATGCTCTCATGAAAAATGAGCATTGACATTAAAACACGAGTGTGTAAGTACGCGTGTGACTTTGTATGCACAAATGAATCAGGTCAGTGAATCCGATTGTATGATTTGCATGCTGTGATTTGAAAAATATTGACATTAAAAACGATGAGTATGTGAGTATGTGTCTGAAACATATTTCATAAATGAATCAGAACAGACAATCTAGTAATAGAATAGAAGGAAAGAAGATATGCTGAGGGTTGAACCAATGAGGATAGAACCACTGGCACATTCAGAGCCGAGTAGTAGCTTCCCCATGAAAGAAAAGCCAAAGACTATTTTGTCACAGTTAACATAAGATTCAGTCCTAGGCCCACCAAAAGTGTAAAATTTGCCATTGAATGGTTCTTGACATAGTATCAAAACCTTTACAATGAGAGGTCACAAGTCCGTCCCCTCAAAGGTTTTTCTCTGCTTCCAGTTTAGTGCCTTCAATATGATAGATCAATTTAAGTTCAATACATAATCCAATCCTGTACCTCGTCAACTGCTTAAATTTTTAGGTTGCATGGTTACCCAACAAATTTAGTGCCAGCACTTTAAACTTTAAAGAAAGAAAAGGTCAACAAAGTAATAGCAGAAACCAGGATAAGTTACAAAGGTAAAAAAATTCAAAGATCCAAATTTTCATTATTGTCGTACTTGGTGCTAAAACCAAGGAAATGAGATATTTTCCAAAATGGACTACAAAGGAAATGGCCTGAAAAATATTTTACAAGAATATACTTTCTGTTTTCAACTACCACACAACTTTTCAACCTCTTTACCAATTCAAAGATATAATACGACTATTATTAACATGAGATAAGTTTCCAAATTTTCTAGTTTTCCTTATAGCAAAAAAGCATTTCAACACAAATCTCCAATTTTCCTTTGTCCTATAAATTTTAAATTACTCCAATTTTCCACAATCAAACACACTCACAAATCTAAGTATCTCATTTATGACGAAATTCTGGAAATGCTCAAACACATTTTAGATTGCAGCCTTAAGATTTGGAACATTCATCCAAGGAAAACATGTCAAGATGTTAACAAATTCTTAGCAAAATCGATTACCAAGTATGGTAATAGTGTGAAAAAAGGAAATGAAAGATCCAATATGAATATGAGTACCTTCTCACTGGAAAATGGTCATCACTCTTCATTGTCTTCTGCTCAAGCTCTAGCTCCTCATCAAGCATAAAGGTATTGGCAAAATCATTGGAAAAATCATCAAGGTTCTTGGAAGCCACATTTGATGATCCTTTGTTTACATGATTAGTACATATAGTTGGCTCATCAACTTCAGAATGGTCTGGATGAAGAGTGCTGTAGCTGACTCCAAGCTCTGAGAACATCGAGCTTAATTCAGAAGTACAATTTCCACTTGAATCTACATATTCATCAGCAACTGATTGGTTTTCACCTTCATCTTCTGTTTTACCCGCTTGTAAGAATCCAGGAATATCATCATTTGGTAATCCCTGTCTAGACAAATTGGCATGATATGAAACTTCAGCATCTTCTTCAATGGGATCCTTTGTTTTTTCTTCATTAGTCTTCTCACCAATTTGATCCTCAGAAGTCTGGGCCTTTGGTGATGATCTATGCTCAGTGGAAACTGGAAGCCACTTTAACCAATCTTCACGTTTTCTTATCTTGTCACCCTATGAATACATAAATCCATTACAATTCACCCAAAAAAGAAAAGCGTGAAAATTTTGATACACCTTGCAAGGATATCCTGCAATGAGAGTTGAAATATCATAACTGATGCCATAAAAGAGAAGACAATTACAAATTGTTAACTATGCAGTCTGAATATAAGTTTGGCTCCATGATAAACAATAAATGCCATAGTAAACATGCAAATTTTCTTATTTACATAAGCAATTTCTTCCAAACTATTTCAAATGAGGAACAAAATGGATATCTAATTTGATGACTGACCTATGTCTAAAGAAGAGAAGAAAGCACAGAAAGAATTCACTTCATGTCCGAAACAATGTGGTTCACCAGTGTTAGAAATTTCGTCGTAATTTGTAGGCATTATGTTAAGATGAATCATGAATTTTAATTCAGAAACAGAAATTTCGACATTAAGACAACGTGTTGACTAAAGGAATATTAAAGTAAATGTAAACATAGTACTGATAATTTAGTACAACTAGGGTTCTGTCTCAATCAGCTTATAACCAAATTGCGGACTCTAAAATCAATAGTGAGAAGATAGCAAACCTGCACTTCCACTGAACTAGAACTATGTAGTGCATCAAGGATAAAAGGTATGTCGGTAGTCATTTTTTTAACCTGTAAGATGAGAAATTAGATCCCTTTAGTTTGCTCAGTTCAACAAGGCTAACTTGCTGCAAGTAAGAGGTAGCAAAGAAAAAACATTACTTCTCATTGAACTGAAGGCGTACACAATGTGATGAAAAATGATAGTTTACAAGAGTTAATGGGCAATCTCACATTAACATGCACAAGAAAAAACAAAACCAGAAGAGGTACTAGAGATATAATTTATATGATTAAGCATAAGATGAGCTGCATTAGAACTCATACCCTTTTGAAGTCAGCAATAGTTGATATTGGAACCCATCCTTGGTCATCCATCAAGGATATTAGGTAGTGGTCAGTTTGCAGATTTTCATCACTGCCATAATGAGATAGGAAGCAAGTAGCAAATATAAGTAATACACAACAACAATGAGAAGCTTCTTCTTTCAAATATTTTTATAATGGTTTCCATGGTTTCCCCACCCCATTAATTGGCTCAATTAAGTTTCAAAGGTAGAACTCAGCACACTCAATTCCTAGTTTAGAGTATTAACTCCCACTTTGTCAACTTTTCAATTTAAGGTAAATATTTTTGACTGATCTAGCAGTGCCACCTCATTACATTTCTATTCAGTCTTAATATAATAAGATTGCTGATTTCTCAATATCAAATATGAGAGACGATAAAAGACATCATTTTTCCATCCAAATAAAAGAAACACTAGAACTGCTGGGTGTTAATGGCATTTGGGATATAGCTCTGTTGGCTTTAACCTTATTGAGTGTGTGAGAGTCCAAGTGCGTGTGAATCTGAGTGTGTACAAGAGAGAGAGAGAGAGAGAGAGTAGTGAAGGAGCAAGAGTAGCCAGAGCAACTAGAGGAGAAGAAAAAGAACAAAACATCATTAGCTGATTATTCTCAGCAATTACCAACCTGAAGTAATACTCAATTTGTCTTACTATGTTAACCTTTAAAGCTAGCATCTCTTGGGAGACTACATGTATCCCTTGATTCATAGGGTAAAACTGTGATGGATGAGGTCCCCCAAAAGAACCAGGAGGGGGGGCAGGAAAATAATATATAGGTGGTCCTGTGAAATAGATATACATAATACATCAATAATGCACAACAATAAACATTAACAGAAATAGAAATAGAGGAGAATCTTGAACAATTTTATGCCAAAAGATAATCATAAATAAAGCAAAGAAATGACAAGGAAAGAAACATGATGGGAGAAATACGTGGACAAAGGTAAAAATTAGCCATTAGTGCAAATATTTAAATTAAAGTACAGAGCAATGAGACTAAACAATTACCATGAAAAGTTGGACTGACCACAAAACCCGGAGATGGTGCAAAGAAAGGATGCCTGACTACAGGCCTTGATGCCATACCCTGTTGCAAGGGGATGTGATCACCAGGACCAAGGGGTCGTTGATGATTCCATGGATGGTTTATATGACCACCTGAATCTCCCATATTAGGTCTTCTGTTTGGAAATTGTACGAAATATGCATTGGCATCACCTCTTACTGGAGACTGAACATTACCAGGTGGAACAAAAGGCTGCGTTGGGGGTGTCTTGGTCCCACTCTTTAACAAATGTGTTTCAACAGTAGGAAAAGGTGAAGGGCCAGGAGGGTAAGAATATCCAGGAATCGCAATGTGCAGTGGGGGTACCACAGCAGGAAAAACAGGTTGCATATAGGGTTGTGCATAAGGTAAGGGTACAGGGAAAGGAGGAGGCCCATTTGGGTTGCGTTTGGAGCCTGATTTTGGATGCCTTGATGAAAATTTATGAGAAAGATTATAATTTCCTGAACCATGTGGCTGTTGTTGTCCAAGTGATCCCTGGAAAACACAAACAGCTTAGTAAAAGAAAACAACATTATCCGTAACAAACCAAAATACTAATCCAATGAGACATCGGGTCAAATGAAGTAAAATATCCATGAGAAGCATTGGTCATGAAATTCAAGATACTGATGCACCATGAAACTTGGTGCATTCCTTTGCATGATGCTAAATCATTGCCAGCCTTCCTAATGACAACTTAAAAGCTTCTATATAGGATTTACAGGAATGGGTAACCTCAATGTTTCTACAAACTGGCTTATTTCCTAATGGCTTGATACATGGACACCATAGTAAAAAAATGCAATAACATCTATGATAGTTGTATAAGGGAAAGCTAATGAAACAAAAGTCAGGTCCAGTAGTTGTAAGCAAGCAATCCACTTCATAACCAAATTCAAATTAGCAAGCAATGAGGCTGAAAGCATAAAAAATATTTCTATAAATGTAACAATGGATGTTTTAGCTAAACTGAAACTTAGGTGAGAAATGACCTCAAATTGGGTTGATGTAAATCAGAACATCAACCGAAACACTTCACAACCAAAGGACATGAACCAATTATCAAAGCATCATAAAGCCGTTCCCATGTATATCATTTCATTGCCCCATACACAAGGTGTATTTGCATCAGTATTTAGCAGACAGAAAACGCATATACATTATTCTCTATCTTGCCAATGCTTATTGCAATGTTGATATCTCAAAGGATTGCAAAAACCGGTCTGCTTCCTGCTCAGATATTATTTAGCTTGGTGATAGGATTCTCACATAAGAACAGCATGCAACAAGTAATCGAGTGTATAAAATTTTGGCATTTCAATCACAAATCCAATTCCAGGAATCATACTACTGCCTGTCTCCGATGGACAGCAAAAGAACGCTTGAAATATGTAGATCTGAAATACCATGCCCAAATGGGAAAAACGTAAGTGGAATTTTTTAAAAATAAAGACATCAGATATCAGAAAATAAAAAATAAATAGGGAACTTAAAGAATCTGACTCAAACTAGAAAACTAATAATTCTCCACAAGAAACTTATCATTGAGCGTGAAGACGGCTATATCACAAAACCAACCGACCTTTGGGTGTAATGTTACCAGTCCAACATTCTTACTATCACAAACCCACAAAACTAGAGTAGAAACACTTTCCGTTAGCCTCCTATAGAAATGAAAATCTAATCCCACTCGACAGCGCTTAACAATGTACATATAAAAGAATAATAACAGTTAACGAGCCACTCCTTCATTAGATAAGTACACAACTTACATGACCATCCAAAAATCAAACCAAAACAGATGGTTGGCATACCTCTGTCGGAGATGGTCGAGGAGACGCAGTCCCAGACCCATCTCCGGCAACTGTGGGAGGCGGCTTCGCGGCGGTATCGTTACTCTTGGAGCGTTGTTGTTGGTGAGCGTCAGCAAGAGCCGGCCAAGACTCGGCCTGGGCGCCCATCACCGGAGCCTCGGCTATTATCGGAGTTTTCCAAGGCGACATGGGCCCACTACTAACCTCCTTCTGATCACCCCCTGCTTCATTTTCCGCCATCGCCATAACCACCAACCCAATCACAGCCTCCCCAAAAAGCACTAAAACCCGGATTCAACAAACGACCGGAGTCAACTTGAGTAAGATACTACCTAAAGATTCACACTTTCTTATACCCACTTCAATGGAAGGACAAATCAAGTACCCAATTAGCTTCAAAATCGTAAGTATGCAGAAAGGAATCAGAAACCGGAGTTCAGTGTTTGCCCAAGTTGGCGTTTTCAATGAAAAACTGTTAAAACAGTTAAAGCCGTTAAAGGAAATGGGTTTATGGGGTCTGCAGAAACAGAAAGAGAGATTTCTGAAAATCGTCCTCGAACTCAAAAAGAAGAGATGGAGAGAGACAGAGAGATTAACAATTCAGAAAGTGAAGCCTTAACAGGTGTATTTTGGGGAATTGGGTTTATCACAGGAGAGTGACAATAGCAAAGCGGTTGGGTATTTCTTTCGAGTGTCAGCTGTTGGGGTCACTTTATTGGATTGGAAACGGAAATTTGGAGTATGGAAATAGAGAATTGAGCAGTCCAACTTAGGAAGTGAGAAAGAGAACAAACAAAGTCCTGAGTTTTAACTGTGCAAAAACCCTAGGAGGGATCGGTTGGAGGACTCGCTTAGTTATGCACATGGGCTTTAGCCCGAAGTAAAGGCCCAATTTTTGCCTTATCAACCATTAGTGAAGAAGCCATTTTTTTAATATATATAAACTCAAATGGAAAACTTGTTTTCTTTATTTATTTAAACAAATGTATTATCATAGTTACGTAAAAGATTTTTTTACTCAATTTTATAATACTAATCAAAATTATAAGAAATAGTAATAAAATACTTAAAAATTTAATTTGTGATAAAAATAATTCAATCTTAATCTCGTAGTTAACACTAATGATGTTGCACACAATGTAAATGAACATTTACATGGCCACTAAGAGATACATAGATAATAAAAAAATGAAGAAAAATTAAGATAAAGGAAAGACAGCTCTTATAATTTAAAAAACTTTTGAAAACTTCCTTAAATAATGTTTTAAAAATCGAATCAGTTCGATTAGTTTAATAGTTAAAATTTTAGACCGACCAATTTTTCGATTTGATTTTTAATTTTTTTGTTTGATTTAGTTTAATAATTTTTGTTATTAATTAATCAACTAGTTTTGATAAACTAATCAGTTTTTATAAACTAAAATGAATCAAATGACTTTCATTTAATAATCTTTTTTAATTAAACTTTAATTTTTCGATGGGTAAAGATAATCTTCTTCAATTATTTTTCATATTCTTTAATTTCATTCAATTTTTAACCAGTTTTATGGCTACCTAATATTAGTTGAATCTTTTAAACTTTAAACTTCTTGCCTTATCAGTATAACTTTTGATTCAGTTTTTAAAACATTAACCTTAATTTCTAAAATTCTCAAAAAAACTTATCTTAATTTTTTATTTTCCAAAAAAATTCTTCTCTTAGATTTAGGTTAAAAGGTAACGATGAAATACCAAAACCTAATTACTTAGATATAATCTAAACTAATAATTTATTATAATTATCTTAAGTTATTAATTTAAGATGATATTTTTAAGAAATAAATTATCATATTAATAACATTTGATTAGTCTACATTTAAAATTTGTACTGCATATATTTTACTTTTTAACCTAAGTTAAAGAAAATAAGTTTTTTTTAAAAAATTAAAAGCTAAAATAAAAATTTTCGAAAATTTTAAAGATAAATAGATTTTCTAAAGTCTCTTGGACCGAGGGAGAAGCTTATGTTCCTTACCCAAAAACACAATTAACCAGAAGCTTAGCACACAGCCCTCTAACAAGATGGCCACCATACGCACGACACTAAACCGCCACAATATCCTGCCACCAACGAGCACCACCAATGCCTCCATTTACCTTCTGCTTCTCATCAAAATCTCAAGTACTCTTCAGAAACGTAGTACTTTCTTGTTTTACGTTGTATAGCGGATATTGTTATAAACTTATTATTAAAAATGTTACGTGCAATCTTGAAGAGTATAGATATTTGTTCATTTTCTATGTTTTCTCTCAAGTTTCTATACATTCATTTTTTAATGATGAGCCCCACCTTTCACTGCTCAATTGGTCGATTCACAAAGTAATCACTTGGATCTAGAGCTAATTGATTTCCTGCCAAATTTCATACAATCTTTTCTCTTTAACTGTTAAAACAGAAGGATGCCAAACACAAATCTTCTAACTTGGCGAAAAATCCGAGGAACCTCTGAATGAATCTAGGGAAAGTTAAACTGTCTGAGAAATTTACAATGAGATATCAACTCTATGAAAACATGAGGCTGTGATTCATGAATACCATGTAAACGGGCTATCGTTTCAGTTATCTAGCTTTCAGAGATGAGATGAGAGCTTACTAATGCCTACCTCACAAATTAAATAATTTCTCAATAAACGTGAGAAAGGATATAATATATATATAAAGATTGTAAATTCTAGCTCATATTAATTATATGGATGATAGATTGAGATATTTGAAATTAGCCTTATATCTTTGATTTGTTTTCAAATTCAAAGATCACAAGCTAAGTGACTACTTATAATCTTATCTCTTTGATTTGTTTTCAAATTCAAAGATCACATGATAATCTTATCTCTTTGATTTGTTTTCAAATTCAAAGATCACAAGCTAAGTGACTACTGATATAAAACGGCATTCCAATGGCATATTTTGAAGCTAATCTTTCAGAGTGTTATTGAAAGAACCCCATCTAATATAGGAAGGCAACCTTATTTATTCTGTGTCTATTGATACTCAACTTACCCACCAGTCTGTTGGTTATTTAAAGAAAGAGGAAGGCAGAGTGTGCATGAAAATGGAGGTGGTATTGAGCTTTAGGAGATGTGCTTTCTGGTTGATGGTAATGACGATCATGGTTGTTGGGGAGTGCAGAAATGTAAGTCTGCACTACGTTGGCGGAGGAAAGACGACTTGGGCTCCTGGTATTGACTTTGCCAAATGGTCTAGCAATGAAACGTTTTATGCAGGAGACTGGCTCTGTAAGTCTTCAACACTTACATCAGCTATCATTCCCTCTCTCTATATATTTGGTATTACTTTTATGAGTATAGTTTACGTACTTAGTTGCTGTGTGTTGGTTGGTGTGAAGATTTTGGATTTGACAAGCACAAGTATACGGTATTTTCGGTTAACAAGACGAGCTACGACAATTGCGTATGGAAGGGTTTCATAAAGAACGTGACAAGGGGAGGAAGGGACGTGTTCCAGCTGGTAGATCCAATAACATACTACTTCATTGATGGTAGAGGCTACTGCGAAAAGGGCATGAAAGTTGCCACAACTGCTATAAATTCACCTGATAGTGCACCTGCTCCTAATGCACTTGCTCCTAATGCAGCGCATCCTTCTGCTCCAGCTCCTGCTCCAAGCAATGCCTTCTCATACTTAAATTCCTACCTTCATCACATGGTGTTTGCTCTTATGGTCACGTGCTTCTTCCTCCTCAGCTAGACATGGATGGCATCATGAGTTCTTGCATTTTGTTAGTCTAGGTTAGTTTAGTTCAATAGTTTGTGATCACGGGTCATCGTGTGTTTGATTTTGTTTTTTTGGTTTGTTTGTTAACCATTGTTGGATTAGTATTATGTCGTTGTTAGTCGAATAAAATCAGTTTGTCACTTCGAAACACAAGTATTACTCATGGAAGAAATCATTATCACTTCAGATAAAGTCATTGATCCCTAGTAGATATCCTTGCGGAACTTAGTTTTAGTTTTGCATAATAATTTTTGCAATTTTATGTTTTATGTTTTAAGTTTGAAGTAAATCTTGAAACGTGAAAGTTTGTTTTCAAATTGGTATCAATTGGTGTAAGTATCATCGGTTTAGCACAAAAGAATTTAAAAAATAATAAAAATTAAATAAAAATTACATTTAATTGAAAATTGTTATTAAATAAAAATTATTAAATCGATTTTTAATAATAAAAATTATTAAATTAAAAAAAGTACATTTAAAATCAAAATGAAATTTGACAAGCAGCTAACGAAACAACCTTATCTACGCCAGGCTAGTATGCTACTAGTACAGATAGGCTAACATAATAATTATACGATCAAGACCTCCCTGAGAAGCCGAAAATGAACTATGCACGCAAAATGAACTATGCCTAGGGAGGGCGTAAGCCTCAACAAAAGAACATGGAATTGAGACGTTATCCTTCAACTTCGGCGGCTGAGGGACAGGAACTGCTCCCGCTGACGTGAATCCACCGTGGCTGGAGGATGTCTCAGAAGCCTCATCAAACTTCATGAACTGTCCCACCTGACTGGCTGCAAGGGGGGCGTAGCATAATGGTGCAACTGCGCAAAGAACAATGTACCAGAAAAACTTCAATGAGCTTAATAAATTAACACATATATCTTCAGTCCGTGGATCCAAACATTGCGAAAACAGACAGTTAGCTGATGGTGTAATGTAATAGTTCAACTCAGCAACTACTATTAATATGGGATCCACTACAACTTGACTATGCTATGTGGAGAGCAACTACCACATGTAAAATGAAGAATAACAAAAAGTAGGTCTTTTGGATAGCTCAACTAGTCTTTTAGGAAGTTATTGAGTGCAAGGTTTCAGGTTCGAATCCCGACAGCGGCAATGTGAGAGTTTCATTTAATGTGGTGGGCTCCTTGTGCGCACCAAACACGGGGCCCCCTCTCTGAAAAATTGAGTGAGATTAAATCGTGATTTACCCCTCCACCACTCTGTCGGGTTGGAGTGTGGAGACACCTGAGATGGGCGATTCTAACTTTTGAATGCAAGAATAACAAAAAGTATAATGCAGATTCCGCTTACCCACAGAAATTGCAGTTGTACTTCTTTGGTACCACCGTACCAGCACCAAGTATGACACACTATTTAAGGAAAATTAGTCCCCAGTGCTTAAGACCCATCATCCAAACAATGCAGCTGTCTTTATAACCTATGATACACTTGCAGATCATCTGAAGAAAAGCCAATCTCGTCTAATAGGACATGGTAATGTGTAGGCCTTGCAGATCCCTGATCATTAAGCAAAGATAGAGAAATCAGTCTATAGAAACTTTTGCTAGATTCAGCATCCAGCATAGCAAGTATAGCAACAAACTAATAGAAATCAAGATGAAATTTTGTAAGAACACACATAAATTTGAGTCGACAAATTATTACGAAATTTGTGTCACCAGGGAATCATGAAGAGTCGTGTGATACTCACAATCATTCCAGCGTGTGCACAGAGATAGAAATCATTGTTTCTGGGATGGCAAACTTTGTTGCCAATGACAGTCCCTGGGAAAGGGACAAAGTACCAAGGGTCAGGTCAACTCCAAGTATGCAAGAAACACTGCAGATATTTACCAGGCGGAACATTATCGGGAGAATTATTCTGAAAGAATTTTGTATGGAGGTTTTCTGCGCGACAATGAAAACAAATTTAAGGTTCCAATTCTCATCAAGAAACTTGTAGGCCTGAAAATCAATTGATTTCTTGTCACTACCTCATCCCAGATAGCAGTGAAATGTTATATACAGAGAGGGCAATGAATAAAACCTCAATTATCTGGTCCAGTTCGATGTTCACAACTTGATTGAATTGTGACTCACTCACACCATCCCTATTCCAAAAGCATATTTATCAGGAACAAGATGTAAAACAATTTGCAAAACTATTCAACGGCCATAAATCAAACTACATATCTAATCCAGACAGACAAGACACTTTAGATAAACCTAAGTTTTATGACACAAACGAAACTACATATGGAAGCTAAATCCATTATAACACAAATGTAGTTTTGGTTAAACACAATGGCATAGTTAAATAATTTTTTATCTTTAAAAAGAATAACACAACAGAAAGCACAAATGTCATAGGGGAAAAACAAAAGGAAGTGTACAGTGTTGACACATGGAAAGCTATAGGGAGACAGGGAAAATATACCTAAATATGATTATCTGATCCGGTTTCCTTTTTCCTGAACTCACATAGAAGTCCAACAATAGCTCCCTGAGAATGGATGAGAGGCGTTACTAAGACAATAAAGTGACACAAAATTGCTCACTCAACTATACACCTTTCATAATAGCTAGGCAATTTAACAACAAAAGAAACCACCATAGATTCAACCATCAGTTTAAAGAATCAAATTGTAAAACCTGATGATGCTCTCATCCTGTCAGACACTTGCTTAAATAGAGAACCTATCATTTCAACTTTTGGGGACTGGGTACGAACAGATGCTCTATAGCGTGAGATCAATGGCCACTGCCTGGAGCTAACAACCTTAAGTATTAAAAAGCAAAATCAGTGAGCTGTCAATCAATGAAAGAACCATCTTGAGTGATATCACTACCTACAAAACTATAAAAGTTAGAAACTACACTATCAGAAAAAGAAAACCAAAAAGAAAAAAAATAGAAAATCTATCAACAGAATGGAATATATCTATAATAATATGTACCGCAGCAATTGATGGAATATCAGACTTTCCAGGTGATCAATGGGAGACATCCATCCCAAGAATGATGGTGGGAACCTTAGAAACCAGTGGCAAGGAAGGTGAATGTTCAACTGCTAGCAAGGAATTCAATCCACCAAGCTGCATAAAGTGAAAAGTAATGGATTAATATGTGAAGCATCACCTTGATATAAATTCTTAAGCTCAAAAATAAAAATTTTGTAAGGAAACAAATGTAGGAAGGAGAAGTTTCCGCTGCTGGGAAAAAATGTTTATAGACAAAACTAACTTTTGCATTGATCTTGAGTAGAACATTGGTAAGATACTAGTCATTGAGTTTGTAAACAGCAAGGTTCTTTCGCTTCCATGGACCTTACACAATCAAGAAACATTATATATCAGGAAAGACACAATGCCAGTTTGTCAATGAAAGAACAGCTAAATTCACAAACCATATATGTCAGAGTTCTTCCTCTCAGGTAGTAAACATAGAAGAAATTTTGGTGCTCCAGGAAGCTTTTCTTGTATCTCCTCAAACATGTTCTCCACTCTAACCACTGCTGGTGCTCGTCTAAACTGTGGGTTCTCCTCAAACACATTTCTATGGGCTACAATGGGAGAGAAAGACAAGTAATCAGTCACTAAAACCATCTGCTGTTCAGATAATTAGGCTTGAATAAATGTCAACTCACAATTCCTTTCATATTTGCCCGGTTTATCATATCTCATATGAGGCCATGCATATCACATCGTGCAGAGAAGTTTACTAAATGCTTGTTAGATCCTGCTTTTAAGATTTTTATATTTTTATATTTTATTTTATTTTATTTTATTTTGTTAAATTAGTATGCATAAAATAAATTAGAATTTATGAATTAAGAATTTTTGGAGTCTAAGAAGGTATATTTTGAATTTTATATGGTGATATGAAAGTGAAGGAGTTAATAGGAATTTTCTAGTAAAAGAAAGAGTAAATTAGTAAAAACACAAGAGATATGTCTTAAATGAACAAGACAAAGAGGAGGAAGTCATGAATGAAGGTGGTGAGAATTAAAGAAGAGAAGGAGAATAAAGAGAAGGGTAGTTATGAAAATATTTAAATAAGGAAGGGCAAAATGATAAAAACACAAAAAATTTGCATTAAATTGAATAAGACAAAGAAGAGGAGAGACGTGAGTTATAAGAAAAAGAAAAGAAGGGAAGAATCGTGAATCATCAGAAAAGAGAGGAAGAGAGTCGTATAGGAGAGAAGAAGAAAAAGAAAACAAGGAGAAGAAGGAAGAAGAAAGCAAGAAAAAAGGAAGAAAGAAGAGTTTTAGGTAAGTCTTTTTGCTAATAAGGTAAACATTTCTATTCTTTAGTTTTGATATTAGTTTTGATAGAAGAAAGAGGTAGGTTTTATGCTTTCATGTTTCATAATTCTTTTCTTTTCCATTCATACAAGGTCATTAAAATTATCATAATGCAACACAATACACATTCACAAAATGTTCTTTCCCACATCCACAACAATAAAGCAACATACTCATCATACATACACATAATCAATGTAGTTCATCATTACAAACTATAAATATATTACTCACCTATTTAGCTTGAGATTTTCGAAAGTCAAGCTTGTTCTTCTTCTCGCTCTTGGCGCCTATATTCCCAGTTCCCTAAAAAACACACATAAAGCCTTCCTTAGCCTAACTATCATGAATAAACTCATACTTATTCTCTTCTTGATTTTTATCTAGCTAGAAAACTAAGTT
>JANQBM010000008.1:6304938-6326375 GCA_025594535.1 Erythroxylum domingense
GATACTGTATGTATTGTGCGATTGAGATATTGTTGCGACATTATGAAGCAAATGATGATATATGTAACACTTTGATGCTGTGAATTGATAGTTATTTATGTATGCAGAATTTTATCCTATGAGATTGGTTGTGTGCTGAATGTTGAGAGGTATTATGATGGTTTGGTTGTGATAAATTGTATAGCAAAGGAGTTTGGTATGTAAGGAAATTTATGTTAGTTCTGGTCCTTTGAATTTGGGTGATAATTATTTGTGAATTGATGAATGAAAACATGGAATGGGGTAAAAACGCGAACTGAAACTTTAATGGATAAACTGCACTGATCTAGGAGGAATTGGGCTTAGTGGTCTACATAAAAGTTGTAGATTATCCTTTTAGCTTTCTATCGCTATAAAGATCGAAATTTTTGGATATCAGATGTAGAAGTTAGGACCATTTTAAGGTAGCTGTGTTTAGGTGCAATTATGCATAATTGGAGTGTAATTTTGGCTGAAATGGAAATTTTGTTTAAATGATTAAACTGTATCGATACAGGCCGAATTAGCTAAAACTGTCTTCATGAAAGTTGTATATCTTTTTCTTAGCTTTCCAATGATATATAGTTTGTAATTTTTGAGTTTCTGAATTGAAAGATATGTTGTGTAGAAGAAAGGATGTTTTAACTGGGAAGTCACGATCGTTACCCGTAACTATCGCGACATTCCCAAAAATCGACTAAGTTAGGATCGTAATACGGTATGATCGTGACGATCGTCGATTTCGTCATTGTCGCGATTGTACTTCGAAACGATCGCGACTTGCTATGTTTGCTTCAAAGTCACAATCGTACCACAGTACGATTGTGACTTCCTCCGTTGTTTCTGCCGTTGTTCACTAAAAGTCGCGATCGTAACTCGGTACGATCGATCGCGACTTTCCTGTTTGTTCTGAACCCTTTCACAGGCATGAAATGAGATGTTTTTTTTATTTACGATTTTCTTTTCTAAATTCAAAATTGATATAAATTCTTCTTACATCCAAATTAAATATTCTTGGTTTACTTTTGGGTATGGAAAATTTTTAATAAATTGTGGGGTAATATTTTTACCATTCCTATAAATTTTCTTTAATTAAAAATTATTATTATCTATTTCTTTTAATTTGATTTCATTTATTAAAATGTGTATTAATTATTCTAATTAAATTATTTGTTTTGAATACTTTACTTTTAAGTCTATAATTATTCTTCGATCCCACCACAACTTTTTCTTGCCTAGTCTTCAATTAAATTTAAATGCTATGATTTATTTTATTTCATTGCAATGTTTCCAAAATATATATTTATAAGAAATATCAAATAGTGACATATATTCACCATAAAATTCATACGGGGACCAAGGCCAACAAGCGTTCTATCATAGATGGCTCCACCAGTTTCTGAAAAAAAAAACCCATAATATTGTGAGAATAACAAGTCGATGTAATAATGAGAAGAAAATCAAACAATACCTTATTGTTAAAATTTCATCTCCCGTTTCGAGGGAAGAAATCTTCCCCATTGCCCACTTTTAGCTGTTAACAAGATAAATAACCACACTTTAGCATGGATAACTACTTCATGGAAACGTAGAACACTAAATGTACCCTAATAATCAAAGAATATATTTAAAATTCAAGCCACATGAGAAAATTGGAATATTTACCCTTGGAGCTAGTAGGACACGACCTTCCACCTGAATAAAATTAGGATTCATTGAAACACTGCATGATCGAAGTACGGGCTCATCATTATAATTGCTCCTAGCAAGAGCCTGCATGAAGATAAACAAAAGACAATAACCATATATATTGATTGATAGTGTAATCTTAAGCAAGACTAACATTGGATGACACAGTCTTTCTTTCTTGTGGTTTTGCCTTGATTTCTCCACCAGAGAAGACCTTTGAATGGTTGACAGAGCTTTGGTATAACGTTGTAAAGATACCAAAGAACAAAGCTAAAATTGAACCGAAGACAATTGGTAAATGCAAATACACATAATAATCAAAGAGCTGACGGTTTACACAGACATGAACTTATTACATCTATAGGAATATAAGTAGGCCGCTTTGACTTGCCAACATTAATGCTTGGCAGATTTGCAGAATACTGTAGTTCTATATGCCTATGATTGACAAAGTAGTCATAAACAGTAATTTCAACAGGCTCAAGTGCTCAACCTCCTCATTGCCATCTTTTCCAGATTTCTGTTTCAATTGAAACCTAAAAGTAGCAAAGTCTTTAGAAAGGTCTATTCCTGCCTCTTTAAATATATTTGCAGACAGCACATGTAATCAATGTCACCCAAAAAAGTGCCATCAGGACATACATTTGCTCCTTACAAGGGTTTTCACTCAAGCCAGTAATCTTGTAACTCTTGATTTGAGGGGTTTACCTTAATCCTTAGATTTTTTAGAATTCTTTTGGCCTACAACCAAAACAAGTAATTGAAATTTCACCACAATTTGAAAGACAAAAAAAATGGAAAAGAGCTTTTGCAGCTGAGATTCAGGACAATGCAAGTTACCTTAGCCCAGTCAATGCTATATGGATCTCTAACGTTTTGGTTAGCTGTTAGAAAATCCACAACGGGACCAGGATGAATTATCACGGTAGTTGATACATTTGGAAAGGACAAGACTCAAATTACAAATTGGAAAGTTGAAACAGGTATGTCCAAACATAAAAGACTAAATGCATCAGATATCAACTCTTACCAACGTTTAGAGACAGGCCCTCCCTGAGTGGTTCTGAAACTTGAATGGAATGCTCTGCAGCCCATAACACCACCTCCCAATTCCACAAAATTTTTTGGATCATTGTGGAAGAAAGATTGTCAAACAAGGAGACAACCCCTAAATCATTTATAGTTTTATCAGCTATGACAAAGATAGGGACCTAAATTAAGAGAACAAAGAAAGAAGATTTAAACAAAAGTTGTGAACAAAGGAGGCATCTTTAGAAGTATCATCAGATTTGACAAAAGAAACGGAACAAACAGACAGAGAGAACGAACAACAAAACATTATTAACTGCTTAGCTACAAGCTGCCGCAAAATGATATCCAGCACTCTTAATGCTTCTCGGGAGTTTTAAGATTCCTGCCCTCGTAGGGCACTTGCTATGGCATGCATGGGAAATTTTGCAACAAAACTTATCTCCACTTTGAAAGTTTCAGTCCGATATGGACGTCGCACTCTTTTTCTGTCAGCCCTATTTGGACTTTCACTTCCCTCAGGACTAGAGTTTCCATTATTTCTGCGGTGGAACAATGTTCAAACCACTTGGGTCAGGGTAATAGAAAAGGAAAATAAAAGGCGTAAATAGATCAAACAGAGTGCAGATTACCGATTGGATGAGACATCTTCAAGGACAACAGTGAAATCAAGTTTGTTGCGCGGAAGTGGACCAACATTGAACAAACTCTTCTCTCCATCATGAGCAAAGTTCTTCCCATTTAACTCAGAATCATAAGTCTCATGCACTCTATCAATCACTTTTCTACTTATACCCTTGCCAGTGACTGCCCGGCCATCTTCATACAAAACAGAAACCTGTTCCACATGGAATATGAAGTCAAAAGCTCTTAATTGCAGTTTTTAATATATCAGTGTATGGAAAGCTATACAGTTTGCATAAAATCACTTCACATACACTATAGTGGTAGAAGTCACCCTCAGCACTGGAAATGTTGACTTTGAAATGATTTGTGGTAAGAGGTATCTTTTGCCCTTTGGAGTTTGGATCCAATGCCACGTCTAGCAATAGGAACCCGTATGACCTTTTTCTTGGCTTCTTCTGCTTGCAGTGGTACCACATTTGGTGGAACTGCTGGAGGAGGTGGTAAGGCATCTCCATGAGGACCAAACGAATCCATAGCCTGCAAAGACAGCAAAATTAGTTGAAATATTGTGGTGCAGGATGCCCATAGAGCAAAACAGAGTGGCAGAAAATTAGGAAAAACAAAATCGTTGCTTTTGCTTGACCATCTCATGTAAATAAGCATAACTGGAAAGAAATGCTCTTAAGTATTAAGCTGAACAGTACAAAATAGTAGATTAGAGTACATAAAACAAAAACACAACCCATGCAAAATAATAACTAAAACGACAAAGAAACAACCAGAAAAGAATTCCAGAAGGAAGTCAATGCAAGGTATAATGTCTATAATGGGAAACTATAAACTATCCAGTAATCAGAGAGAAGTTCCTAATCACCTAACAAAGAAATCTCTTAATCTTTTAAGTAAATTAGCTAACAACATAAACCCATTAACTAGCAGGAGCCAAAACGAACATAAGATAATCAGACAAGAATGACCGTTAGTACTGGCTTCATAGTCAAAACTTAAGTAAAATCAACAGAAGTTAAAACTAATGCACAAAAAGACAAGCTTACGCAAGAAAAAGCAAGCATGCAACTGACTACATAGAGACCACAAGTCGATAGATTACCTATAACTTAAAGCAATGAAGTCAGGAAGAAGACCAACAACAGCTGCCTCTTCTGCAGCACTGAAAAAAGGAGAGGATCATGAAATGAAACACAAAAATGAGATAAAATAGTCAAAAAAGAAAGGGTCAAGGCACTGTGGAAATAACATAGGAACAAAACAGGTGACGAGCCCAGACAACAATGACTATTTTACTGTAAATTATTCATTAAATAAAAATAAAAAGCTGAATAAGTATTCTTTAGGCTGAACAAAAGGGCTGATTAGTCCTTAACGTTTTCACGGATGTATAGTACGTTGATTTTTTAAAAAAATTCTATGAATGTGGACCTATCATCATAACATTTCAGCATTTGGTGTCCCACGTCTACAAAATATCTGTTTAATTTTCTCTTCTGATTGATTATTGCAGAACCTTTTTTCTCGGGCATGGAAGTTCTTACATTCAATAACACACCGTTTTGTAGTGTATGTTTGGACTGCAAGTTGGTTATTAGAAATCTGTGCCATGCAAGGCTCTCTAATGGAAGAAAGCACAAGGTCATGTGTGTTAGGATCGATCTTAGAACTGGGTCGTTGAGATTTTCTCAAGCTGACAAGTTTTTACTAGGATTCCGCAAGCATGGGAAATGTTCTCCATCAGTTGTCACCAATCAAAGGTTTAAAAATAAGTGTACGAAGGTTTCGAGTGAGAACTGTGATAGTTATGTCATTGGAGAGGAGGATGTGGGAAAAAATGCTACCAGATGAATAAACCGATGAATCAGTTGCTTCCATAAGTAGCTGTTTCTGGGAGTGGATTTAGTGTGCACTACGAGAAAGTAGGCAGTGAGAACGTGAAATCTCCATCTGTGCTGTTTCTTCCTGGTTTTGGTGTTTGTTCATTTCATTATGAAAAGTAATTGAAGAACTTCGATAGGGATTATCGAGTATGGGCAAATGATTTTCTTGGCCAGGGACTTTCTTTACCACTTGAGAATCCCGCTATGTTGTCACCAGATAGGAACACCTCACTTGAGAAGGATATATTCTGGGGATTTGGTGATGAGGCTGAGCTATGGGCTAGTGACCTTGCTTATTCAATCGATTTATGGCAGGATCAAGTTGGTCATTTCATTAAGGTAATCACTAGCAGATATTTTTGTGTTCTTGTAGAATATCTGCTTCATCATCCATGAGCATCAATTAAGTCTCTAGTTTAGGTGTTCCATATTTTGAAAGTGGATGAATGTTGTTAAGGTATATTAGTTAATGTTCGGAGTATGTGCATCGAGCACCACCTTTAACAAATATTAAGCTTAGATATGATACATTATGCATAAAATTGACTCAACTTAGTGCCTTGCAATGCTTGTTCAGAAATTTTGGTGGTGAGTTTAAGGGTACATAAGTGACTCTTCAAAATAGGATCCTAAAATACGAAATACTGAGGGGTAAATAAACTTTTGCTTTCTGGATTTCTAGCTCATGTTTTTGTTGGAAATAACAGAGCAAGAAGATTAGAACAATTGTTGTGTTCTATATTGTTATTGAGAGAAAGATGACTTTTAAATAGGCTTACAAGAGCGACATTAAAGTCCAACAAACTTATCTAAGAAAATCTTAAAGTAACGTTCAAAAATAAAACAAACTTTATAGCTACTGAATCTTGAAGGATTCAGAACAACTTTTAATTAGTCATAGCCTTCAACACTCCCCCTTAATTCAAAGTTGGTGATGTGCAATTATGCCTGAAGATCTTCAAGTCTTCCCGTTGGTAACGCCTTTGTAAGCAAATTAGCAAGCTGATACTTTGAATTGCAAAATTCTAGCTTCACTTCCTTTGCTATCACAAGATCCCTTATGAAATGATGTTTGATTTTCACATGCTTGGTTCTTCCATGCATAACTCCATTTATGGCCATAGAAGCTGCAGACAAACTATCACACATAATATGAGTTGCCGCTGTTTGCTTTTGTCCTAAGTCTCCCAGCAATCTTCGAAGCCAAATTGCTTGGCACACAGCAGTCGTTGCTGTTACATACTCAGCCTTAGTTAAGGATAATACAACTGTAGTTTGCTTCTTTGATATCCACGATATTGGACCTGATCCAAGAATAAAACAATTCCCTATTGTACTCTTCCTATCTACATGAGAACCAACCTAGTCACTATCAGAGTAACCTTTCAAGTTGAAGTTCTGACCTTTCATATACCAGATTTCATAATCACTTGTTCCAACTATATAGCGAAGAACTCTCTTTGCAACTCCATAATGATGTTTTGATGGAAAATGCATAAACCTTAAGATCACACCAACTGCAAAAGATAGATCAGGTTGAGTATGTGTAAGATTTATTAATTTTCCCACCAGGCTTCTGAACCTCCTTGCATCTGCCATATCCGTCTCATCTTCTAGTTTCAGTTTCTCATTTGTATTCATAGGTGTTGTAGCTATCTTACACTTCTCCATATTGTAACTCCTCAAAAGATCTGTTGCATACTTCTGTTGAGATATGAAAATGCCACCATCAGTCTGTTTAACTTCAACACCTAGGAAACATTGTAATTTTCCTAAATCTGTCATTTCAAACATGCTCATCATGGCATCCTTGAACTCAAATATCAACTGAGCTAATGACTTGTGTATATCTTATCATCCACATACAAACTAACTATGAGAAGTTCATCAATGCCTTACTTCTTTAAGTACAAACTTGGTTCATTTGGACTCCTTTTAAATCCATTTTGATGAAAGAAAGTGTCTATCTTACTATACCATGCACGGAGAGCTTGCTTCAATCCATATAATGCCTTTCTCAATCTGTACTCCTCTTCTGATACTAATACCTCAACTCCTCTGGGTTGTTGAACATAGACCTCTTCTTTCAATTCTCCATTTAGGAAGGCTGACTTAATATCAAATTGATAAACATTCCATCGCTGTTGCACTGTTAGTGCAATAATAACTCTAACTGTCTCAAATCTTGCAACAGGAGAAAAAGTTTCTTCATAGTCATTACCTTGCTCTTAGGTGAATCCTTGTGCCACAAGTTTGGCCTTGTGTTTCTGAACTCGTCCATTTGAATGAAACTTAGTCCTGAAAAGTCATTTAAGGCTAATGGCTTTCTTTCCTTGAGGTAGATCAGTTAGTTCCTATGTAGCATTTTTCTCAATTGCTAAAATCTCACCATTCATTGCTTTCTTCCATATTTCCCTCTTCATAGCTGCTTCAACATCTATTGGATCATCAACAAATAAGGCAAAGTGCAAGCCTCCCACTTAATTTCAAAATGGCATCGTGGAATTCTGCATGTTCTCTCCTTCGTCGCTGAACCGACTCAATGTTTGTGTCTTTTTATGAAGGCTTTGAGCTACTGCTACTAGTTGTTGCTGAGGAGAATCTTATTGGAGAGTCAAATTGAGGACTAACCAGTTGCTCTTCCTGAATTTCTTTGACCTGGTTTTCACTTACAATTAGATCCAAGGTGAGTATTGGCTTTTCTATAGCTTCCTTCCAACTCACTTTTTCATCGAACTGAACATTTTGACTTACAACAATCTTTTTGCCTTCAGGATCATATAGTCTGTATGCCTTTGAATTCAAGCAATAGCCAACAAAAATATATTTCTTAGATTTCTAATCTAATTTGCTTCTCCGAGGAGTTATTAAGCCATAACATACACATCCAAAAACTTTCAAATGACTTACAGAGGGTTTTGACCCATGCGATTCCTCGTACGGTGTCATATTCTATACTACCTTAGTTAGAGAGATATTGATTAGATAGACAGTTGTTGATACAGCTTCTGCACAGAAGCTATTAGCTAAGTCTTTGGACTTCTCTCAACATTTCAACAATGGTTCTATTTTTTCTATTCTGCTATTCTATTCTACTCTGGGTTATAGAGTGCAGTGAGCTCCCTTCGAATGCCTTTCTCTTCACATAATTCATTGAATTCTTTTGAGAGAAACTCTCCCCCTCAGTTTTTTCTAAACACCTTTAGTTTGCTACTGCATTGCTTTTCTATGAGGGCTTTGAAGTTTTTGAAGTGATCAAATGCTTCAGATTTTAGATTTAGAAAATACACCCAATGTAGTCTCGTGTAATCATCAATAAAAAGTAAGAAGTACTTACTTCCTGCATGAGACTCTGTCTTCATTGGTCCATATAGATCTGCATGAGTCAGCTCTAGTCTCTCTGTAGCTCTTTTTGACTTTCGTTGGGGCAATGATCTTTTCACCTCCTTGCCTAAGGCACACCTTTCACATAGCTTAAACTCTTTGATAGTAGGCAAGCCATTCACCATATCTTTAGTAGCAAGTAACTGCAACCCTTTCACATTTAAATGTTCATATCGTTGATGCCAAATTTCTGATTCATCAAGTCTGCTGCTCATCAATGCGTGAGTTCCTTTGCAAGAAAAATTGATAGGAAACATCTTGTTTTCTGTCACCTTGGTAAGCAATATAATATCACCAGTGTCTTTCTTAATAATACAAGTGTCTTTCTAAAAAAGAACCGAGTGACATTCAATTAATTGCCTCACACTAATTAAATTGTCTGCTAGATCAGGTGCATAGTGAACATCCTTAGTCAACTTCTACCTGCCGTCAACAAAAATGGAAACCATACCCTTTCCTTCAATCTGCACTTGTATATCATTTTCCAAGCATACTTGAGGCTTATAGTTTTCAACTAGTTCCTTGAATTTGTCTCTTTCTCCAGTTAAATAATTTGAATAAATGTTGTCAATGTACTAAATTTCTTTCATAATGCTTTGAGAACTTATATGAGTCATGAAGAGATAATATTTATGCTCTTGTTTTTCTGCATATTTGGCTTAATCTTTGCTCCACCAGTCATCTTCTTTGTGACTATACTTCTTGCAGTAGGTGCATTGGATAGAGTTTCCAAGTCCAAGTCCTCTTCCTTTAAAAGGACTCCTACCTTTTCCTCGATACTGTGAAGATTTTCTTTACTCCCCTTAGACCTGAAAAGCTTGCGCTTCTTCTTGAACTTCCATTCTATTGATCCTTACTTCATGTGTTTGTAGTGAGCCCATCATCTCATCAACTGTGAGAGTGGACAAGTCTTTAGATTCTTCTATAGTTGCAACAACTTGATCAAACTTTGGAGCCAAACTCCTTAGTATTTTGCTTCCACAATCTCATCACTTATCTTGTCACCATACGTACGCATTTGACTAACAGTACTTGACAATTTAGCCAGGTATGCTTGTACTGTCTCATTACTTTTCAAGCTTGCCATTTCAAATTCTCTGCGTAAAAATTGAAGCTTGACAGTTATTACCTTTGCTAAGCCTTAATGCTCAGTTTTCAAAATATCTCATGCTTGCTTTGATGTTGTTGTTGTAGCAATTCTTGAGAATATTGACTCATCCACTGCTTGTTGGATGAAAAACAAAGCCTTGTCATCCTTTTTTAGATTTTCTTTGTATCATGTGTGTTCAGTACCTTCTTCATCATAGCCAATCTCGACAAATTGCCATAGCTCCTAAGATTTGAAAAGAGTTCTTGTCTTTATGCTCCAAAACTCGTAAGCTTCACCTTTGAATATAGGTATTTGGGGATGTGAGATATTCACTGCAGTGCTACTTGAGGCCATAATGTGTAAAAAACGAGGATAGGAATATCAAACAACCTGGTTTCAATCTTTCTCTGATACTACAATGTTGGAACTAACAGAGCAAGAAGGTTAGAACAATTGTTGTGTTCTATATTGTTATTGAAAGAAAGATGCCTTTTAAATAGGCTTACAAGAGAGACTTTAAAGTCTAACAAACTTATCTAAGGAAATTTGAAAGTAACATAAAAAATAAAACAAACTCTATAGCTACTGAATCTTGGATGATTCAGTTAAGAGGACAACTTTGAATTAGTCATACCCTTCAACAATTTTGTGGTATTTTGAGAGTTTTTCCCCTCTATCACCACCCAACACAAGCTACATGTAAAAAAATTTTAATACCCGAAAGATTGTTTTCTCATAACAAAGGTAGATAGATAGATAGAAAGACTGGCAAGGATAAGGTGTTAAGGCATTGCATTTGTGTGTACTGTAGGTGATTGGTGAACCAATTTATCTTGTCGGGAACTTGTTAGGAGGATATGTAGTAGTTTACTTTGCTGTATGCAATCATTAACTACTGAAAAGGGTGTGACGTTACTCAATGCTACCCCTTCTGGGGTTTTCTGCCTAATCCTACAAGATCTCCAAGACTGGCAAGGTTATTTCCATGGTCTGAACATTTCCCTCGCTTGAAAGCGCGAGAAAGTTAACAAGCTTATTGTAAGTTTTACTTTCTTGTTTTAAATTCAAGACTAGAATGTCATTTTTATTCATCCTCATCTCCTCCAACTTATTATTTCACTTATGTTATCTTTACTAGTTGGCAGAAAATAACCGATCTTGGAAGTATTGCAGATGTTCTCAAACAGGTTTACACTAATCACACCATAAATGTCGAGAAAGTCTTTTCTCGTATTCTAGAGATAACTCAACATCCTACAGCTGCTACAGCATTTGCTTCAATTATGTTTGCTCCCCAGGGGCAACTATCCTTCCGGGAGGCTTTATCTAGGTATATATTACACACATTTTACTTGCTCTAATCGCTCATAGTTTCTTTTATCTCTACACCGAATCGAAGAACTTGAACAGAAAATTGTAATTTTAGGTGTAAAATGAGTGATGTCCCTCTATGTCTCATGTATGGGAAAGAAGACCCCTGGGTAAAGCCTATCTAGGGCCTGGCGGTAAAAAAGCAAATACTTGAAGCTGCATATTACGAAATCAACCTAGCAGGTCACTGCCCTCATGATGAAGTTCCTAAGGTGTGTAACGCATATATCCGTCTCCACCTATCTGTCTCGATTGCTGTCGAAATTCTTCACCTAGAAAGGCTGTGAAAAATAGTCATTGACCTCCACTACTGCTAATTTCAGGTTGTGAACTACTTATTACGCCGGTGTATTAGAAACTTGTGTCTTAAGGTTCAGTTGCATTACCTCTTCTTGATGATGACGATGATGAAGAAAGTATCCATCATAGCTTCATTAGAGACTTGATATTTATGAGTAAAGAGAAAAAGAGCTGGTCAAAGTGCAGTTCTATAGATCCAGCTTCTCTCTTTGGAGTAGATTGAGGTCTTACATCAAATCAAGGTTTGAAAAATTGGCAACTAAATATGGGACCCAACGCTATGGTCATAAACACTTGACATGTCTCACATCTATAGAATTTAGTTTGAACATTTGATAAATGTTAAAGTTCAATTTAAACACTGTAAAATGTTAGAAGCTATTTATACATTTGTGAAAATGTTAGGAACTAATTAGCCCTTTTGTCTATTCTTTATGAATCACTGATAAAAAGTCAGAATAGAATGTAACATTTATTTTCTAATTTTTAATTATTTAGTTATTGATAATAAATAAAGTAAAGAGTGAAAATTTTGAAATAAACCATAAAAAATCATATTTTTTTATTTCTAACAGGACGTAGGTATAAGCTCGAAGAATAAGAGATAAAATACATTATTATAATATTATCAAGATATTGATTTTTATCATAATCTTTTGTATTGATTTATTTAACAATTAATTTATTTTTTAGTGATATTTTATTCTTATCATAGAAATAATTAATAATTATTTAAAAATTAATAATTTTATAAATCATTGAAATTTTTATTAATTATTTATAAAATATATAATATTTTAATTAATTATGTACAAATAAATTATATCACAACTAAATATGATTAAAAAAATTTCTCATTATCATTTTTAATATTTAATACTTAATATTAACATAAATATTAACTACGTTTAATACTATGCCAAACATGTATAATCAGTAATTTTATTCTAATTTTGATTCTTACTTTCCATTTTTATTCCTATTTTTTTATTTGATTCCTTCATTATTAGTTACCAAACAAGACATTAACGTTACTATCTTGAGTAATGTAGCAGAGTTCTTTGTCTTTGTTAAATTGAATTAGCCTAGAATCAATTAGGGTGCTAAGTTAAGTGTCATTTTTTTGGAACTAATTATTTTGGTGAAATTATTTTTTCTTATAAAACTCAACTAAATGATACCTGATTTATCTTTTCTAGCTAGGTAATAAAGCAACAATCTTATGTATGCCACATACTGATCATGCATGTAAATCATTAGAATTCAGATATCACTTCCATAATAAGACCCAAACCTTCGTGCTTGACACCAAGTTTTATTACATGGCACTTATAATATATCAAGTATATGTTTAGATAGTCAATTATGAAGTTGGAAAACATGAAGATGTCCAACATGCTTTTAATCTGGTTGTTCCAAATGTCTATAACATGCTTTTAGTCATGGAGATTGATAGTGCCAATGAACTTAAAGATGTAGTTATTGATTATGTAATAACTATAGGATTTAATGTATAGTGAAAAAAGACCAAGTCAAAGAACATGTAGGTTGGGACCTAAAAGCAACTTCCTTCAAAGTGAGTGATGTCATTGAGACCTAAAAGCAAAAAGATATATAAGAATGGATCAAAGAATATGAAAAATCCATATATGATGTCTCAAAAGGGTCAAATAAAATTATAGAAAATATGGGAATAATAACCACAATAATAAAGGGTGCAACAAGGCAAGAATAAATGTGGATAGTTAACAACTATTAATGTGAATATCTAATTTTATTGAACTTATAATAAGTATTTGGCATATTTTATGCATTAAAAAATATGTATTGTTTATTCTTTGTGGTCCAAAACTTGGTTGATTAAGTAGGTGCAACAACAACAAATTAGATACTCTAATAAGTTTATACATATCTGTTTACTTAAGCTCATAAACAAACTTAATTTGATAATGCATTATTTTTTGATAAATAAAATGGACAGTAGAACTTCAAATATTATAGTAAGTCAACAAAACTAATAAGGAAATAATGTAAGTTTTTAATAAATTCATCCTTTTATTATTAATCAAAGGAGAATAATATTTGACAAGCAAAAGGTATATAAATGTAGACTTTCTCTTATTTGATATATTATTGCTTTAAGTTATTTGACTTATGTTTATTGACTTATGTATCAAGGAATTAATAAAAGCTATTAAAGCCAAACTATCATATGCATGTCACAAAATATACACTAGACATATTTATCATAATTGGCATAAACATTTGGTAGGGTTGTCTAAGCCCCCAAAATAATTCTGATTCTCTAAACATCTTGTAGTAGTCGTGGAACTAGGTCGAATCCCTAGAAAACTAAACACTACTTTCTTAATTTCAAGTAATAAAATAAAAAGGGATTTTTGATTAAGAAATTGATTAACTAAAATTAATAAGAAATCAAATTAAATCAACTGAATATAAAAGTGAGAAATTCAAGATTACCAAACTCCGATTCAAGGGAACGATCTCATCTAACTGTAACATTGATCATTGGTCTAAAAAGAATATTTTCACAATTCAAGCGGTTAGTCAGAAACATATTAGGATAGTCGTAATAAGTTTCAAATTTTCCTAAATTAATTGGTTCAAATCCAACATCCAAACAAAAACTTACCATCTATTGACTGGGTGTGATAGCGTTTTATATCAAATAAATGATAGCAATAAGATCTGTGAAAAAGACTAAACCCTAAATTAAATAATCAAGATAGCAATTATTCAACTTAGTTTTCTTATTTATCATAAATTAAATATGGAAATTCATAAATAACCTATTTGTTATTTGTACCAATCTTTCATGACAATTACGGATCATTAAATTCCTGGATAGCGATAGAATAATCACTATTAAATTAAATTATCATATTAATCAAAAATTAATTATTCATGAAATATGAGAATTCAAAGCAAGAAATAGTTGAATTAAAACGTTAATGAAAGTTTGGAACACAAAACCTCACAAAGTTACAACTAGAATATAGAATCCCTTTGAATCAGAAAGATTGAGTTTAGCCACACATAACTTTCGCTCCAATAACAAAAATAGAAGAAAGATAAAGAATTGCTAAAAATGTAAGAAGAGAGAGAACCTCCTTCTGTTGTGAGGAATGCTCCTTTTATAGGATTTTCTAATCTAATCCTAATCTTACTCTAACTTGTAAAGATGTCTATCTAAAATGAATTCAAATTCCTACATGATAAAGATAAGACGAAGTCTTTCTGTCAAACTCCAACTTTTCAAATGATTAATTTTATCCACTGCAACAATCTTTCCACGTCATCCAAAATTTTGTAATTATCACCAATAGAGTCTCAATTTAATGCAATTCTCACTTTTCATCTCTTAAAACAAAACAAACATTAATTTTCATATTTAAGCACCAAAATAAATCTAACACAAAAGAGATATTATAGCAAGATAAGATCTTATCAACATTAGAGAGGTAAAGACTTAAGGAGGCAATTTTGGGCATGTGTATGGTCCATGTATATCAAAGAATTTAATGACCAACTGAAAAAATTAGACAAAATTAGAACTGGACGTGTTTCTTTGTTGCTTAATATATATAAGAGTTGTGGATTAGGTCATACTAATCATTCGAGTCAAAATCTTCAATCATTAAATAACTTAAACAACAAATTCAACGAATAGATCCTACTAGCAAAAGACAAACCAATTATTATTATGCAAGAAACCATAAGAAAAATGGTAAAGAAGAGACGTATTAAAAAAATGATATACACATATATTTAATAATTTGATATTACATATGTAGTTGTTAAGAAGCTTAAAAAAATACGAAGGACACAATAAAATAGAGGATTGTATGGAATGGTGATGGAGCATATAAGGTTAGTGAGGGCCAAAAGCATATTCTAAGACTAAGAAGAGATAATTATCATTGATGTAGAGCATATGACATATATAATTATTTATGCAAATATGTTATTAGTAATATCAATCACTCCACACAAAAATCTGAGGCATTTATCAATGATTGCTATAAGAAGAGCATTATTCTAAGAGTATGATCAAGTTTTGTGGCCTATTAGAGAAGTGATCTTTTGGCCATTGAATTATTATAAGCAAATATATCCATCTACCAATAAGTTCAAAAAAGGTAAGAATGAGAGATAAAAATGAACCAAAGAGAGTACCAAATGCAAACAAGATGTCGTAAAAGGGTAAAGTGTAGAAATGTGAGAAATGTGGTGCTTTTGGACAAACAATAGAAAGCGTAATATAATAAGACCTAATAAACAACCTATCAATGTAAGTAAATAATAATTTAGTTATCCTTTTTTATTTAGTTATCAATGTTAACATTATGTATGTTATTTTATAGGTTAAAACAACTTCAACCAAAGGGCTAAAAGTTAAAGGACTAACACAAGTAAGAACATATTGCTTTCTATTACAAAACAATGATAAATATGCTACTCATTTGACCTAAATTATATTCAGCAAACTTGCAGTCAAAGCAATATTTCAGCTACTAAAGAATGATAATATAATTAATGAGCATTATGTGAGATTAACATGTACTTAGATATTTGTACTCGTGCACATCTTGATTAAATATTAGTTCATAAATTGCTAGTTCTATAAATATGACTGAAAGGAAATGTTGACAAGTTAGTCCAAGATCTTTCAACTTATCTTTTAAATCAAGAGGTCATAGGTTCATGGATAAATATGGCATCACTTCAAGATAAAAGTTGTAGTAACAAATAGGAGAACAATAAATAACACCAGTGACCAACATATTAACAAATCAAATTATAATTATTGTATCATTATAGTCGGTGTATTTTATAAACCAACTGAATGAACATATTTATTTTATACTAAAACAGATGATATTTTTCTTAAATTCATGTATCAAATAGGTTATTCTGTAACTACATCTTATATGTCTAATGCATTCCTTTAGATGTATTGGTTTCTCTATAATTGATCAATTCCATATAATTACTAATATTAGTAGATAACTTTTCATTTGATAACATAAAGCAATTGCACATTCATACTAGTCAATTTTGAAATTAAATATGAATATGATTAACAATATATTGAATCTTGCATTCATACTAAATTCATTTTACAACTGGAGGATGCACAATGAAACAAAATAAAGAGAAGTATGGTTGAAACAAAGGAACGTGATGAGTAGTAAAAATTATGAAGCAAGACATTAAAATGTTGATTAGGGAGAAGAAAGAGTTGAGGTTGATGTTATTTAACAAAATTGTAGGATTTATTTCAACTTTTGTATGTATGTATGTGTATATATGTATACTTTTGGATTACAAAGATAGCTCTCTTAGAAAATTATGTGTCATACCATTGAAAAATTCATAATGACCAACTAGGTAATTAAGACATCCCAAAAATTTCTGTCTGGATTATTACCACTCTATTATAACCTTAAAGAAGCATTTAGTTCATAGAAACAAATTACTTTATTAACATCAATATAATTAGAATTGCTAAATGTTGATAATTCTATTACAGAACTATAAAAAAAATCATAATTAAGTTATGACAGAGAAATTTTTTTTTCCATAATTAAGTCATACTAAAAAGGAATGTGATTTGAATACATAATGAACGATATATCATATAATAGATGCAATTAAGAGAGAGAGGGGAAAAACATTATAAAAGCTTGTTTTATAGACTCATAGTAGTCATTAATCTTTACATATAGCTTGTAAACAACTAAGAATATGTACTTTCAATTAGCTCATAAGCAGCTAAGAATTTCAATTGTGATTGCTTTTCTATTTAAAACTATTAGTCACGATGTTAGGATTCTGATAGGTCCCAATCAAAGCTTATAAAATTGTTAAGTACAAAATATTCCGCTTATGGTGAGAATGGACCACTAAAATTTTGATTGGAAATTTTGCTAATCTTATTCTCAACTCTCACAACATTTAAATACAAATGAAATTAACAGCTATTCCTATTTTTTAGTAAATAACTCTAAGGAATAGGACAACATGGAAACAATTGATAAATTCAATAAACAAATCCTAACTACTTCTCCTACGCTTTAGCAACGAGCCATGTTCAGCTATTTCGACCACTTCTTTAGCAGCCAGATAGTAGCAAACTTCTAACCACCGTTAGCTACGTGGATCATATTAATCAAAGTACTTTGGATTCCTTTTGGATATTCGTATGGACCTCCTTGTCTTATCATTACTCCCCTTTTTATTGAGAACCTTGTCCTTAAAGTTCAAGTTAAGGAACTTGTCCTACAACTCTTTTGTGCTTTCCCAAGTAGCATCTTCAAGAGGCAAGTTTTTCCATTTGACCAATCTTTCTTCAATAACCTTGGATCCCTTTTTAATCCAACATGTCTCCAAAATGGTCTTTGGTTTTAGGAGAAACTCTCCATCATCATTAGTAGGTGGCAAGTCTTTTGTTGCAAGGATTGTGTCTCCTAATTTCCTTTTAAGCAAGGAAACGTAGAAGATAGGATGGATGCGAGACCCCTCTGGAGGCTTAAGTTTATAAGCAACCAGATTGATTCGCTTTTCAACTTGATAAGGCCCATAGAAACGGCATGCTAATTTTTGGAATGCTCGCTTAAAGACAGTTTGTTAACGATAAGGGTGAAGCTTGAGAGAAACCCAATCCCTTTCCTGAAATTCAACATCTCTCCTCTTTGTATTTGCAAACTGTTGCATGCGATTATTAGCCAAATGTAAATTGGTTTTGAGTTGTCGAAGTACCTCATTTCTTGTGGTGAGCTGCCTATCAACTTTGTTTACTAGAGTCAAGCCTTCTTAGTAATGGGGAATTGTTGGTGGCAAGCATCTATACAAAGATTGGAAGGGTGTTATGTCAATTGATGAATGGTAAGTTGTTGTACCAGAACTCTGCCCAAAGAAGCAAAGAATTCCATTTTCGTGGCTGCTGATGAGCCAAGTATCGAAGGTACTGCTCAACACATCGGTTTACAACTTCAGATTGACCATCAGTCTAGGAATGATAGGAAGAGCTCATTTTTAATGGGAGCCTGACATCTTAAAGAACTCACTCCAAAAATGCCTAACGAAGATTGGGTCTCGATCATTGATAATTGATCTTGGCATTCCATGTAGTTTCACCACACCTTCCACAAATTTTTCAGCGTCTACCTTGGCAATAAAAGGATGTTCCAAAGCAATAAAATGTGATGTTTTGCTGAGCCGATAGACAACAACAAGAATAGTGTTCTTACCATTTGAGAGTGGAAGCCTTTCTATAAAATCCATCATGATATCATCCCAAACTTGGCAAGGAATTGGTAATGATTGTAAAAGTCCCGCTAGAGAGAGAGTATCTGATTTAACTCGTTGACAAACATCACATGACGAAACGTATTATTGCACCTTCATATGCATTGATGGCCAATAGAACTGTTGGGAAAGTCTTTTGTAGGTTCGCAATACTCCTGAATGCCCACCCACTTGTGAGTCATGGAATTTATGTAGTAACCACTGGATGATATTAGATTTGGGAGGCACCACCATATAATTTTTATAGTAAATTAGTCCATTTCTCCATGTATATGGGTTGCCTAGTTGATCAGTTGCAAGCTTTCCAATTTTCTGCATGTAAGGATCATTTGCTACCTCTTTTTTTATATAGACCTATATGGGAGCTTGTGGGATAAATAAAGCATCAAGGGATGGACTGTCCTGCCTACGTGATAGTGCATCAGCAGCTGAATTCTCTTTGCCTTGTTTGTAAATAATCTCGTACTCATACCCAAAAAGCTTAGAAAACCCACTTTTGTTGTTCGAGAGTGGTAATACGTTGATCCAACAAATACTTTAGGCTGCATTGATTTGTTTGGATGAAGAATTTGTGGCCCAGCAAATACGGTCTCCAAGTTTGAACAGTTACTACTATGGCCAACATTTCTTAGTATATATGTACCATGATCTTTTTAACACTCCTAATGCTCTGCTCATATATGTAAAGGGTTTCCCTTGTTGAGAGAGTACTGCACCAATACCATCACCTGAAGCATCACTTTCAATGACAAATGGCTTATTGAAATTTGGTAGTGCCAATCTGCTTAAGGCTTTCAAATACAAATGAAATTAAATGCCTTGATATTCTTTTTTGAGGTAATCTCAGATATCCTTTACCGACTCTAGATTCTTAATTCTTATGAATATGAGATTTGAAACAGCAAAAAACAAGCAGGCTTTGGGTTTAGACTTCCTATTTTTCCTTTTTTTGTGTATCTTGATTTAAGTCATTGTAGGATTTGTTAATAATGGAGGCACTTCATAGTCTTCCTCCACAGCTTTCCAACATCTATAGCATCAAGATGAACTTTCATTCAATATGCAAGTGCTCAACTTGATCTAAGAATTTGAAATGATGAAGATGAAAGAGTTAGAAGCTATTAAAAAATACTCTGACAAGTTACTAGGCACAGTAAACAAGGCGAGGTTATTAGGTAAGGATTTTTCTGAGGAACGAATAGTGCAAAAAGTTCTTGTAACCTTACCTAGAAAATATGGTTCTAAAATTTATGCATTGGAAGAAGCTAAGGATCTATCAAGAGCCCGCTGGTGCCTGGGCTGCGAAGCATGGTTTTTGAGTAAATAACTCTAAAGAATAGGACAACATGGCAACAACTAATGGATAAATTCAATAAACAAATCCTGACTACTTCTCCTACGCTTTAGCAATGAGCCACGTTCAGCTATTTGGACCACTTCTTTGGTAGCCAGATAGTAGCAAGCTTCTAACTATCGTTAGCTACGTGGATCATATTAATCAAAGTACTTTGGATTCCTTTTGGATATTTGTATGGACGCCCTTGTCTTATCAAATTCATGCTTTTGTGAATCATTATGTAGAATAGTTGATGACCCTCTTTACTAGGGATAGTATCTGGGCCTGGGTTCAGCCCGAATTAAGGTCAATAGGCTAGGTTCGGGTTAACCAATCCTCTAGATGGGCCTTGAGTTATGCTCACATATAAGCAAAATAACATCGTTTTGTAGGAAACGATGTCATTTTTACTTTTTTAATTTAAAAATTAGCCTAAGTTAGGCCAAGTTAGGCTCAGGTCAGTTTGGTTAGGCTCAAGACTAGACAGGCTTAGGCATGGCCCGGCTGACTGCCATCCCTATCTTTCACCTTTCCTTCTCTACATAGGCCATTAATTAATGCAGTGTATGAAACCAAATCTAGTAAAACATTCGTTCTATATATGATCCAATAACAAATGCATCTTCCAATCTTCCTTTTCGACACTAAGTGGTAATTAGAATATTATATGATAATATTTAGTTCGAAACCTCCTTCTTCCATCTTTTTTACAAAATAATTCATCTTAGCTACATCCCTATTGTTGTAGAAAGCATTAGTCAAAATATTAAAGTTATACATATTTGGATGAACCCCAACTCTCATCATCTCATCATATACTTCATAACATTAGCCAAAGGATTCGAATTCAATAACCCATTTAAAAGAGAATTTTATGCAACCACACTAAAAACATAACCAAACTTCATAATCTTTACAAATGTTCTTAAATCCTGTTCAATTATACTCACTTTCACATAAGCCTTAAAAAATAGCAAGGTCTTAATTACAATTTTAGTACTAACACCATAAACTCAATTTTGATTACTTTGTTAATCATTCATCAAGTTAGTTACGACAATTTTTAACTAAACCATCTTATTACATCTGTGAGATATAGACAAATCAATTCTTCCACTAACTTAGGCAGAAGTCAATGCAAATTAGCCAAAAGTGAGATACAACATAAACATCTAATTTGCAATAAGAATTGAGCAAATTCGACTATATGTGCTTTTAATCAATTAAGACCTAGGATTGCTCTTGTGGATTGCAAAGATTGCTCATGTAACATCCCGTTTCCAGAGAACGGATCGGACCAGAGAAACGGGTCCAGGTGTGGTAAATTACCACATCTCATGCTCATGCAGTTGTGAATAGTGAGTTTTGT
>JANQBM010000008.1:6342909-6369932 GCA_025594535.1 Erythroxylum domingense
TATTTATGGACACTGGTGATTCTGTTTTACCGTTTGCGTTTATGCCTATTTAAAAGGCTCCACAGTTTTAATAAAAACATAGCATTACAGTGGTATTTTTTCTCTGATTAATTTTCATTTACTGTCTAATTATCAACATTTGGCATGGAGGCGAAGCCATGGCTAACAAAGACAACTAAAACTCCAAAGCTTGCGGTAATTGGGAGGAGTGGAACATAAGCAATGAAAAGGTGATTTATGGGAAATAGTTGGAGTAGGAAGACGATTGATTAAATATGTCGCAATAGAGAAGGCGAGAGTCCAAAAATGAAGGCGAAGTTGGGCATGTGATAGAAGGGAAAGACCTGTTTCCATTATATGATGATGCCGACGTTCAACATAACTATTATGTTCAGGAGTATGTGGTGGGAAAGTGAGATGAGAAACACCATCAATAGTGAGGTACGTAGAGAGGGCTTGATATTCTCCTCCGTTATCATAATAGAGGGTTTTAATCGATTTTCCAACTAACGCTTTGAACCTCAGGAAGACTTCTTTAGTGTCAGACTTATGTTTGAAAGGATAGAACCAAATATACTTAGTATAATGATCCACAAAAATAACATAATACTTGAAACCATCAAAAGAATAAATGGGAGATGTCCATAAGTCAGTGTAAAGAAGTTCAAGAGGAGATTGAGAAACTAAAGTATTTTGATGAAAAGGGAGCATATGGTCTTATTACATTGACACACATTGCAATTAAAGGAGAAATCATTAGTAACATGAATTTTAAAGGAAGAAAGAAGAGTTTTAAGAATAGGTAATGACGAATGGCCGAGACAATGATTCCAGTAAAGAGCAGAGGCTTTAACAGTTGAGAAAGCGACGATGGAAGATGATGACCATTCATAGATCCCATTCCTAGTTGGTCCCTTAAGAAGATGTGCTCCCATAAGACGATCCTTCGTAAGAAAAGAATCATATGAGAATTCTATAAGAAGATTATTTTCTTTAAAAAATTGAGAGATAGAAATAAGATTACGCTGCATGGTGGGAGCATTTAAGACATTTGAAATAGAAAAATATTTGGAGGAAGTAGGGAAAAAATGGAATCAGTGTGAGTAATAGGGAGACCAGAGCTATCACCAATTACAATTTCATCGATGCCATCATAGGGTTGGTGCAGAGAAAGATTAAAAAGATCCTGAGTTACATGGTGATAAGCACCGAAGTCGAGAAGCCATGGAGATGAGGTGGGTTGAGCAGAGGTGGTGGAAACATGAGCTTGGGGTGGGTTAGACTTGTAGGTGGGAGGTGGGGGTGGACGAATGGAGAGATATTTTTCTAAAAAGATAGGGCATTTTTGGAAAGAGTGGCCTTTGGTGTGACACCATTGACACTTACCAGGAAAATGGTGAGAACCACTGAGGGATGATCGAGAGTGGTGAGTGGGTGGGTAGGTGAGAAGTTGGCATAGGGTGATCAATGGGAGTGGTGATAATGATTAGGACGGGTAGAAGTAGTGTGTACTATGGCAGGGAAGGAACCAAGCAATGGTTGAGATTTGAGGGTGAGTTCAAGATTAATTAAATTTTCATGAAGTTCAGAAAATGGGATTGGTGAATCACGAGCATTTACAGCATCAATGACTTCTTGATAGGCGGAGTCTAAACTTTCAATTACTTTGTCAGTGATATATTCTGGATTAATCAGATTGCCAAGAAGAACAAGTTAATTAGTACATGTTTTAATAGCATGCATAAATTATGTGATGGTTTGAGGGCCCTTTGCGATAGCTTTGAGATGGGCTTTGAGTTGCTTGATGTGATCACGAGAAGAGCTAGCAAAGATATAGGCAAGTGTGTTCCAAAGGTCTTTTGTGGTAGTAGCATTTGAGACAAGAGAAACGATGGTTTAGTCCAGTGTTCCAATAAGAGTTCCAAAAAGAAGACGATCTTGCCAAACCCATATGTGGTATGCTAGGTTGGACAATAGTAGGGGATGGTGCATAATAGGAACCATCTAAAAACTTAAACAAATCATAGCCACCTCAATTTGAAGTTTCCATGTGAGATAATTGTTTGAGGTGAGCTTGATAATATTGGGAAGAGTGACGATAATAAGGGGAGTGGTGGGATTGCATCGTTGGGTATAGTGTGTTGTTTCTAAGTGGGCATAATGCTCAATGAAGGAAAAAGAAAGAAATAAATAAATTTTAGGTCAAGTATGATGCTCTAATACCATATAAAAGCTGACGGAAAACTTGATTGTACTCAGAGATGATTACAGTATTTATGATACAGCTTAGAGAGAGTTAAACTTAGAGAAGTAAGTACAACAATTACATATTATAAACTATCTAGAGATTTTCTTAAGGAGATTGGTATGGCAACTTTAGTCAATGATTATCTGTATCCTGTACACTCCTCACCATCACTGGATCACATATCTCTTCTCTGCCAATGTCACTATGTCAGTCCTTCATCTCCTTATCATCTCCAATCGCCTTCGTTGTCTTCCACCACCTCTACAGTCTATCGTGCTCATTGATCAGCACGTAACTCCAAGGGCAGCAAAAAAATACTCATCTAGTTGCTTGAGAGAGGTACTTAAACCATTATTCTTTCAATGCATGTGTTTTTGACTTTCTAGACAACCCTTGCTCCATTCCATAGTTTATAAAAGAGCTCCTTCGTAATTTTATAATTGTACTCGTTTGGATTTGTATCTCTTTATCTAAGTAGTTATTATGCTTTGAAGGTTGAAAGTCTCAAACATTAAAACTAAAAGTAAAACTAAAAGCCTGAAATAAATGAATGGTTGATATTTTAAATTTATATTATTATGATTTTCAAAGGTATGGTTAATGTAAAATTAAATATTATATGATATATATTAATGAATCATTTTATAATTTTTAAAAATGTAAGAACTATTCTATAATCTTAAAAATTACTTGAAATGGTACTTAGTTGATCAATATTGATATCGTATTCTACTAGAACTAAATTCAATGTTGGTACTGATGCAATGTTCAAATCACTAGGATCAAATTACATTTTTATTTGTGATAATATAGTATAACTAGACAATTATAAACAATGCAAACAATCTCAAAGTATCTTTTTTAATTCTTACGTAAAGTTAATCACATTATAATCCTTTATTAGTATATCCCTTAAAATTTGACACAATCAAAAATACTTTTTATATTTTCATGTATATTTATACACTTATTTTTTGTATCTTTATATGGGAGTTAATCATTTTAATATTATAACTTCATTTTTGAGTATTGCATAAAAACAATAGAAAGTACACATATAGATGCATATGTTTCAACTATAAATAAATACCATAGAGGGGTAAAAAAAAATTTCAACCCAAAATATTACGTGTTGTTGCTCGCTTGACGTATGTTTCACATAGGGATGACAACGAGTTGGGCGGCGCTAAAGCCCCCTCATGTCTGACCCCTTGTTACCAGGGATGACAATAGGTTAACTCGTGAACTTAAATTCAGATGTTTTCAATGGCTCGATGTATGAGCTTAAATTCAAGCCCATATCAATTTAAGGCTTAACTTTGTTTAAAAGAATTAGGTCTTGGACAAGCCTGGGCCTAGGTAAGTCAAGTCTAGATTCAATTAAAAAAAATATTATTTCACACTTTTAATTTTAAAAGAATTAGCGAAATTGGCCAATGGATCTTCTCATTGCCATCCCTACCTGCTACCGGGGCTTGAATTTTTTTATTAAGAAAATAAAAACGACGTTATTTTCAACAAAACTGCAACATTTTGCTTGCCCTTATTTTTTAGAAAAATTGAGCCCAAGGTCCCTTCAACTTGGGCCTAACCTGTTGACTTCAGCCAACCTATTCCGGGCCAGCTGCCATCTCTAGTTTCACATATTTAATAACTATATAAGATTTAGTTTTTTTGTTAATATTATGTTATTTATATGTTTAGGTAAATATTATACTTGGGTTTTTTTTATTATATCAAAGTAAGAGATGTTTATAAGATTGTAGGAGAAGACGAAGACAGTGAGGTCCACATTAATTCTTTAATTACATGCATTCTTTATTAGGAAATGTCACTTAAAGATATTTTAACATTATGCACATAAGATTTTTATATCAAAAGGCAAAAATATACTTTTATTTGTTTTGTGATATAAAATTTTATTATAATATATGGATAAATGGAAGAATATTTCATGATTATACTGAAAATGAAGAGCTTAGTATAAAATGCAAACCAAGATGCAAATTTTTAAGTGAAACATAATAATTGATGTGCAATTTTATTTAATTATATATATATATATATTATATTTTTATTTTCAGTAATTATAAAAATAAGTTTTACAAACACCAACTTTAAAATAAAAAAACGTGTGAAAAGATAATATCTAATTTTGTTCATTACCTTTTTTCATACAACATGATAATCCTCACCTTTTGGTACCAATCTATTTTTCTTTTTAATTTCATAAAAGCCTCTTACATTATTATTAGAGATGTTAATTTTGGTCCAATTTATTCTAATTCGACCCAATTTTAATTCTAATTGAGGGTTAAAAGTGATCGACTCGATTAAACTTGTATTTTTAAAAAATTATAAAATAAACCGGATTAACCTGGTCTGCTACTAATTCGTAGGGTCACGGTCTATCAGCTCATAGTCGAACCAGCCATTCATATTTGTAATTATCACTTCACTTCATTGCTCGAGGAAAAACAAAAAAGATTTTAGATAGAGTATCTTAACAGAAAGAGATTTATACAAAAGCCCAAAGTAAGATTAAGTGGGCCCTATTCTATGCTTTTTCAATTAGGAGTCAAATGATAAGAACACCTTCCACTTTCTCATAAATAAATAAAAGAAATAAAGAGCTGGTCTTCTCTCCTGTTATGTCTCTCCTAAATTCACTCTAATCTTGCCATCTATCATCTATGGAATCTAACTCGCTCGGATCTTTCGCTCTTTCAATTACTGCAATTTAATGTCGTTGTTTTGATTTTTAAAACTTGAATTTCACTTCACTTGAGCTCTTTCCTCCCACTGTCGCAGTACTTTTCTCTTTTATGTACTTACTTTTTCATCTCTTCATCTCTCTGCCCAGAGTTTTCATATGCTATACATTTCATCTCTTCATTCCTATCCCAGTTTAGAGTTCCTTGATGTTGTTGTCTTTTGGTTGGATTTTCTTTTAAACGATCAGGGTCCTTTGCAATTTTTCTTATTTTTGATTTCGTGTTCATTTTTGTCACAGAAGATGAAAATCCGGTCCTAGAGCTTCGTTTTGACTGAATTTGGTCCTTTACTTGTAGCCCCATTTCTTCTACTGTTGTTTTGCAGTTTTGTAGCTCGTATATGAGTTATTTAAATTAAAAAAAAAGTTTCATGTTCGTATTGTTCTGTTTCATCATCTGTTTTTATGGCGTCTGATTGGGCGTAAATTGTGTTAGTTCTTGGGTGGAGTTGACAATCATGAGGGGCTGATTTCTTCAACTACAGCACGGGGACTTCACTGGACTTCGGACTTCCCTTTTTTCCGGGTAAACAAGCTCACTCTTTTTTCAATTCTGTTGTATTCAGATTGCGCTTTGTAGACTCGTTAGAGATTGATATACAAGTTAGGACAAGTGTTGAAATGGGAAAACAAGCCGTGCAGAAACAGAATATGGGGCTAATATTGACTCATGATACTTACAGGTAGGCCGAAATAATAGGGGTAATTGACAAATAAACGAAATGGAACTTCTGTTTTGTACATGATCTTTTACGGATACTGTGTGATTTATTGTCGTGCTTTGGGATGAGAAAAAAATTGCTTTTCCAAGTTAGGCAGTTGCTTAAATCGTCATCAGTTCTGCGAATATTTGTCTGAATTGTTCAGATATCGGGTTCTGTAGCACCAAACGCGTCAGCAGCGGATAAGCAGCATGGTGATTGGGAATGAGGACAAAAAGAGGTCCAAGTGCAGTCGAGATTCTCTAGTTGAAGATGTAGGATCTTTGGATGGAAATGGTCCTTTGAAGAAAGGCCCTTGGACATCTGCAGAAGATGCAATCTTAGTGGGCTATGTCAGTAAACATGGGGAGGGGAATTGGAATGCAGTCCAGAAGCACTCAGGTCTCTCCCGGTGTGGAAAAAGCTGTCGTTTGCGATGGGCAAATCACCTAAGACCAGATTTGAAGAAAGGTGCATTCACTGCAGAGGAAGAGCGCCGAATTATTGAGCTACATGCTAAGATGGGAAACAGATGGGCTCGAATGGCTGTGGAGGTTTGCATATGTTTCAAGGTTTTCTTGAATAATACGTCTGCCTTTTTACATTTTAGTGATACTGTAGGGGTGGTAAGTGATGTCTGAGGAGAGGTACAAACCTCAATATATTCATCAATTGGATTCTTTAAGTCTCTGTGGGTGTGAAAACGTAAGGGCGCATGCACATTGATCTTCCTGAGATATAGTTTGTACTAAGGGTTTGCACAAATGCATTAGAGCAGACAGCTTAGATGCTTTAAGCAGGTCTACTTGAGTTTAAAACTTAACTGGAGAACCTAGTAGCTATGGTTGAGAGAAGTCTTTCTGTTTTCCACGAGGTTTAGCCTAACTATAGATCATATCTTAGAATGGCCGTTAGAAGTTTCAAGCTGTTATTGATTTAAAACACTGAGCCTTTCATCATGGTTATGTTATTAAAGGCTAATCAAAAACTGGAATTTCATCTACACATGCAAAAGTAAGACCTGAACTTTTGACCAGAGCATGGCTGTTTCTAAATTAATGAGGAAAAAATGCCAAAAAACAAAAAAAGAATTCTTGTGGTTAGAAATGTACGCAGTTTGGAACAGACTCCACATTGCTCATGGATGCTTCCCGGCTTGCAATGCTGATATTTCCAAATAATTATTCCTTGGACATAACAGTTTACATATATTCCTGTTTATTTTCTATTTTCACCTTGACTTTCATGTGTTTCTGATGTTTCCCCCTCGTCCAGTTACCTGGACGCACAGATAATGAGATCAAGAATTACTGGAATACAAGAATAAAGAGACTACAACGAGCCGGTTTACCAATTTATCCTCCTGAAGTATGCCTGCAGATGTTCGATGAGAATTACGGAAGTCAGAACATGGTTACATTGCAAAATGGGGAGCCACATGATCCCAATCTGATGCAGCAGGATAGTTTTGAGATTCCAGAAGTGCAGTTCAAAAATCTGGAGCTCAATCGAGGAGTTTTTTCTTATTCAGGAACTCTGGCTGATACACCCGCAAGCACCATATTGAAACAGAGTTCTGAGGCTTCCCATAGTTACGCCTTTATGTCCCCAACAATTTATCCCCCCAAACGACCGCGAGAGTCAGAGACTTTCTTTTCTATTGTGGATGGCAGTATCAACTGTGGTCTCTCAACATTCTCTCAGTTAGATTATGCATATGAAAAAATACCAGAGCCAATAAGCTTAAGCACTCCATATGATCCCGGTGTCAACGCCTACGGAAAGCCACCATTGGCTGTTCTTCCGGGTGATAATTCCCTATTAAGTGGCAGTTACTCTTCTTCTTCCGGCGCCCTAAATGGGGCTAGGAAGTTGGAGCTCCCTTCACTCCAAGATTCAGAAACTCAGCAAGATAGCTGGAGCACGCCTGCTTCTCCACTGGCTTCTCTCAAGTCTGTTGATAATCTGATTCAATCACCCCCAACAGAGCAAACTCACTCAGAATTTTGTTCACCACAAAACAGTGGACTCTTAGAAGCAGTGCTTTATGAAGCACAAGTTCTGAAAAACTTGAAATGCTCAACCCAGCAAATCTCAGATACGTTTGACACACCAGGCGAAGTAGCAGACGCTTATGTGTCCAGGTGGGAAGTGCACCCCGATCCAACTTCTCCTCTAGGCCATTCTGCTGCATCCGTATTTAATGAGTGTACTCCTGTCAACGAAATCTCGTCAGATGAGCCAGGTGGGTATATAGTCACGTGATCATATGTAGTTTGAACTACTTAAGACTGCCCCGTAAGTTTATTCATTAATGAATTTGCCCATGAGTTCCACGCAGGATGCATTAAGCCCGAAACAGCAAATCAAGTCTTAGCCCCCTGTCTTGAAGGTAAGTTGGTTCCTGACCTAATTGACTTTACCAGGCCAGATGCTTTACTCGGATCATGCTGGTCACATAGCACTGGAGGCTCCAAGGAGCAAGACATTGGTACTGAAGGCTGTTGAAGTATTCCTGCCAATTGTATCTGACTTATTGAATAACATAAATTTTCATTGTTTATTGACTAGGCATCAGCATCAGGTAATCATTTTGAAACTTACAGAGAAGCAACTTCAATCAAATTTGACATCATTCTTTTTGAAATATGGATGGGTTGATTATTTTATTATCTGTTGCTGATCTTGTTAACTACTTTAGCTGGCATCAATTTGTAAGCTGTTCTGTGTTCTGAACTTAAAATGCCAGCCATCGATTCAATTTATGACTCTTTGAGCCCGAAGGAAGAATAAATCAAAAGCAGAGGCATGATAAAGAACTTTTGGTCTAATAAAAAAGGGCTTTCTATTTAAATTCTAAATTTTGATGTAAATCTAACTTTGGTTGAAGATGGAATGCTTAAAAAAACTTAGAAAAACTCTCAAATAGTTTTAAAAATTTTAAAATCCTTTTAGTTTTAAGTTTTTCAAAAAATTTGTAAATTCGAATTGAACTAATTAAATGTGATTTAATTCATAATTTATTATAATTATTTTAGATGATTATGTTACTGATATTTGATTAATTAATACATGATATTTATATTGTATGTGTTTTGTTATTATTTTTAATTAAAAAATTAATTAAATATGACTAAATAAATTGCATCATAATTAAATAAGATCCAAAAGAAAAAGTAATATTTTGAAGATTAAAATAGAAAAAGAAATAACTATGAAAAATATAGCATAATTAATTTTTAAAATTACGTTATATTTCAATAAAGATTTTGATATTTCTTTTATGTTATATTCTCTACTTGATTAATTTACTTTTAAAAACATATAGAACTATATAATAGTATATTGATAGAATAGAAATCTCTAGTGAAATGTGAAGTTAAGTGTTCCCAAAAATTGGGACTCTAACTTTTATATCTTTCTTCTTCTTTTAAGATTTGTTTTTAAAAAAGTAGTATTTTCTAATTATAAATATTTAAAGGGTTTAAACTTAAAAAAACTAAATAATGAAATAATAAGAATTAACATTAATAGTTTTATAATAAAGTATAATTTTATCTTTTATTGATAAAATAAAAAATTAACAATAAAAGATAAAATCAAATAAGTCATTACTAGAAAGTAATTAAACTAATTTGAGACTGCTTAGGCTATATAACTAAGAGAGTAGTACTACACAATCAAAATAATAAGGCAGATTATAAAATGAAAGACTCCAAAGAAAATGTTTAAAAAATTTAAGAAAACCATAAAGACATCTTATAATTTATAAAATATAAATCTTAAATCTTAAAATTTTATCTTATACGTACATGAAAATAAATTTATTCAAATTTCATAATTTATAAATTATTGAATAAAACTATCATAACTTTAATCGCATAATTATACCGAGAGTCGTTCATGATGTTTTATAAGTCTTGGGTAAAGTAAAAAATAAGGTCCTGATAAATTGAGAACATACAAATATGTAAACTTTAAAAGTATATTTTTATTATTAAAATTTGATATCTGTATATAAGTGACTCAATATAAGAAATTAATTTTAAAAAATACAAAAAATTAACATACTTAAGAAAAAATATGGTAAATTATATTCGAAGTTATTAATTATTCCAAGTTTGTAAAGCCAAATTTTATCCTATGTTTCAAGTGTGGAAATGATTGAATATTATTTTGTCAAACAACTAAATAAATGTAGTACATTATACCAACTATTTACGATATTATTTAATTATCAAATATTTTGTATTAAATTTGAAGTAATAAATCTTTTTGTGGGAATTAACATAATGAAAAATGTAGTATATCATATCAATTATTTACGACATTATTTAATTCTCAAATAATTTTTATTATATTTTCTTAAATTTTAAAGTAGATTTAATATTACGTTAGTTTTAAAAATATAGATAAAATAAAAAAGAGTAAATTTGGTGACACTTAAATAATAATATACAAATAAATAATACTTTTTTGGAATATAATAAATTTAGGGATTTATAATAAAAAAGGTTGCAAGTAAATAAACTGTAATTGTTGTAACGAATTACCACTTTAATATTCAAATATTTAATAAGATAAAAATAAATAGAAATTTCATCTTTAAATTATCACTCAAAATTTAGAAGTCGAAATCGTAAAATTCTTTTATTCCTAATTTTTGATTTGAGTATTTTAAATTTATATATTGATAGAAATACAAAAGTTTGAGTAAAAAATACACCTAAATGTTTTCAAAAAAAATTATAATCACAGGAATTTAAAGTTAACCTTTTTTGTTTATTGCATTTCTCTCTAACAAGTATTAAATGAGACTTAATAAAAACATTGGAATGAGAATTAATAACATTTGATAACGGGTGAGCACTGAGCACCGTGTAAAAACTTGTCCTTGGGAGGAAAATACCAGCTGAAAATGACTGCAAATATTCCGTAGGCTGAGGAGCAGAAGGAAAATTTCACCTAAAAAGAAGTTATATAATTAAAATACTTAATTTAGAATTATATTTAATTTAATTTAACTTTTTCTTGCTTACGTCTTATCTATTTTATTTTTTATATATCTTTATTATATTATTTTAAGCACCGACAAAACTAACAGCGCCCCTTATTTCAACAAAAAGAGGACGGGTTATCACGTCTGAGTTGATCAGAGGCGAATTGAAGGGAATTCTAAAGATTAGAAAATCTCTAAAACAGAACATACAAGATTTTTGAGATATAATACTCTCTTACGTGCCCCTAATGAGAGTGGGCCTAAGCTGAGACTGATTGTACCTGGTACTATAATCAAATAATTGTATCAAAGTAGAGAGTGGGCCCTAGGCTGAGACTGATTGTACCTGATACTTTAATCAAATAATTGTATCAAAGTTGAGAGATATGTTCTGTTTGATTAAATAAAATATAACATACTTTTTTCTTTTTGATTGAGAGTTTCGTAATAAATAAAATGAAATGGGATAAAAGTAAAAGATTTCATATTACGTTTCATTTCATTTTAAACAGTGAAAATAAGAAACTTTCGATTCAGAAAATTTATGATGAAACGTAAATTAATAAATACACACTATCTAATATAATATCGATAATTTTTTTTAATACTAATTATTTCTTCTAACTCTAACTCTCCTTTCTTCAGATTCATTTATTACGTTCCACAAGTTTATCACACACACAAATACCTATTACGATCCATAATCATTTCCAGACTTCTCTTTCTGTTTTTCGTGTTCTACCATTTCCTCTTCTTTTCGTGTTGTTTATTAAAAATTGTATTAATTTAAAATAGAAAATATATAAAAAATTATTTGTCACGATTTCTGTTTTAAAATCATAGCTTTAAATCTCTTGCAACAACTATTTTAATATTAGACGTATAATAGTCATTTATTATATATTATATTTTATTTCATTTCATCCATTTTCTAAACAACATTTCACTTCATTACATTATATTATGAAACTCTTCCATCACTCTTAAATAACTTTTCACTATATTATATTTCATTTTATTATAAACCGTTCCGTTCCATTCCGTTCTATTTTATTCTATTATATTAATTAGAATCTAATTTAATAGACCCTTAGTTTTATTTATCTATTTTTCGAGGACATGAAAAACAAGAAAATTAGAAGAACACTTTATAATTTAAAATGCTTATCATTGAAGCTGGTGGAAATTCACTTTCACTTCATCTTTCTCTTTCTCCTCCTCTCTTTTTCTTAACTCACTGGTCACTTTATTTTATTAATCAAGGAATATTTTTTCAAGTCAACTTTTACCTCATGTTTTTTTCTTTTCCTTTCTTTTTCTTAAGTCTCTTTATTGTAGCAATCAGGGAATATTCTTTTCAAGGCTTACCAAGTTATGCCAACGCAAATGTATCAATGATTGGCTATAACAATCATAAAGACATAAAGAGAAAAGCAAGAGAGGAGTCACATTTCCACCTTTTCTCTTTTTCCAATTTTACATCTTTTGTCCCCTATCCATTTCTTTAAGTATAACTTTATTAAAGTCATGATATTCTTTTAATTATTTTTATTAATCACAAAGTCTTATGACTTGAGGAGCCTTGAGCTTTTTCTTTTATTTTTTTTATTATAGTTCAAATTTTATTGCTTAATAATTTAATATTGTTATAATTGACCTATCAGATCAAACACGAAAATCACTACACAGTGCTTTGAAACTGGGCATAGACAATCCAATTTTAGGGTACCATAGTGAATTAGTGATCCCTGTGCCCGAAAAAAATGCCCAAGGACCCACCTATGCTACTACCAAGCAAGGGAGATGAAGAGACAACGAGGAGTGACTTAATGATATAAATTTCTCACTTAAGACTCTCCCTTATAGAAAGTTTTGAGTTTGAGTCACACAAATGGAGGGAAAGTGGGAAATTTTTCCTATTGATGATCCTCTAGTCTCCTGGGTAAAGTTCCTTGATCGGATTAATTATGGACGCCTCGCTTCTACCGGCAATGTGGGAGTTGAAGCTACTAGAGAATTTAAGGACTGTTGGGAACCTGATGCTGAGTAGGACCAGCAATCAATCAGCAATTGACCAATTAAGTATGTGACGACTCCTTGTGTGCAGAAATATACAGGCTATGTAGGAACAAGAGGGATCTTGGAAGTTCCATATTTACATCCTCTAGGACTCTTAAGGTGGAGTTTTAAAAGCTTAAGATTAGTCTGACTAAGTTGGAATACCTAATGTAATAAAAAAAAAGTAAGGGAGATGAAGAGAATCATATTAAAAATACAACTTTTTTTAATTTAATTATACATACGTTTCATGTGATATAATTTTTTTAAAAAAATCGAATCAAAATTTTATTAGTTCTTGTCTAAAGGGGTTGTGATCAATGAAATTCTTCTTAATTTAATATTTAACCATTTATTAAAATAATGCAATTATATTACATCGGATCAAGTCATTAAAAACCTTTTTACATTGAATGGAATCAATAATCAAGCATGAGATTATTTTGAAATTCATAGATTTTTCGTTGGGTCATTTCGGTTTTGCTAACCTTCAAGAATGCTTTGCTGAATTATTGTTAATCAACAACAATCAAGCATGAGATTAACTTGAAATTCATTGATTTTTAGTTGGGTCATTTCGGTTTACCTAACCTTCAAGAATGCTTTGTTGAATTATTGTTTATGTAGCAAAGACAACTCTTAGATAAGTATTTTTATATGCAAATTTTCATTCTGATAAGTCGCATTGTTAATCCGTATATGAATCGATAAAGACTTTTCTCGTTTTAATACTTAAGCTAACGAAAATTTGCCTCAAACAAACTACATCATATATTTTCAACCTATATATCATTCTTCGTGATTTTGGAAACTAAGTGGAGTTCTTGGTTAAGAAAACTGAGAATGAATGTATAGGTATAGAATGAAAAATATTAGTTGGTTGTTTATTATGATTGGAATGTATAGGTATGTAATGAAAAACATAGGTTGGTCGTTTATTACGGTTGAATCAATAATTTTTAGATATCCCTATTTTTGGTATTACTCCGTACTCTCTACTTTTGAGAGGAATGATTTTATTCCTTAATTAATAGGTAATTGTTACATGTGTGACAGTCTCTATCACACCGGTGCGTGACACTAAATGTCATGCCCGTAATACTTATATATATATTTTTATTTTTAATTAATTAATTAAAATATAATTTCGTGACGTTTATATTTTCTTTAGTTTTAATTAATTAATTAAAATATAATTGATTAAAATATAATTAATTAATTAATTAAATGATTAATTAAGATATAATTAATTAATAAAGATATAATTAATTATTTAATTACAATGTAATTAATTAAAATATCATTCGTTAATTAATTAAAATATAATAAATTTTTATTTCTTAATAGTTTTAACAAACTAATAAGTAAAATAATAATAATCATTCATCATAATTATAATGATTATATATATTCTTATTCCGCTCCTAAATCTCTTTGGAAAATTAAGATAATGTAAAGATAATTGAACCTTTTTATTATGAATGGTATCAATTCTCAAGCCCTCACTTTTAGAAATTAGAAATGAACAATGATCTTCTTATAATCATAATAACTAACGGGATCTATATTTGAAGACTTTCTAATACACAAATTCTGTTAAAGACAAAAATCTTAGAAAAAAATTCATAATATAGAAAACACTTGGAATCTGAATCTCTTATTAATTATTACATTGATTTTGCAACTCAATAAAAACACATTTCCATTGAAAAATAGTGACAGAAACACTCACTGCTTAGTAGAACGAACACTGATCTTTTGGAGGCAATGATTTGAAAAACAAACATAAGATTTACCAAACTAAGACCCAAATGCAGATAAATCACCAAAAGAACTTTATTCTTCATAGGAAATTCACAGGTGTGGTGCTTCTGATCAGCTACTGCTTTAGAATCTCGACAGGACTTGACACAACATGGTTATGTTGATCAGTCCATTTAAGAAAACCATAACGCTCTGCTTGTTTTTTACTTAAAACTTCTTCGTCGAGCTTTATCTCCATTGAAAAACACAGTTTCTGGTACTTGCGAGTAAAGGACAAAGTTGATGGCTCAACTACGATACTGAATCCTGGAATTGCGTATTCTGTGGTTGCATGGTAAACAGACGAATCATTCCCAACATTTGTCACGACTCTGCGAAACTTTTTTACGGCTGGAGAATGTTGTTCGCCGGAAAAGATCGCCATGAAAGAAGGGTAGTTCAGATCTTGTTCATTTCCTCGCTGACAATTCCAATGTCGCTTGCCGATGACCATCTCCATTTCCTTTCTACTGTACCCTAGTCCACACAAAAAGCCAACATAATCATGGAAGCTCAGGTCATAGACTAATCCAGGATCAATGGCTTTGTTCGGGTCGATATGACCAGCTCCACAAGCCAGAGGAGTGGCGGACATTTTCGTCAGCTGATCTAGCAGAAAATTTCCGGTGTTGTCTATAACATACGAAGTGGTCATGATAGCTGATCTGATCGCCGCCGGGCTCCATTCAGGATGGACATTTTTAAGCATGGCCGCAACTCCGGCGACGTGCGGTGTTGCCATTGATGTGCCTGACATTATAGTATAGTCTGTGGTCAGACTGTACCTTCCCAGAGTTGTGGCCGGAACAGTAGGAACTGTCGCTGCTAGAATGTCGACTCCAGGAGCGACAATGTCAGGTTTTAAGATATTTGGACTAAATTGGTATGGCCCTCTTAAAGAAAAATCTGCAATTTCAGGAGCTGGTTTAGTGTGATATTCAGTTGTCACGAACTTCAAGCTTTTCACCTTCTGTTCGCCAACCAAATCCTTGAAGCTTGACGCAGGCACCATCATGGTGGGAATGGTGTAGTTAACTGGACCTCTAACTGCAGGCACTGTCTCTTCCAAAACGAATATGCCTGCCTCTGCACCTACTCTTACAAGCTCTTTCTCTTGGTCTTTCATGGAGATAAATAAGCTCACGTTACACACCACAATCTTTCGGTGAACTTCACTAGGATTGAGTGAACCAGGGGAGCATTTTGATTCGGCTTCGCTACTTCTTCCAAAGTACAAGGAAGTGCTGGAGATGAAAATGCTCTGTGGGAAGTAAGATATTCCTTTGAGAATTTTGCCATTTTTCAGTTTCAACACAGCGTTGAAGCTCCGATCAACGGTGGCTGCTCCAATAGTGGTGATCCATGGTGCTCCATTTTGAGTTCTGTTGAAAGGACTTATCGGCAACTCATTATTTCCAGCTGCAGCAACCACGAAAATCCCTTTCTCGATCGCTTTCAGAGAGCCAATAGCCATGCGATCGTTAAAGTAATCATCAGGATCATATCCTATAGACATTGACAATATATCGACTCCATCAGTGATTGCTGCGTCAATGGCTGCAAGAACGTCAACGCCGGAACCACCCTCGCCTGAGCTCGTCGAATGAAGAGCCTTGTACGAAGCTATATGTGCACGAGGAGCTACACCTCTGGCCTTACCTAGAGCATAACCGAAGTAACTTACGCCGTTCACATAGTTTCCGGCGGCTGTTGAAGAAACATGCGTCCCGTGTCCACTGAAATCTCTTGCAGACTTGTAATCCACCTCCGGGAGGACTTTGGACCCTTCGCCGACAAGCCCTTTGGAAAAAGATCGAGCTCCGATCAGCTTCCTGTTGCACAACGATGGACTAAACGACTCACCATTCTCGCACTGACCCTTCCATCTTTCAGGGACAGGAGGCATACCATCATCGTTAAAGCTCTCACTCTCCGGCCAAACTCCTGTGTCGACTACTCCGATGATAGCACCCGCACCGTAAGAAGCACTTGGCCACAGGCCGTTCTTGTGGTTCAACCCGAGAAACTGAGGGCTGTGGGTGGTGGCTAGCTTGACGAAGGAGTCCTTATGAGTGGCAATATGAGCAGGAGAGTTCTGAATTTCAGAGAGCTGAGAATTGGTGAGCCTGGCACTGAACCCGTGCAAGACATGTTCGTAAGAATAGAGGAGAGCTTGATTATCATCATCATCAGGAGGAGGGTTCGACAATGAAGTCAGGATTGATCGATGCCATTCATGGTTTGATGAGAAGGAATCGGGCTTTTGGGAATGATCCAAGTGAATGATGTAAGTTTGGGGTTGTTCATTTTGGTCTGAGAAAGCCTTGCCAGTTTCTAGCAGTAAGAGCAAGAACAGAAGGCAGTGCAGCACAAACTCAGAAATTGGATCAAAACAACCCATCATTGTCTGACTAGGGGACGTTTTACATAGCAAAGACTCTGCCAAGAGACATGTACTTATTGTGTTCAGGACTCACTGTCTTTTGGAAGATTAAAAAGAAAAAATAATTTTTATTCGTGACTCAAATGTAAATATTTTAAATATTTAATAAAAAAGATTACTGATCATTAAATAAATAAATAAATAATCTAACATGAAAAATATACATAGACTCCATTTTTAAATTTAATAGGAATCAATTAAATTCCATTTGAATCAATTATTTATTATAATTATCTTAAATTATTAATTTTGATCATTTCAAGTCAAATTTAAAATTTAAGTTAGGTCACTAAATTAATAATATTTTATAATTATTTTAAATAAAAATTTAAGAAAATGTATTTTTTTTAAATTATATTTTTTTTAATGGACAAACACTCTCACTACTCTTCCAAGAATAACTGAAGGGTTTATTCTCACGTGTGAGCTTTACTCCAATGGAATAAAGTTATGAATTATGGAATAGAAAATGTAAAAAGTTTGGAAGATTGGAATCTTTAAAGCAATTCATGAAACACGTTCTTCTCCTTTAACTTAGTTACTTTATTCCAACTTTATTTTATTAAATCTTATCTATCATTTATGTAGAATTTACATAAATATGTGAATAAGATTTAATAAAATATGATAGAAACGACCAAAACTTAGATCTGATCCCGAATTTAAGCAATTTCGTAAAACATGTTCTTGTTTTATTAATGTCATATTTTTTATATTAAATTTAAAAAATAAATGGATAAAAGATATGAAATCTTATGTAGTTGTATTTAATTTTTAAATACTTTTTATAATTCAGTATTTTTCTTACAAAACGTGTATGTCATTTTATTAAAATTTTTATTAAAATCACCAACTTTTATTAATTAAGATGATTTTTATAATTAAAAATTCATTATTAATAATTAATTAAGATTTTTATTCAACATACAGAAATAATATTTAAAATTTATTCCACAGCTAAGTCTCAGCGCATTTTTAACACTGTGAACTTTTTACTGCTTTTATTTATCTCCAGGAGAGAAACCGAAACAATCGTTGTACACTAGAATGAGCAGCACAAAAGCAAAACTGAAGGTCCCATGACATGGCTATCATCTTTATTACAAGAGACCAAATCACTCATTTGACTGCTGCGAGATAGAAGCAGTTGATGAAGCAGGCTCCTTGTACCACTGATTCGCTTCGCGAGTGATGAACTTGGCCTCTGAAGCAAGTATAATCGGTTTGTAATATCAGGTGTTAGCAGAGGCAAACTTAGAAATCACCCACATTTTGTGAGATATAGCACAAATGTAATGGAACTCTATTCTGAAACTCTCTTAAGGGCAATAGTTGTCCTGCTTCTCATCATTTTAAGAGGTAATTGCAATCTAGACAGGGTTGTTTAGTTCTTTACCTGAGAAGAAAACATCTTGGTACTCATCTTCATCGTACACAAATTGTGGGGGATCTGGAGAACCAACCCCAACAATAGTGCTTCCACTGAATCGAATAAATCAAAGAACAGAAATAAATGAACCTTCAGTCATCCTGATGAACTCTATATTGACAGCAAATGTTATATCATCTTTTGACTATTAGTGGATGTGCAAGAAAGAGAAAGAGCAGAGCTACCAAGCAAACATGAATTCCTGCATATTTGCTCGAATATCACTACACTATCTGTCGAAGTATACACTATCTATTCACTGAGTTTGATGACAAGAAAAAGTACAGAGCTTCCCTACCAGATATAAAGATTCAACGGAAAAAAATACGCTACCTGCCAGACATAAAAACAGCATCATATTGTCCACGACCAGCTACAACAAAGCGCTGCTTCAATCTTTTGAGTGATGGAAGAACTTTAAAAGCAGGAGGTTCTGCAAATAGTTTTACATTAGACCTTTTCCGACGGGAAGGAAATCAGAATGCCAGTTCGGAAATATAATGCAATGAGATAATCCAAAAAAATCATGAACTTAGAAGGTGTATACAACAATCCAGAACAGCTATGTCAGTCGATTCGTGGAACAACATTTTTGTGAATCTGTACATTTGTTAATGAAAATTTACAAGAAACCTATGGCTCCCCAGTCAGTTCAGGTTACTTTTAGAAACCTAATTCTTCTTATTCATGAGTTAATGATTTTATCTTTAATTCACAGCCTAAGAAGCAAGCGGGAACCCGCCAAATAATCCTCGAACCAGATGACAAGTGCAGAAAAAGTATAAAAGGTCAAGATGCATCAAGGTAACATAAAATTCATAAAACCGAAAGAAAGAAAAATCATGAATGCCAATATGTTCTTACCCAAGTCATTAACACAAACATCTTGAGTTATCCCGTCCTTTGAGATCTTTTCTAGCAACATTAAAGGATCAGCCTGACTAGTTTCATTCAGTCTAAAGCACTGAGAAATTAAAAATTATATCAGAAAAAATTATCGGCAACAAAGAAGTGTCATTTGTTAATAACAAAACTTAACTACCTTGTAAACTTCAGCAGTTGGACATGCCTCTGGGGGCTTTATAAGAACCATTGGGATGTCCAGAGATAGAGGTGAAGGAATATCTTCAACAATCTAGACATATTGAAGAAAAATTAGGTTCAGGGGCTAATTGGAAAGCACCAAGTCCAGAACATGCTTTTCAGAATTCTAGCACTGTAATTGTGATTGATGGAGAACTCCAATGGTTGTGGCTATATGATTAAAACAATGAGAAAGGAGACTCAAAAATGATGATTGAACTGAGAAAATTTAATATCATGCTAATCCAAATGACTATATTATATAAGCAACCATCAAAAGTCCCACTTGGCTGTTATGTTCAAGAACTCCTTTTATCCAGATGATCAAATTTTACGCAAGATGTTATAACATCCAATAGACACAAATGCATAATATGTTAGAGAAATTTATGGTATCAAATAGATAAGTCTACAGCAACTCCGCTACACCATACTAGACAACTTATGAGATTTAACAAAGCCATCCTTAATACTCTAGATAGTAGAGGAGTCACAACCATACCTATGAATCTGAAGAACTTGAATTCTAGATCAATTCACTGTGAAAGTAATGTAACGCCATGGTAGTTTAAACTTCAATAGGAGAGAAGGGAATCTTGAATGATTTAATGGCTGGTTAATTCCACATGATCTTGAAGTAGTCATATTTGATATTTATGTAGAGCCATGTAGATTTAGGAGAATAAGAACCCATATGTGCAACTAATAGTGAATGTGGATCAGTTATCAAGTTAACTCGAAGGCAAAGGTGAATCTACAGGATGCACTGTAGAGTAAGATGAAGGCATACTTCACCACGTCCAGTACAATAGGCTGCTCCTTGAGAAAAGAAGAAAGGAATATCTGAACCAATCTCACTTGACCATTCTTGGAGTTCCTTCTCTGTGGCAAGACAACCACTGAATTGATTTGCTGCCCAAAGGGCAGTTGCAGCATTGCTACTTCCACCACCGAGCCCTGCCCCAGTAGGAACCTTTTTGTCTAAATGAATCTGCAAAAAAATGTCTTAAAGCTACAATACGCTAATTTTCTGTTACCACCTATATTTCTGATGTACAGAGACAGATTTCAATCGATAGTGATCTTTCACATGACATATCAGATACATTTCCATCGATACTGATCATTACCATATGACATTTAAACTTGGAATTGGCATGAAGAAATTAATGATGCTAATCACTGAAACAATATCAATATTAGCAGGACCTTACCCAAAAGAAATTGTCAGTGCCCGTCTTCTTCCTGTACAGGTTAAGGGCCTTTATAATCTGCAATGGAAACACATGCAAACAAATTGTTCATATGGCATACGACATGATGAGAAGAATATCAATTATCAAACAAACTAAAACAACGAAAGGTTTTGCCTTACCAAATTCCTGTCATCGAGGGGCACACCAGACACATTGGCTGATAACCGATCCTGGCTTTTTGATGGTGACAGTGAGAACTTTATTATGTCTCCTAAGCTGATTACCTAGTTTCAGAAGAACAGCCAAATTATTCCTTTAAAGGAATTTAAAACAAGTTGGGTAGAAAAGGCTGAATCAAAATGGATTTGGTTGCTATACTTTTACAGAATTTAGGAGCATAGCTTAAACAACAAATTCAAACTCATGCGAACATGTAATATGGATGAACTCACGTGAAAAAGAGAAGCCAAATCATGGTATCCGTCTTCTCTCTTGCTGGTTATCCGCAAGAAGACATTGATCTGCGTCACAGAAAGGATAACAATTTCCACTAAAGTTGATAACTCTGCTGGATAATTCAAGGGTACGAGAAAAAAAAAATTTGCCAAGTTAGATGCGCAAACAAATGCAAAGAGAATAATAGAAAACCTTGCAGGGCGAGAACAGGGTGAGCCTTGAGAGAGGAGCATTCTTGTCAACTTCATCTGCCCACTTATTTAACTTCTCCTCAGGATCATACACTATCTACTCACGTTCAACCAAGCAACCAACCGATCAAGTAAAACACAATTCAAAAACTTGGAGGAGGAAATGTAACAAGAAAGTGAATGAAACCAGAACCTCTACTTGTTTTTGGTTGGCCTTAACAACTTGGGTCCTCGGAAATTGAAGCCTTTGATTAAAACTCACAGACCCACTTGGCCTAAACGAAGGAGAATTGCTTTTACCGAAGGAACTGCACGAAGCGTTGAAGAGATTGTTGTTGCAGAGAAGATGAGCTGAAGCCATGGCCCTTTTTGGGTACTGTTCAAACCTCTAGTTGCTCATCCAACAACCTCCAATTCTATACATTTTCTGCTACTAAGACGTTTGAACAACTAAATATTATCAGTACTACCATATTGTCTGCGGTCAATTTTGAACAACCGCAATTTTAAATGGAATCAAAATGTTGCAGCAACCAAAGTTTCAATTTTTAAGCCACCACGTTGTCATCTTCTGACCAATAGTGGTTACAGTATCGAAAACCTCCAGTCGTCTCAAGATACACCGTTGGATGGCTGACACGTCATAGATATGTGAATCAACGGTTGTGCACACTTGGAACTACAAAATCACATCTCGTCTGTGTTCCTGTCGCAAGCTTCCCCGGTGATTACCACGGATGCTATCTCGCCGGTCACAAGTCAAAACCCAGTTCCGCGTTACGCGCACCAGCTTGTTGTGAACATAGTGTTCATTGGTTGTTGTCGAGGAAATGAGTCACTCCGTAGTGGATAGTGACTACCATCTATTGGTCGGAAAATGCCGAGCCAGCAGATATAAACTTTGTACTATTTTACCAACTGATAATTTTCTCTTAGCCTTTGTTTGGAACTTTGGATCCTTAATTGCACGGGAGAAATGAATCCTTAAATGGACAAAGGAAATCAAAGGAAATATTGAGGGGAAAAGAGGGGAAAAGAATGGAAAATAAACATAATTTTCTTTCTTATGTTGTTTTCTAAATTTATCAAAGGAGGGAATTAAAAGAATTCTCTTGTAATTTATATATATTAAGATTCTCTTGTCTTAGATTTCTGCTCCTTTCTTACCAATTTGAAAGGAAATATATTTGGCCTAAATTTCTCTCAGTTTTCTCTCCATTCTCTCACTTTCTCTTTGCTTATTTTTATCCAAACGGTGAAAACCAAGAGAAGTTCAATTCTTTTCCTTTCTTTTCTCTTGCTTTCCTTCAATCCAAACTAAGGTTTAGGCTTGGTTTGAGAGAGTGGTGGCAGATGATAACTTGTTGAAATCAACCTGCTGAAATGATAAGTACTTAGGTCTCGTTTGGTTAGTAGCTGATCAGCCAAAATATAGCTGATTGACCTAAATCAGTTTATTAACTTGTTAAAAAAGTCATTTGAGTTGTTGGTTATCAGCTAGTTGGGTTGGCTTATTCAACCCAACCAGCTGATTTTCAATAAGCTACCCAAAAGGAGCGTCTTACAAAAACAGTTGATATTTTGACTCCTTAATGACGATTTTGCCCTCTCTTTTTGTTACCCTAGCTGACACATTTGACTCATTTCTAGAGTCTTCTCTCTCAACGTTTGTTCGGATGCTCCTTCTTCTCCCACAACGCTGCATCTCGCGTCGTCAATCATGAGGTTCGTTTCTGTTTTTTCTTCTTTTTCACTCAACTATACTCTTTCTTTCTTTTTCTTCCAAGTTTATTTCTTATTTTTCTTGGGTTTATGTAGCGATTATCTGTTCATTTTTTCTAATCGGAGATTCCTCCGTCGGTGAGGCTTTTGCTAATCGGTAAGTATCTTTGTCCATTTCTTCATCTAACTTAACCTGATTTATAAAGCTCTTTGGTTTCTTTTTAGATCATCTATCTTTGTGTTTGATAAGCAAGTGATTCTTCTTCGTCGTCTGGAGCACTTCTTTTTGTTCATATTTTCGAAAGAAAACCAGTCTTCTTTCACTTATTATGAACAGATGTGAATTCTATGATGCAAGGGAATAAAAAGAAACGTTTGAACTTTTTTTAGCTTTAACTTATTATGAACAGATGTGAATATATATAGAAGTTCATGTGTGTGACATGTATAGTTAATCCTTGGGTTCTGATCTTGAAGTCTTGAAGTCGAAGAAGTGCAGGTCTTCTTTAACCATTTAGTCATTTAATATAGGAAAGTAAATGTTCTGGGTCTAGCTGGAGTTCAAAGTAAACAAGTAGCAGGCATTTAAATTGCGACGTTAATTAGAAATCATATCAATGCAAGTTCTCGTTGTTTGATTGGTTAATGTCAAGTTTTGCTTACCAAACATGTGAGGCTTTTGACGTGTATTTTTCCTTCCTCGAAATTATTTAATTGTTGTACCAACTCGTTTATCAGTAATAATATTTGACAAGTTGATTTCATTGCGCAGGCATTAATTTTCTAGTTGTATTAAAGTCATCTACATCTGATGGGTGTGATTTCATGTTCACTGGAAGTCGTGACGGTACCTTGAAGAGATGGGAATTTTATGGAGATTCTGTTGCTTATTCCACTACATTTGAGCCACATGTTGATTGGGTAAATTTTATTCTTTTACAAACCTTTCATTATTTTGTAGTATGCAGTATGAACCTATTTTTGGTACTCTGAACATTTAACTTTTTGTCTTGTTTATTGAATATATATAGCTTAGGTGATTGTTGTGGCATGTTACTTGGTTGGTATAGTAAGGATCTAGTTGATATCAACATTGAACATAATGTACTCTATAGTTTAATATTAAATTTTAAGTTCCTAGGTTCACCTTTTGCACCTCCCTTTCCCACAATTGTTGTGGTGCGAAAACCTTTGTGTTTTTTATTGGTCAAGCTTCCGAAATGATGCTCTCAAGCTTCCTTAACTTTTTAAAAATTATTTGTGAAGCATATGGTGAATGTTTGAAATTTAGATGAATATAGGGTAACTTTTACAGTTATGCAGGTAATCAAGTAAGAGCCTACATGTAAAAAGAATAATTGTTATTGAGTAAATTGATCATGATGCATGGAAGTTGACAAATTAGTTGTCAGCATTATAGAAGTAAGATGCATAGAACTCTGCTAAGCATCTTATTGAGGATATGAACCCCTAAATAAGCAAATCAACCTGAATTATGGAAAAAAGAAATCCCACAAAAAGCTTGTGAAATGTAACTTCTGAGTTAAGAAGGTTAAAAGCTAGATTGAAGCATTTACTTTGCAAAACATAGACTTTTTAAATGTATCTTTGGATACTGAAAACTTATGGGAAAATTCATCATCTATTCCTTTTTCCTTAACAAGATAGCCTAACCACCTGTCTGTCTTCACTTGAACTGTGTATATGCACCTGTCTTATCTTCACTTGAACTGTGTTCTCCAATGCTTTAAAAAATTGATGTGAGTTAAATGCTTGCAGTCATGCACTAATATGTGGGTGATTCAAAATTGAAATTAGCTAGAGAAAAAGCAAAAAATTGATATATAAAAAGCTGGCCTTTATTGGTTAATGTGGCATGAATTTTGTTGTAGGCATGGATTCAAGCAATATTGCAATGGATGGGAAGATGAACCAGCTACATAGTGGTATGCTGCAAGGCAAGAGCTAAGTCATGCACTATACCATGTAAAACTGAAACTTGTTTTTTCACCCTGTCATATTCGTACTGGACAACTTTACTAGTTTTGCTTTTAGACTTTGAGGTAGCTATCTGTGCTAGTGATTGATGGTTGTAGTTGTAATTGATTTAACATAACATCAACAATATGAGAATTAATGAATGCAATCTAACATTTAATGAATGAAATCTGAGGTAGCTTTTGTTTCATTAAATGAGCTCTGATAGTTGTTAAGGTTTATTTGGATTTGCTGCAGTATGATTGTTTGAACCGAAGTATATTGTACGTGTTTGTACAAAGTAGCAACTCTGTATTTATTGCATTTAACTTCATTGATTACTCCTCACAACTACTGAACTGCTTGCTTTCACCTTTAAAATGGAATAGCTAACACAATCTTACATTACCTGATTAGTGACTCTTCTTTACCGATTCCTTGTAGGTTCACTTTGATCTTGCTTTCTGCTGAGTTGTTTGCAGTTTTCTGTAATGCCAATGTTGTCTTTCTTTGTTTTCATTTGTAGTTTTTGTTCTTTCTATGTTCTGATTATGCCTCATTTGATTGAAAGGAGGATTGTTGTGTTGTTGAGTTGTTATCGGGTTTGTGTGGGTACTGCTTGTTATTTTGTTTCTTAAACTTGTTGTTGATTTGGTGTTAGTGCTTTGATAGTTATAGTCACATCATATTGAATGTATATAGATCCATTTGCGTTGAAGCATTCAGTTATGACTATATTTAACTTATATAGTCCTTAGAGACTGACGATTTAGACCATAAGAAATTGACTCGTACGTTCTACAAAATATAAGCTGGTTGTGTTCTTGTTATTTTGCTTTGTTGAGCACCTAAGGTTAGAGTAAAATAATTACTAGGTCATATGAAGATTACCATAATTGACTGAAGTTATTTTTGTTGTATTTGTTGTTGTATACATTTATGTTATTTAATCATTTACTAATCTAACATTTTCTTGTAACAGAGCATCAACTTGAAAGTTTGGTGGCCGAAGATATAAAGTTGACTTATGCTAATTTTTGGTTCTTAATCAGTGTCAAGACCCTGAGGTGGAGTGGTAAGGATTAAAACTCAAGATTTGTATTTGTTGATTTTGAAATATTTGTAATTAATACTTTGGGTCACTGGCCTGACTAGAATACAGTTATTGATTTTAACAGAATTTAGATCAATCCATTACAATTCATTGGCGATAAACTAATATTTGGTTTGATTAGAAATTGTTTTAATAGTAGTAGAATTATTAATAAAATGACTGTAATTCATATTAAAAGTTCCAGTTGTGGTAATTCTGCTTAATTACAAATAAAAAATGTTAATAGTTTTATTTTTCCATTTTATAAGTTTTAATGTGTTTATATACACACCCTTGTGTAAACTTTAAATGTTATTTTTTACATAAAATATAATGCTTATATGTTTACATATGTTTCTAAAATGCTATAATTATTTATATTTGTATGTATTTATCATTTTCTAAGATTATTTACTGCTGAATTTTTTTAAAACCTTTGGAGTATTTACAAATTCTTTGCTTAATGTGTGATATGTACATATGAGTAGATGATGGGGGGTTTGATGGGTTGGAGCAATAACCAAATATATGTTTGGATTTGATTTACGTACAAGCATCATAATAGATTAGGATAATAATAACCTGAAAATCAATATTCTAATATTAATTAATTGTTTAATAATTTTTATTAAAATGTATTATTTTCTTAAATAACTATATATAAATAAATAGTAATTTTAAAAACAATTTAAAAAATTTCATAGTAAATATGCAATTTAAAAAATTTGTTTGCACTAATATTATTTTATTTTAATGCACATATTTTTGAAATACTATTTTAAACTTGTCAAATTGAGTGAATAGAAAAGTATCATTACCTATTTTTAATAATGGCCTTGTTTATTCATAAT
>JANQBM010000008.1:6371977-6386716 GCA_025594535.1 Erythroxylum domingense
TTAAAAATATATTGTATTATATTATAATTATTACACATAAGAGTATAATTACAAAAAATAGAAATAGGATGATAAAACTAAACATATTTTTATTTTTAGTTTTTTATTACAAATCTCAACCAAACAAGTTTTTATTTTTCAATTTTTATATTACAAATCTCAACTAAATAAAATTTTGCTTTTGTAAGAAAAAATAAAAATAAAAAACAGGAAATAGAAACAAAAAATAAAAACAGAAAAAGAGAAGTGAACCAATGTATTTGAGAACTATACTGAAAACTATGCATAGTAGCGGTGGTAATCAATGTACACGTTTGTTCGTACGTGTGAGGCAGACGACGCAGGAAAGTCTAGTAGTAGAGAAGGCCCACAAGGGTCCGTGGCAGAAGCATCTCCTCAAAGTCTATGTCTTTGTTCTTCTCTTCTTCACCATATGCCTATCCTCTCTCTTTGGTCTTTAGCTCTGCTGCTCTAACAATGTCCGTTGTTTCTCCTTCTTTGCAAGTCCCATCTCTCATGACTCCATCAAAGAAGCTTACTTTTCTCCATCACATTCCTTCACCAGCTTATCAATGCAAGACCTTTGGATCAAAAAGACAACTTAATCTCTGCCAGCCTCTCTTCTCTAGTGACCCTCCAAGACGCTTTCATTGCCTGTCTCAAAGCCAAAGGCAAGAAGAATATGAAGTTGAAAGGCTGTTTTCTAACCTTAACCAAGTCACGTTCAAGAGAGAGCCCGGTATTTCCTGATCGTATCTTCCATTCTCAAGATGGTTGTCTTCAAGTTCGCTAATTTTCTCTGTTCAATTTATCTTCTTTCCACTATCTGCAGGAAGTTTGTCCAGCGCAATTTTTCTGGTTGCTGGCACTACGGTATGCATCCTGGTTGCATGTAATCACACAGACAAAGTGCTTAACTTGTCTCTAGCTGTTTGTGTGTGCCAGACGTGTCTTTGTTTCTTCAAATCTGAGCTTATGTTTTGACATCATTTTGCCCATTTTGTCTTTTAATGTGAATCTCGTCGCTAAGACTCGGTCTTCCAAATATATGACTGAATCTCCAGGTGGGAGCTGGAATTCTAGCAATTCCTGCAGTGACACAAGAAAGTGGTTTTTTGGCCTCTGCAGTTGCTTGCATCGTTTGTTGGGTTTATATGGTAAGCATTTTTTTCCTCTTTCATGAGACGCTAATTATCCAGCTCTTTTCTCCATTTCTGTCTTTCATCTGTTTTCTTTTTCAAGCAATCTGTTTTCTTAATGACAACTAAGCTAGCTTGTGAACTCATGCTTCTACAGTAAACCTTCAGTCGAGGAAAATTTCTTGTAAAAGGAATCGTGATAGCTGTCTGATTTGTCACTTGGTTGTAGTATCCAGTTGTAAAATATCTAGGTATCCCTGCTTTACTTTTCATGATTTTAAAGGTGACTCTGACTTTCTAACCCACCATTGTAGGTTGCTACTGGACTGCTTATTGCGGAAGTGAATGTGAATACTATGTGTGAATTGGGATCTGGTGGAGTATCTTTGGTAATTACAAGAAGACACTGATTTAACAATTATGAGCTCAAAATTTTGGCTTGAATTGCTTTCAGATATTAAAGAATGAATCCATTTGGTTTAGATCCATGTGATTTCTAGATGATCGAAATCTTCTTGATATAATGCTTGCTTCTTCCCCGCACCTATATACCTGACAAAGTGAATCACATTATGTAAAACAGGGTCAACCTTTTGGTGATATATGTGAAGGTGGAGGAGAGTGATCATAATAGGATGTATAATATAGCTAGCTTTGATGATGAAATGCATTGCATGCTATTTTTAGTCATAAATTATGTCTAAACAGCGACTTCCATACTCTTTTTAGCGTTAAAATATCATCTAACATAGCAAATTTAAAGCTTATACTGGCTGTTTTCAGGTATCAATGGCAATGAGAACACTAGGGACAGCTGGAGTTCAAGTTGCTTGGTAGGCTGATAAGTCATTCTGAAGCACTTATGCATTTTAAGACGGAAATGCAGCAACATGCTGAACTATGCATGACTTAAAGTTCATGATTAATGTTTGATAAGCACTTTGACAAAAGCTGACACTTCTTTGCATCTTCATTTTGATGGGTGCATTAATCCCTCAAATCCATGATTGTACTGACGTTATGCCTTTCACCATTTGAATTTGAAAATGGTAGCACTTATAATGTTTTGAATTGAGTTTGGGTCTACTCTAGCGGACGATGATTATGTCTTATCTGATTCTCTTGCAGTTGGTCATACATATTTATCCATTATGCTCTACTAGTTGCTTACGTTGCTCGTTCTTCAGAAATTCTGACAAACTTTCTCGGCATTCCTTTGTATGAACATATTAACTCGTAACTTCTTGTGTTTTTGCACTTAATAAGATTTGTTCCTCTATTTATAGTTATTGCTTAACTTATGAAAATCATTCTTTAACTTATGAAAATCATTCTATGTATTTTGACTGGGGATAAATCTTTGCAGATGGGAAAGTGCAACCATGTTTTCTTTAATTCTTGGAAGCATGATTTATTTTGGAAGGTTGGTGGTTCTTCTGTACTCTCGTATGACGTATGATTAGCTTCAGAACTCTGAAGTATCTATACATCGTCATATTATATTGCTGTTTATCGGTATAACTTTTGTGTTAACCATTTATATTAAATATAATCTTTGTAGGTCCGCCATACTCCTTAGATATTACACATTATCTTACAATTATGCTGGTTGCAGATTGAGCATGTATTCTTTTAAGGTTAATCCAGATCAGCAATTATCTTGGCCTAAAGTACTGGCTTGAACTAAGAACAAGGACAAGCACTTACTTGTTAACTAGTCTAGAAAGGGTGGCAATCATCTCCACTATCTTCTGCATCTATTCTGGGCGGCACTCTTTAAGTATTCAATGAAAAAAAATGGAGAAAATGAAGTAAATCCTTCGTGTAAATAAAGGGTGTGCTTACACATTGTCGTCCATTTTGACAGCTAATACAAAAACTGGATTCTGCGAATGTGCATTATATAGTAGGCTCCAAATGAAGCTAATAAGTTTACTAGTGAAAATTTTCTACAATTCCTAACACTTGCATCTCTTGCTATGACAAGATTGATGATAAAATTTACCTAGAAATTAACCTCCCTGGATGGAATAGGTGAGGTAGCTTTCTGAAAGATATGAGAGATATGTTTTCTTAGGTTCGTAATAACTTGAGTATAAATAATCCTGGCTTCCGTTCATTCCCTAATGATATTTATGCAACCTATTTCTTGTCTGAATGCAGCCAACGCGTCATTGGTGCAATCAATGGAGCTCTGGTGCTTGGAATTATCATTTCGTTCACAGGGCTTGTGGTGATTCTCTTGTTTCTCCAATTGTGTAGAACTACGATTGTATTCCTCAAGATATTAAATTTCACTGATAAGCAAACTGTGGACCAGATTATTCTTGATCATGTAACGTCATCAGTAATACCCTTAGGCTATTCTTCCGGTCACAATGAATGCTGAACGCAATCATAGTATATGAAAAACAAGAGAAAAAATGATCCTAGTGAATTCTCTTTATACTTTCTTTTAGAAACATTGGAAGTTGTACAACAATACGTTGAGCCATGTTGTTTGGATTTTGAATGCAGATGTAATTTGCAGTCAGTTTCAGGTAATGAAATCTTCGTTCATCTAAAGAAAAATAAAAAGTATCTTAAAATTGAACTGGAAAGTATTTATTTTAGCTTTAAATTCTCAGCTTTTCTCTGGATAATTAAAATGGAAAAGGGAAATTTAAAATTGGGATAATTTTCAAAGAGCAGCTTCTTTAACAATTCCTATCATGTCAATAACAACTTCTTCATTCTTGTTCTTTGTTCTGACTCAGTGTTCTATAATCTGTAGTTTAGGAACTCCATTCATGAACGAAATACCAACTTTTGCTTCTTAGGTAGTGGCAAGTGGAGATCTGCATTGGGATGCTCTTCTGAAAGCGAACTTTGAAGCAGTTCCAATGAGTATACCAATACTTGCACTTTCATTTGTTTATCAGGTAACAACATCTAAGTGTAATAATTCAATATGGAAGCAGGTGTCACATTTTAGTCTCTTCTTTTTCAGAATGTAGTGCCTGTTCTTTGCACGAATCTTGAAGGAAACCTTTCAAAAGTAAGGTGACAGTTCTTATCATCGATGCTTAAAGTTAAGCCTAATAATATGCAGATGTTATCAGTGCTGTTTTCCAGCAATAGAACAATTCTTGTCACCCATTTGTCCTTGGTACATAATTTAAGAAATCTAGGAAAGATAGATCTAGGACCGGAGAGATCATTAGGCATATGGACAGATCATTACACGAGTTATCTTTTGCTAGTACTGGAATCTCTAAATTGCTTTTGATAAATCATATATTACTTACAGGACAGCCATTGTTGTTGGCACTGCTATACCCCTAGGTTTGTTCCTTGTATGGAATGCTGTCATTCTAGGATCCATCACTAGCTCTGAGATGGCAGATAAGGTTGTTGATCCACTACAACAGTTACGGTCTACCAATGCAGTTGTTGGAGTGAGTTTCCTGTTGAAGAACTCAAGTTTGTAATTGTCATGTTAAAGTGAAAAGGAAATAAATAATGTTCTCTTTTTCAATTTTGCAGCCAATAGTTGAGGTGTTCTCCCTTCTTGCAATTGCAACATCTTATATCGGATTTGTCTTAGGCCTCGCTGACTTCCTAGCTGATTGTAAGTGAAACTTTCTCATTTTCCCAACTTTCAGATAATTTCCATAAGCTTTTACGGGACTGATCCTACATTTCAGCATTTATTTACTGGACATGTGTTCTTGGTCAATTTTGTGAACTCAATTTCATTTGCATTCTTGTGAACCATTATGTACATTCTACAACCAAATGTACTTAGAGCTTAGTAATTAATTAGTCAAAGAAAAAAAGGTGGTAGTTTTCTATGTTACCTGAGATGTGTTTGCACACACTCATTTTCAATTATTTCTTGACCTCATCAAGTAAACTGATAGATTGTTCAAAGATTGACATTGACTATACTTGTTTTTCCATTTTCAGTTTCCCTTTTCCTATAGATTGGCTTTCGAGGGTATTAGATATATGTTAAATATATCTATTTTATTTTGCTTTGGCATATTTTTAAATTAGCATATTTTTTATCATCTTGGATTCAAACACTAGTTGGATAATGTTATAGACAGGATAGGATTCTCTCTTGTATTGAAGTTGATTTGGTGAAGGATTATGTGTCATACATGGATGAAGAACTTAAGGGTAGGTGATTGCTGGTTTTCGTGAAATACATACATTAGACTTAAGGTATATGGTGAGTGTGTGAAGTGTGCATATAGAGTGCAGAGTAAGTTTCGTGTGCAGTGGATGTTAGAGATAACATATACCTACGGCTAATTGGGTGTAGTGTGCGTAATACTTGGTGGGTTTTATGAAATAGAGACATGACCTACGGCTGAACAAGTGAAAGTGTGTGCGATAGAGTGAGTGTTGTGGGTGTGGTGTTTTTCAGCTGATAATGTGTTTGTGACTGGAGGAATATATGAGATCTACGGCAGAAAGTGCAGTGGGTGTGCAGTGATTTAAGGTTGTGTGTTTTTTCAGCTGATATCATACATGGGTGTTGCTTGAAAATTTTATGGGAGTCTCGGCAGAAGGTTTGATCAAGCTGAAAATTATCTTTGTAGAGTGGCTCACGTCTACGTACAATTGTCAGATCTTTTTTGAAGGACCGACGGTCATTGGGAATTTGTTCTGTCCTTTTTCAACTATTTTTATTTACGCTAAATTTTGTCTAATCACTTGAGTTATTTATTTAGTTTTCTTCAGTCATAATATTATTAAGTAAAATTCTCTGTTGAGGTTAATACGAGTCGGTTGTGTTATTGGGTGTGAATCTTTCACGGGAAGTAAGGTTGAGAGATAGTATCAAGAGTTGAGTAGTGTCGACTTAATAAAGTCTTGGATAAATCTATTATATTTCGGTGAAAGAATTAATTTAAGTGAGGGCTCCGCAGACGTAGACAAAGAGTGCCGAACTGCGTTAACAAATCTCGGTGTTGTTTTATTTTGTTGAGTTTAATTTTTCTGATTTTTTTTTATACTAGAGACTACCACGGTAAAATTGTAAAGTTTACTAAACAATTACCCCCTACGTTTTTTCAGAGGGTTATTGAAATTTCTAAATTTCGTAAGACCAACATTTTGCATGTCTTACAAGATCTTTCCTTTTCTACCTTTTTGTATTCAGTGCTGAAACTCCCAGCTGGTCAGAGTAGGCCTTTGCCATACCTCTTGACTTTGTTTCCACCGTTGGTGTTATCTTTACTGGATCCTGATATATTTTTCAAGGCATTGGATTTTGCAGGAACTTATGGAGGTATACCCTTGAACACCCCCCCACTATTAACATTACCATCCGTGCCTGCCATGGCTCTGACGTCAATTTAATTATGTGCATATGTTTCATGCTTTTGCTAGTATTGGTGCTCTTTGGAATCCTTCCTGCTGCAATGGCTTGGTCGGATCGGGGGGGCCCGAATTCATCACCGTCTGTGAAGCTACCTCAGCTGGTTCCAGGAGGAAGAATTACCCTGTCGTTAGTAATTGGCGGTGCTGGATATGTCATTCTCTCAGAAATACTAGAGAACTTTGGCCGTCAATAACTATATATAATGCAAGTCTCTGTGCAGCTAGTATAGCCTAAAACCTTGGGAGCTTTTCTTTCATGAAATTGAAGTTGGATATATTATTTTGTTTATAAACGCGGACTTGATAGTGAAGCTTAATCATAATGTCATTTAAAAATTTCTTTACTTACGTTTTCTCGATTGAGTTTGTCGTACAAAGTCTACCTAATTTGGAGTACCCGATTAGCATAATTTATAAAATATTGCGTTAATCCGGAGGTTTATTAAGTGTGCATTTAAATGATAACGACTGTAGGTTCCTCTGCTAAAAAAAAAAACATTTAAGTACTTAATAAACTTATTAAAAATTATTATGAAATTAATTAAAATCAAGTAATATCAAAAAATATATCAAGGACAAAAATAAAAATCTATATTATTATTAGCGACCAAATGCTCCTCAATTCATTTATATTTTTAGGATAAAAATTAAGTCAATAAGACAAAAAATTTCAGATTTATAAGGTTCAATTGATATTAAAATGTCATAAAATTGTTTAAATATTAAATAAAATTAAAATTTGAAATATAATTGAAAGAAATTAACTTTATTTATCATAGAATTTTAAGTTTAATTAAAAAATTATTAAATAAATATTATTTTATTTATTTTAATTTATAAGAAATCATTAATTTATAAAATTTACAAATTAATAAATAAATAAATTAGTTTTAAACAACAAAAGATATTAAAGTAAATCGAATTAAAAAATTAAAAATCGAATCGAAAAATTAAACTATTCAAAATTTATTATTGAATCGAGCAAAATTGATTGAACTTTTTAATTATTAGTTAACTCGTTATACTTTGGAATTTCACTTAGGAGTAGTATTTCTTCTCTATGAGACAAACTTCAATTAAAGAAATTTCAAATGAAAATAACTAAAATAGAGGGATTGAAATTGTGATATTCCATCCTTTTAGTTTAATGGAACTTAATAAAATACAAAGTAAAAGACAACCCAATGGGAACATTTTCAATTTTTTAAAAATATAACATTTGTGGTATAAGAAATAGGAATAGAAAATAACATAGAAGGCGGAAGTAAAATGCAAAACCAAAATATTAAAATCTAGGGTTTTCAATAATTGGAGTCCACTATAAAAAACCACACTTTAACTCTCTTCACTCCCTATAGCTGCTGTACACAGCCTCCTGCTCCTGTACAGTACTACCTTTGACCCACTCTTTTCTTCTTCTTCGTTTGCCATCAATGGCCATCACTTTTTCAGATCTCCACACAGAGGCTGGCCTCAAATCTCTCGACGAGTTTCTCGCCGGAAAATCATATATTTCTGGGTACTTCTCTTCTCTTATCTGTTTTTTGTGCGTCTTGTTTATTTGTTTGGTTCAATTTTTTTTTGGGTTGAATTCTGTTAAATTTTGGATCTTTAGGGATCAAATTACTAAGGATGATGTCAAGGTTTACGCTGCCGTTTTGGGGAAGCCTGGAACTTCCTTTCCCAATGCTAGCAAGTGGTACGAAAGTGTCTCTTCACATCTTGCCACAAGGTTCGTTTTCTTGCTTTGTCTTTTTAATTGCAATTTCTGCTCTTTGTCCTTAACGATGATAAGCTGCTGTTAACATTTTGATTTGGTTGCTTTTTGGTGGGTTTAGCTTCCCTGGAAAAGCTGTTGGCGTGAGGATTTGTGGCAAGGCCGCTCCAGCTGAAGCTGTTCCTGCTAAAGAGGTATGTTTCTTTCTATGAACATCTGATTGACTTTCAGTTGAAATGTTAAATGAGTTGAGAATCAAAGCCCTGATGCTGGGATGAAGAGTTTTGCAGGCCTTAGGATTGGATAATAAGTAATTGATAATGATGATTGATGATATGGTTTGTCTGTAAACATTGAGAATTAATTGAGTAGCACGCTAGATTGTCAATCTAGGATTCGTCCTTAGGTTGTAGTTTTAGCTGTTATCCTGGCTAGATGTCGTACTGTTACTGTAGTTTATTTTATTCGTTCACAATCTCAGGCTGCTCGTGCTGCCGCTGGAGATGACGACGACGACTTGGATCTGTTCGCAGATGAGACCGAGGATGATAAAAAAGCAGCAGAGGAGAGGGAGGCAGCCAAAAAGGCATCCTCTAAGAAGAAAGAAAGTTAGTTCTTTATTAACTTAACCAATTTGTTGGAGTTCAGATCTTCTGCAACATTTTCTCTCCATTTGAGTGCTGAAAAGTTTCTTGTCTGAAGCTTGAACTCATCATACTTGTAAACACCAAACAAAAGATCTGCTCATCTGCTGCTACTTTTCTGAAGAAGCAGTTTATGATCATATTGTTGGATATTTATTTATTTTTCATCTTTGTAGGTGGGAAATCATCAGTTCTTATGGATATCAAGCCATGGGATGATGAAACAGACATGAAGAAATTGGAGGAGGCAGTTCGAAGCATCGAGATGCCTGGACTTCTATGGGGAGCATGTAGGATTTTATTTAGTATAGTTTTATGGGCTTTTCTGTCTACTTTTTCACTGACACCTTCACGATTGCTTTTGCTTTGTATTTGATGCAGCTAAACTTGCTCCAGTTGGCTATGGTATTAAGAAGCTGCAGATCATGCTTACTATCGTGGATGACCTTGTGTCTGTGGATACCCTCATAGAGGAGCATCTCACAGTGGAGCCATGCAATGAACATGTCCAGAGTTGTGACATCGTCGCCTTCAACAAAATATAGACATTCTGCTCATTTTGCCTTTAAATGTTTTGCTTGTGTTTGCCAGTGGTCCTGTTTCTAGATTTTGTGAAAGATGGAATGTCTTAAAAATTCTTGTCCTTTCGTTTAGCAGAATTACAGTTTAGAAATGCCATCATGTTTGTTCCTTCTGTGTCAGGTGGCCTCAATGGATTCAAATTGCTTTAATCAGAAGGCATTAAGCATATTTACAAAGGGCAATATGTATTCTGAATGTGATTTTTAGTCAACTTAACGAAAGGAATTGGAATGCTATATTGACCATATTACTGTTGATCCTATCATTCTAAAACTTTCCCCCAATTTGGTGGGGCTGTATTCAAAGTTGCAAATACTGTATCGGATTTGATACTGGATTGAGTTTTGGTACAGTATTATACTGGTACTGATTAATATTGGGTAATTTTTTAAATTTATGAAATAATCTTTGAAATTTTTTAAAATTTGTAAAATTTAAATTTACATATATAGAATTTAATATAAATTGATAAATATAAAATATAAGTAAAATTAAAAGGAAAGGAAAAAATAACATGGAACGAAATTCAATCAACGAGAGGATATCTACTATAATTATACTGATTTTAATTATCATTTGGTACAAAATTTTCATCATTAAAAAGAATTTCATCATCATTATTACTCAAAATTTAATATACCAAATGGTATGTCAATGTTTTCCCATCGAAAATTATCTTTCAAGTTATTGACATCTACCAAATTTAGTTCTTCAGAAATTCAATCCGCCAAAAGATTAATATTATCAATAAAAATTGGTTTAATTGAACTACTTGAACTATTAAGACTCCTAGTAAATAATGAAATTTAATTATTAGAAAATTATAAGAAATTATATTGAAATTAATAATGATAATAACATACCTTTCCTGAAGCTTTAAATTGTAACAAACAAAAACTAAGTCATTCAACCTCTTATGCTCCAATTTATTCCTTTTTTGGGAGTGGATAAATTCAAATGTGCTCCAATTTCGTTCACAACCTGTTACGCTCATACATTGACTGAAAATCCGATTCGTAAACCTTTTCAATTTTGGAACATCATTTTCAAATTGATCTCACTAAGAAATTGTAAATTGTAAAATAACAAAAGTCGCGTTATAAACAAAATAAAGTGATAATTAATTTTTAACAAATAAGAAAAAGGAAATAACTAGTACTTGGAGAAAGTTTTCTTCATTGTTGAATAGCAATCGACATTCCATAATTCCCATAAGACAACATATAAAGCTATATTTGTGAGCTTAAGAGATCTTATATCGCGTCAATGTTAACAATTGTTGTAATAGTTAAAAGCATTATATTATTAACTTCAGCTTGCTTATTAAGATTCAGTCTAAAATAAATACTAAGATTAAAAAATGCTCCAGCTGTAAACAACGGAGAAGAAAGTTGTCTTTCCCTTCTCTCATTAATGATTGAAAGATATGGTACGTATAAAGAAGGCCTATGTTTCAATTGGCCTTGATTGCTTCCGTCATTTTTTCCATGACATCAAAAATATAACTCATTGTTAGCTTTTCTTCACTATCAGCCAAGCGAAGTACCCTCACTAAAGGCTCACAAACTCGGATAACAAATTGACATTGAGACCCAAAAGCTCTGTCTTCTAGTATAATATTACAAACCTCTACTCCAACATTAGACCTAGCATGCTGAGATGCAATCCACTTATTACTTGTAAATATTTGTCTTAACTATTTCTTCATCGAAACAAAAGATTGAAGTGATAAAAAATTTGTTGCAAATCTTGTCACAGCAGGACGACACAATTTCCTATCATTGGTAAATTCCTTTCTCATCAAATTTAATATCCATGCACGATTATAAATGAACTTTGTTACCCTTTTAGCTTTCTGCATAGTCTCATCAATTACATGAAAATACCTAGGATCCCCTATATTCTCCAGCATTAGGTCAATGCAATACACAAGGAGTCTAAAAAAAGAATTATACGTATTCTGCAACCTTTTTCTTACCGCTTTATAAGTGGAATCATTGTCAGTAATAAATTGAACAATATTTTCTGGCTCTACTTCATTCACAACTTCGTCAAATATCGCAAACAAAGTCTCAATATTTCTAATAAGGTCAGATACATCAATAGATTTCAAAAACATAAAGTCATTTGTAGAATAAAACCAAAAAATTAATAATAGGCTCATGTCTCATTTTCCAACCATCACATATGATTGAACATCCATAATTACCTCAATTCACTCTTCTTTCTGCCAACTAACTTATAATTTCAGAAACAAAACAACTCAAAAGTTTACCTCTTAAGTCATCAATCGAAAGATCTTTGTATCCCGAACTATAAGAGGCTATTGCATCCATCATAGGTTGATAATAAAAAGATTGAGAAGCATTGAATGATGAACCTGTATCATACCACCATCTAGCTACTGCTATATGGACATTGTGAGCCACATCTCTTGATTGCATTGCACTACGAATTAAAGGTTGGGTTTTAGCAGTTATTCATGGTGCAAAAAAACTAGTCACCTGCCTTCTTTTCTTCCTCACATCAAGTTCAGGTACTTCTTCTTGGGTCTAAGATGGAACATTGCTAGTACCACTATCACCACTACCACTACCACCTTCAACATTTCCATAATCACCATGGAACCCAGAAAATGAACTTCTACTACCAATTTAAAAATTCAACCTTTCCCTTCTATCTTTCTCATGTTGATATTCTTCAAGTAATGTTTTCATTTGTCACTTCACATCATGACTTACTTTTTTACAGGGTTTTATATCTCCTTTAACCCCAGCTAAATGCTTCTTCAATCGAATGATTCCTCTACCTTTCAAATGCTTGTTACAAAACAAGCAAATTGTATTATTCTTCATACCTAGGACTAATGCAACGTGAGCCCAAGTTGGATCATTATATCTTCTTGAAGCAGTTTGATCAGGAGTAGTTGAACTTCCTTTCATTTATCTGTAACAAAAAAATGAAGATGTTAGTTTTGTAAGAAATTAATCCTTTGGTAGTTTTATCAACAAAATTACCAATGCTAATGCTAAGTCCTTCATAAGGCAATGATATGTAAAGAACCTCTCAAATCATTATCACATAGTTTTTTTTTACTAATTGTCCTCTTACAATAATCAAAATGAATCAAGAAGATTAGGGATAATAAAATATTCCATTGTAAGTTTGGATAAGATTATTATAATTAAATTGAAATTTAAAAACTAGCATACATTGTAAAAATTGCAATTTCTAAACTTGAATTTTCAAGCAAAAAAATGTTAATTAGATGATTAACTTTGAATCTAACTCTAATTATAACCCTAACTTTAATCCCTATTAACCTAAACTCTTAACTAAAAAAAATAGTAAAGCAGGCAAGCACATTTTTGAACTGTGTTATAAGATACGTCAACATATTAACAATATTCATTTTAGTAAATGACAAAATTATGATATAACACAAGGTACTAATTCAAGCAATAAAATTATATAATAGAGGAGACAGATACGCAAAAATGATTTTACTATAGCAGGATCCATAATTTTGATTAGTTTTTGAATTATGATTTTGGAAGACTTCATTGATTCATTCCTACAACCTCTTGTTGTCAACCTAACTCAGCCAACTACCCAAACGTTGAGTAAGTGAGTAACACACTAACAAAGATCAAAACACTGAAGGCATGTGAATTTTACAGAGAAAACTAAGACTGATCTTTGAAATTTTCTTTTATAGACAATAAACGATGGGAACTTTGGGATTTGGATCCGAGTTAGTTAATAACAAAACTAAGGGTTGTTGTTTGTTTTTGTTTTTTTTTTCTGCTTTTATTTTCAAATTTAGTAAACAAATTTGTTTGTTTCAAACCACAAATGAACCAAACCATTACCATTTACCACATAATAACAAACGGTTTTCATATTTTAATTACCAAAACCAACCAAACTATTACCAAAACCATACTCCTTTCATTCAATTCAACTTCAAATCCAATCCATAATATCCATTATCCAACTCCAAGTCTCCAACCAACGACAAACAAAGTCACAAATCCTTCATAATTTCATTATATTAACCATAAACAATAACAATTCACAACACAAACAATTAACTAGAAACATTTTAACAGAAACTGGAAAAGAAAACACACCCAACTAACAAAAATTCACAATCGATGATGGGAGACTCGGGTTTGGTCGAGATCTAGGTATTATTCCCAGATCTAACAGCAAGTTGGTTGGCAAACGTCAGAGATTGGAGAGCACATAGCAAAGTCGATGGTGGTTGGTCACGGAGGATGGTTGAAGGCTCGGTGGCGACAGGCTACGTCACAACTGGAGGAAGATGTCTAAAGTTTGGAAGATGACGTCGTGTGGTGTAGGAGCAGTGGAGCACCGCCGCAGAGTACTGCTGGAGCACCGACCACCGTCGGGGAGTGGAGAGGACGAAGAGAGCGATAGAGAGAGGATGATTCAGTCGTTGAGAGAAAGAGCAAAAATTGAAAAAAGAGAAGAAGAAAGACACAGAGGGGTAGGGGTAGTTGTTATTAGGGCCTTTTTTTTTTGCAAATTGTCCTCAAATTGTGGAGATTTACAGTACCGGCCCTGTGTATTCCAGTATTATGAGTACCAGCCGATATTAGGTGAAAGCACCCAGTACTAGCCGGTACCTGAGGCCAATACCAACAACGATGATACCGTTCTATTTTTCGACCAATACGGTATCGTCCGGCAGGTACCGGCCGATACGAAACGGTATCTGCGACGTTGGCTGGACCTTACTTTTTAAATTTTCCAATAATACTAATATAATTATATTTTTATTATTGATAAAATAGACAAATTAATCATATAATAATTTATTATCTAAATAATTTTGTTTATATTTTATATAATGTTTAATAATACATAGATGATAGGGATCTGTGTCAGTTAGAAATGTCAGTTGTAACATCTGAACATTTCCAAAGTCAATGGAACATAGTAGGTGAGTCATTGGTCAACATGGTGCATGAGGCTTTTTCTAGTGGTACCAAGCTGGTGGATATGAATTAAACTCTTTTAATTCTTATACCGAAAATTGACAGTCCTATGACTGAACGAATTCTTCCCGATTAGCTTATGTACTGTGTTATATAAATTGATCACGAAGGTTATTGTCAATCGATTGAAACCTGATCGATTATGAAGAAACAACACAATTACGTAAATCATGTTAACCACATGATCATTTCATATGCATATAAAAACAAGAAACACATACTTGGATTCTTGTTGGAATTCCACCGAGTAAAGTACACTG
>JANQBM010000008.1:6386816-6407828 GCA_025594535.1 Erythroxylum domingense
GGCATTAAAGAAATTGTCTTCTATTTGAAACATGAAGGCCACGTGACTTGAACAAAAGTGTCTTCTATTTGAAGCATGAAAGGCCACGTGCCTTTTCAAGAAGAAGTTGTCTTCTTCCTGCGATTCCTTCTCTGCGTTTTTTATGTCTGTTTCTATTTTTTTTTTAAACTTCTTTCTTATTCTTTGCTTCCTTCTCTCGTTACTGCTGTCTTTGGATTCTTGTTTTTGGTAAACAGCGTAAAACTATAACAAAACCACACAACAAAGAAAATCCAAAAACAAAACACCCAGTAACGAAAAAAATCCAAAAACAGACATCAAACACAAAACTATTCTATTTTTCTTCGGTTAGATTGGATTTACATGAAAAAAGAAGGAAGAAAGAAAAAAAACAACAAATGAAAGAGAAACTGAAACACCAATAGTTAGCACAGAAGACAAACGTAGAAGAAGACAAAGTAATGTATAATAACAGTGCAAAACTTGATGACAAATTTATAAAAAATTTAACACAGATTCATCAGCATGCATATATATAAAAAAAAAACAGTCTCTGATACCAATGATAGATTATGAAGAAACAACACAATTACGTAAATCATGTTAACCACATGATCATTTCATATGCATATAAAAATAAGAAACACATACTTAGATTCTTGTTGAAATTCCTCCGAGTAAAGTACACTGTTATATTCTGCAGAGAAATTTTTTGTACTGTTTCTTGAAGAGATACACCAGATCTACTTCATCTTTTTGTTCTTTGGTTTTTAACATTCATACAAGATAACTACATCTTTTTGTTCTTTGGTTTTTAACATTCATACAAGATAACTACCGTTGGAGTTATTTTAAAGAACAATAACTTAAAACCCCTCATGGGTGTATATAATCCATTAAAACCTTTGCTCCCTACTTTGGTGAACTCATCCCAATCCAGTTTTGTGCGTGGCTGTAATATCACGGACATCATTATTGCCTAAGAGGTAATCTATACCATGAGGCATCGAATGAGCAGTAAGTGTATGACAATCAAAATAGACCTCCAAAAAGCTTATGATCGACTACGCTGGAAGTTTATTGAAGATACTTTTAAGGACATTTGTCTACCAAGTTGGTTACTTCAGCTTATTATCAACTGTATTAGCGCCCCCTCAATGAAAATCATTTGGAATGAGTCGACATCCGGAAAATTTTTGCCTTCGCGAGGTATTCGCCAAGAAGATACCCATTTCTCCATATCTTTTTGCATTGTGCATGGAATGACTCTCTATGGCCATCGAAGAGCAAGTTCGTGATAAAAATGGATCCCTTTTAAAACAAGTAGAAGAGGGGCCTTCTGTTTCTCATTTAATTTTTACCGATGATCAAATCCTATTTGCAAAGGCATCAAAGGATCAAATGGAGATTATTAACCATGTGCTGCAGGATTTTTATGATAGTTCTAGCCACCGCTCTTTACAAACCATGCTCTTTTGTTCTAATAGTGTCTTTAAGAGGGAAGCAAGACAACTTAGTAATAGACTAGGTTTCAAGCTTGCAGAGGATTTGGGAAGATATCGTGGCATACCGCTCCTTCACAAGTGGATCACCAATAGTACATATCAACCAATTGTAGATCGTGTACATCAGCAGTTTACAAACTAGTGGGCTCACAACTACTCTTGCTCAATTAGTTGTACTTACTATCTCTTGCTACACAATGCAAATTACACCCATTTCTCAAGGCCTTCTTAACTAAATTGAGGGTACTTGTCAGTGCTTTCTGTAGGGAGCTACTGGAGGAGAACGGAAGATGAATTTAATCAAGTGGACCCACATGTTTCAACCAAAAGAACGGGGCAATCTTGGGCTGCGGAGTTTGAAACAAAGTAATAAAGCTTTTCTAATGAAGTTAGCTTGGAATGTAATTGCTCATCCTTTAATAGATAAATACCTTCAAGGAATGGACGTCATACCTGAGACAGTGCAAGCTAGTTGCTGCTCCTTACTTTGGCGAGTCAGTAGTAAGGTTTGGCCAATCATGTTCCAAAGAGTTCGGTGAGCATTAAGAAATGGTGACTCGGTACGATTTTGGGAGGATATGTGGTTGGGATACACTAAGTTCTCTGCTTTGGCCGTGACTCCTATCTCAGATGCAAAGAAACGTATTCGAGTGAAGGAGTATGTCGACGAACAATGGCAATGGAAATGGGCTATTACACACACAAAGCTCCCAGCTTCAGTATGTTTGAAGATAGCAGTCATGAGCCCTCCTTCTATGCATAATGGACATGATAGAATCTATAATAGTTGGATTGAATCAAGGGCTTTTACAGTCAAATCGGCTTATGAAAAATTATGCAATAATTCATGGCATCCGCCAGACAACCACTGGAAAATTGTTTGGCAATTCCAAGGACTGCAGCACTTTCCTTTGGCCAGCTTTGCACGACAAGCTCTTGACCAACTTGGAAAGATGTAGACGACACATTAGTAGTGATACCAGTTGTAGTAGCTATTTTGCTGCAGAGGAATCGTGGATCCACGTACTACGGGACTACATAACAGCTCAGACAATATGGACTCAACTTGTTCCTCCTCACTTGTGGACTGATTTCATCTCAGCAGTGCCCACACCATGATTGCTGAATAACTTGTCCAGGCATAATACTTCCACTGCTGAATATGAATGGAGCCTAATCTTCGGAGTTACATGTTGGTTTATCTAGAAATGCCAAAATCAAAGGCTCTTTTTAGCAGTCGATCCAAAACCAAGCGTGGTTGTGATTATGGCCAAAGTTCACGATATTGCTAAAGTCAATGCTCTTACTTGACAAACTTACCCACAGTTGGCTTACCTTAAAGTCTAAATTGGGTGGCATGCCCCAAAAAAGGGTTGGTGTAAATTCAATATGGATAGTGCCTTCAAAGTGTCTAGTAATCTAGCATTCGTAGGAGGTTTGTTGAGAGATACATGTGGGACCTGGATGACAGATTTTTCTGAACTTTAGAGAGCTCTTAATGGGTTAGAATTGGCTTGGAACTCAGGAGAGAGGAGAGTAATTTTAGCTGTGGATAGTACATGCGTAATTACGCTTATTACAGAGGTGAATCGTTCATTCCTTTGCAACTGGACCTTGGTTTTCAATATCAAAAGTTGCTCAACCAATCTTGGGAGGTCAGAATTGTCCACACTTATCGGGAAGGCAATTGGGCTATTGACTAATTGCCCAATTTCGTGGTAAATCTCCCATTAGGATATCATGAATTTACTAACCTTCCAGAAGGGCTGAGTACGATACTAGATCAAGATAGATCAAATACAATTCGTTCAAGAATGTGTCATATCTAGTTGACTTGCCTCCCCTTTAATTAAAAAAAATTATCGAATGTTATTTATTTATTAAAGTAATGTTATTTTTTAGAATATATTTTTAAAATTTCTATATATCTAACGTGTTTATAATTGAAATATACATTTGTTACATTTAATTTCAAAATTTTTAATCAAATAATTATGGAAATAAATAAATTTACGCTCCTTTCGAGGAAATAGGTTAAGAGGAACCGAGTGGAGTTGCATAATTATATTTAATTATTTATAATTTTAATATTATATTAAATAATTAAAATAAATTCATTATTATAGAATCAAAATTAAAATGAAAAACTAAGTCAGTTTCAAAGAGTTCTTATCAGTCATGGGAAAAAAGAAACAAAAATAAAAGATAAAAACTTTACTTAATTTACAGAAAAGCTTAAAAGAGAACCAGAACCAAAATTAGACCATCCTTGGACTCGAATGGTATAGCATTAGTGCTATGAAATTAATACATCACAATCGTTCAAAATAGTTTTCAATTTTCCTTTCAAGATTTTGATTTCTATTTAGTTATTAATAGACACTTTATTATAAATGATAACGAAATACTTAATAAAAAATTAGAGATATATTAATTTTATAAATAAAATAAATTAATTTTTAAATTTTTTATTTTTATTAATCATATAATATAAACAAAATTTGCCAATTTTTATTTATAAATTAATATTATAAAACATTTTAATTGTTCAAAGCATTTTTTTTTTAATTTTGAAAAAATATATTTTCAAGTTTACAAAATAATCATTTCAAATTAGATAATTATTTATATCAATTTAAATTATTTAATATCAAATAATTAAATATTATATCCTTAATTAATGATAAAATCTCGAAAACCTCGAATCAATTTTGATAAAAAGATATAAAACCCATTCACATAAAATTTTTTATCTAATTTAAAAATAAACTCCGTTAGATAGAAGTGGAAGAAAAGCATCAAATCACAAAGAGCTCCATCAAATTTTCTGTTTCTAATCTTATTTTATTACATTTTAGTCATATATTTATATTAAATTTACCTAAATGCATAAATAAAATTTAATAAAATATGATAAAAATATTATAACCAAACTAAAAGATCTCACTGAAAGCGTCAGTTCGATGGAAAAAAACACACTCAATTTGATAACAAAACTATAACTTTTATCATTACATTAATTATATGGTGAGGAAGTGGTCTCGAGGTTACGGATTTTCCCGCATACTAAGGAACAGTTCACCCCTATTGTACGCACTAGAATCACTGCACATTAAATGCAATGATGACAATTTGTTGCATTGAATCGACACGTATTTCACATTTTGCTTCCAAATCTTATGCAACAGTAGTCTTCTCACTTTAAAAATTCATTCAATCTTCCATTAGGTATCTTCGGCGCAGAAACAATAACGCTACAGTAAGGTTTTTCCTTGTCATCATAAGCTAACATAACATAGCTAACTGAGGCAACAAAAATTTCTAGTTACTGTATTAAGAGACGAAGCCAACATAAAAATCCTCCAGAAGATGATAAACAATGTTTTTAAATGCTTTTGTCTAAACTATTTCTGGATTACACAACACAACGAGTATTAAGAAAATAAAAGTTATCCTAAACTTCAAGATGCCTGACCACATGGGATGTATGAAAGGACTAGATGGCGAAATAGTTGAATAGATTGTGAAAAGAAGACATAATGCTAACTAGATTGGCCATGTTTCTGGACCTATAGAATAAGAAATAAATTAAACGAACATTCGTAACATATGCATCATCTCCGCAATCTCTCCAATTCAAGCTCATCCTTAAATTTCAAAAGCAGTAACATTATCATGGTTAATATCTACCATAGAACCTACAAGACCATAGCTATTTAAGAAAGCAGATGTCTACCATCGAAAGCAGATGTCTGCTAATATTAGATGGATTTAAGCTAAACATCTCTTTCCTCACAATCAACTTCTCAACTCTATGGTAACGAAGGTCCAAACTCTTACAATCCACAGTGCCAAATCCACAGCCAACACTCACAGATAGTAATCAAGCCAAAAAGTATTGCAGGGAAAGGTAGATGTGGCTACCAAGAAACAAGGGTAGGAGGAAAAAAGAAGATACTAGCAAGTCGAACAAAACATACAAAAGCTCAAGTTATATACGGTGTGATGCTCCACATAATTAAAATAAAACTGACGACAGGGATGACTGCAATTTTGTGAGATCTTCACGCCTGGCATGGTTGCAGCTGCCCTCATCAATAGGACCAAAGATCCTTAATACAGCACTCGATGTTACAAAATTGAAATTTGAGACCAAGACATGATTGAATTCCATCAAGATGAACTGAACATAGTACCAACTTCATACCTTAAGAGGAAGGGACCACAACTGTGCACCACATCGGTAGATGCAGGGAAATAAAGATGTCAATGCTGAAACTCCATGCCTTGTTAAACTCGAGGTTCTCAAAGCAGCAAGAAAATTCAAGGTGCAAACAAACTCCAGACCTCAGTGTTAGATCAAAGAATACTAAAAATGAGACCACCTTCCATATAACAACTATAAACCAGAGTCTCTTTTTCTCAAGCGTTCAATCAATATCCTTTAATCATTTTGGCCCATGAGAAAGCCAGGAATCTAAAATTCAACTTTTGCTACACACAGCAGTCATTAATAAATTTGAATTTCAAACGACTCCCACTACTTGGGGCAGATTTAAAATCAGTCATTTTAATAACTGATAACACTTGAAATCTAGAGAGCTATAAAAGTCTAACTCCGGCAATCCTCTAGGAGAAATTTCTATCTAGTGACAGCAAGGAAAAGTAAAAGTGATTTAAAGCAGATAATGATAACTTGATCGATGAATAGCAGCACCAGTTAATCAGCTCTTTTCAGTAGTCCGAAGTGATCATATTAAGTAAGAAATCATGGATAATAGATAATTATAAGTACACCATCCAAACATGCAGAAAATATGAATGATATCAAACAAATCAGGGCAGAGAAGCAAGACAAATTTCTAAAACTGATTCCACATAATATGCTCTAAAAATAAATTTATTAGACAAAGGGAGAAACAACCATCACTGAAAAACTCAGTCAAGATGATCCATAAAGTGCATGATAACGACCTTGAGAAATTTGTCTTAATCCCATGGGCGTAGGAGAAATTAAAAAAAAAGAAAAAAGAAGCATGAGAAGGAGTTGTAAAGTAGCAGACGAGACTAAAATCATACAGAAATATACCACTGTTCCTTAGAAATTTGTCCTATCCCCCAACACCTCTAAGAAACATATTGTAAATATGGAGTAATACATATTTGAAAACACGTGAAGGGGTAATTTAGCACTGAAATAAAACCAAATACAGGTTTCAGATTTGGTCTTTATAGCCAAAACATAAACTTTTCATTCCAAATTTAAGACTTCGTTTGCAAGAGTCCTGGAACTTCAGAAGAATCAGCAGAGCCCAAAACTAAATGATTGATGCATCTATGAAGGAATCTGCACAATGAATAGATAAATCATGAAAAGAGCTGATTTCAAGATTAAAAACTTTAAAAGTATAAATAAATGAAACAAAAGCTGAATGTGCATACCTTCGACAAATTGAAGGAAAAATGTTGGTTTTTGTTATCATCGTAAGCAATTAAAATAGATATTCCAGTTTCAGAAACTTAAAATTAAAGGAAAACTACATAGCCAAAACAAATATTAAAGTAGAGCAGCATGGCAAAATGTCAAGATGCAAGCAAAGGATAGTTAATCTAACAATCAGAGTGATGGGTTCAAAAAAGTACCATACGCCTAGGGAAGAGATACTGAACAGAACTGCAACAGACCACTTGTTTTCATAACAAAAGAACACAGTAACTTTGCAAACAAAATAGAGTTAAGAATACAATGCAGTTATCTGCTCCAAACTCAAAACGCACAGGCAACAGCCTTGCATAGGAAGTTCACTTGTTCAAGAAGGCAACAATCAGATAGCATATTCGAGTCCAAGTAAAATGAAAATATGACAAAAAGCATTCCCTGAGTCTTAATCAGATTTTTTACTCTTGGTCCTAATAAAACACTAAATTATCACTTTTGCATCAAACAATGACAAAGTACACCAAAGACCATCACTAGCACAATTGTACTGCAATTTAGCCTCTTTCAACTGCCAGGTGGAGGTCAACCATAATGGAAAAGTTCCCAGCAACTAAATGAAAGCCATTGCCAATATGCAGAGTGGCTCTCTTTTATTTTTCAATTCCTTTCTTTCCTACAGTTGTTACCGCTACATTGCATAGCTTTTTCAAAAGATGAAGCAGCATTAAGAGTAACAGGAAATAAAGAAAATATACTCCTCAAACAAATATACCTTCAACAAATCAAAATCTTAAGAAACAGAGTAGCGAAGAAACGCGCACCTAATGTCCCATATAAGGACCACCCTGCTGAGACCTGCCTGCACCGCCTTGCCCCATTTGTGGATTCATCTGAGGGTTCACATACCCGCCCTGCATTGGTGGCTGGTTTCCATATGCAGCACCACCCTGATTCCCATATCCAACAGATGGCACTCCCTGGTTCACGGCTCCTCCTCCAAAGGCTCCGAGCAGATTCCCAATCCCCAATCCTGCTCCTTGGGTAGCTATCAGTGCAGTCAAGGCCTGTCCAAGTGCTGGGTTCAAACCCTGTGCTGCCATCCCCGGGTTGAAACCCACAGACGATCCTGAGGGTGCCATTAGATGCCCAGGGCCACCAGAAGCACTAGAGTTGAATTTCCCTTTCTTTGCCGAATGCTGGTAATGAGGCTGATGATGGTGATGATGATGCTGCTGCTGCTGATGATGATGATGATGACCTCCACTACCACCAGCATTTCCATAACCCGGTTTACCATATTTCAGCCCGTCAATTGCCTTCTGGCAATGTAGAGTGCACTCCTCAAATTTCTTATAAGGTTCCTCCAATGCTCTCTTTGCACTCTCCGCACTCTTATACACAAAAAGAGCAAAACCCTTAGGTTTACCAGTATTCCTATCAAGACCCAATGGACCCTCCTCAATTTCCCCAAACTGCTTAAAAAACTGAAGAAGCTTCTCGGGATCAATATCTGCTGAAACATTACTCACAAAAATCTTCCTCTGGGTATACTCTGACACTCCTGGAGTTGATGAAGTCGTCGGAGTTGGAGGCAGTGCCGGTCCAGTAGTGGCCAATTGGCACGAAGTAAGCCTATTCCCAATCTTTTTCTGCGGCTGTTTCAAAGCCTTGCGCGCTCCAACCCTATGTTTGTACAAAATAAACGCATATCCCTTTGATTTTCCAGAAACCCTATCGGTCACAGCCTTGCAATCCTCAATTTCCCCAAACTTCCCAAATTCAGCTTTAAGGGTTTCGGCCGTAGTGTCCCAGCCAAGGCCGTGGACAAAGATTTTGCGGTGGGCTGGGTCCGTGTCGGCAAACTCCCGGACGCAACCCATCACATCGGGATTCATATCCACGAGTTTCCTAAGAAGACCCACGAGCTGCTCTTTTCCAAAAGGTTCAAGAAGCTTCTCCAAAGGCTCATCATCTAAAAAGTCCTCTTCTTCTTCCATCTTCTCTTCGTTTCCATTTCCTTTGTCTGCTCCCCCATTTGTTTGGGGTTCAGAAACAGATGAAATTAGGGTTTCGGGCTGTTGCTGTTCGTTATGCTCTTGCTCTTGCTCTTCCTCTTCCTCTTGCTCGTGCTCTTCCTCTACTTCTTCCTCTTCCTCAACCTCTTCTTCAACTACAGTCTCTTCTTCTACTTCTTCTACTTGTTCTTCTTCTTCTTCTTCTTCCCCTGCAGGTGGAATTTCCTCTTCTTGTTGGGGTTGGGGATCGGGAGTTTCAGTAACAGTAGGTTCAGAAGATCGCTGCTTTCTCTTTCTGGCCATGATAAAGTTCAGGAAGAGAGACGAGAGGCGGATATTTAGGATTTAAAATTGGGGGAAATTGGCGTACGACGACTGAGAGAGGGTGGCGCTAGGGTTTCACGCTTTAAGTAACTAGACTCAATTGCGAAATTAGCTTGGATACGGCGTTCGCCGCTATTTAATCTAGCGGTATCTTTAATTGAAAAACAGTTATTTGGAAAAATGAGAGGGCTTAAGTGTTATAACTCTTGGGTTAGATCCAACCAACCTCATTCCAGCCTAATTAATTAGATTTAGAAGGCTTCAAGTTGATATCTCTAAACTTATCTCTAAATTTTAATTCTAAAAAATACATTTTAATTAATATTTGTTACTAAATAAAAGTTAGAGATAGATTAATCTTGTTTTAATCTCTTATTTAATATTTATTGATATATGTAACATAAATTTTGATTATAATATAATTTAAAATAAATAAATAATTTTAATTTTTGATGTATTTCCTTATTAATAAAATGTAAACTTATTAAATTATTAATTTTAACTTAAGTACATTTTGTTAGAAAAAAATAAATACTTCATATATATATATAGATATAAACATTTGTCAATAAATATCAACAACACATTCATCATATTTTATGGAAGATAAATATTCAATAAAAAGATTGCAAATGATAATATGTATTTATTGAAATAGATATAACTCAAATACAAATTGATATTTCAAAATAACTTTTTAGCTTTGAATTTTGGGTTAATTGTAAAAAAATTTCATACTTTACTTAATTTTATAATATTAGTCTGAACCTTAAAAAGCTACTTTAGATTAATATTTTTTCACGTGGTTATCGCATATTGTATTTGTGTCACATATGAAATTTATTATTTAGTAAAGTAAAAATATAAAGATCATAATTTTAGTCCTTAATAGCATCCAAAAGGGGGGAAGATGAATTGGATATTTACAAAATTGAACAAAATTTCAAACTAACAAAAGCCAGTATAAATAAATATGAGAAAACTGCTTAGTATAAATTAATCAAACAATTAGCAGTAATTTAAAGAGGATATGGATGGGAGGATGCAAACGGACTTATGGTGATTTGGCAAACAACTTTTACTCATGTCTACTCCTAATATTCTTCTTGAAATTATAATATAATTCTCATTTCAAATTGAAGAGTAACCTTTGTAAAATATTTCTCGGTAAAAAAGAACCTTAATCTCACTTGAAATATTCTAAAATATAATATCCATCACTACGACAAAAGATTACAACTTAAAAATATTTTGACTTATTCACTTAATAACTCAAAATAGCACACTCACATAGATGTAAGAAAACAAATTCAAATGAATGAAAAACTTTTTGAAATGTCTACGTGCAACTTTCAAAACCTTCTTGATACTGAAAAATTAATGGGAAATACATATTTATAATGTTTCAGCCCCTACTAGTCATTGCAACTACGAACTACTTGTTATAAAGATTATATGCAATCCACTAGTTGAACAATATGAAATAAAAACTCCAAACTCACAAGTCATTAGAATACTAACATACTAATAGGTATATTCGTTAATCCATATAATACATTGGTCGATTAATACACCAACCAATGTTACACCAAGTCCATAGGTTCATCAATCACCCAAAAAACATTATTTTAACACTTTTAAATATTCAAACTCAATTTGATTAATGTAATTATGAAATAAACTTCCAAAAAATATTATTTCCAACTTCGTTTGAAAGATCAAGAGATTTTTATATTAAAAAAAACTCAAATGCCTTTTAATAAATGTAAAAACTTAAGCAATAAAGTAAAATGAAATGTTTATACATTATGAGTTTTTTATAACATCGAATTAACAAAATGAAGTTACAATTAATATTACAAACTAAAGAATAACCTTGATAAGTCTTAATCTTTTTTTTTTTATTTAATATTCATTTAGATGGTTATAAACTTCAGACGTCATATTCTCTATACCACTTAGCTTATTCTAACCCTGTTTTTGTCTCAAAATGACGTCGTTTTAAGTTTGTGTATGTAGTATCCCGTCTCTCAAATTTGTCTAATATTTTAAATCTCTCAAATTGTTAAGAGATTTAAAGTATTAGAAAAATAAGTCACATAGGTGGCATTATATAAAACGAAATTGGTACATCTATGACATGATTTCATAATTATGTTCAAATGCATAATATGAGCATACATACATTAATTGTGAAATAGACAAATTGTACTCGATTGACATATTCCGGGGTATGAAACTAAGATGAATGTGATAAATGACTGAGCATAATGAATGAAATATGAATCGGTATTTCCAATGTCTTGTACTTATAATTAGTAAATTGGAATTAATTATTACAATTGGGAGATTTATGAAATTATGTGTATTTTTGGATTAAGAAAAATATCAAGAGGCAAGACAAATTGATTTGTGGTAGTAAAAATAAGTGACACGTGGCAATAGAAATAAATGACAAGTGGCATTAGGATTTATTGACAAGTGACATAGAAAATTGGGTGACAATTGGTTTAGAAATTGGAAGACAAATGGACTAATTATAATGTGACAATTAGAACCATAGGGAGAAGGCATGTGATAAGGGATAAGTGTCACAACCCTTATTGTAGCACCCCACTCTTATAATGCTTATTCCCGAACATATCAACGGTATTGGAGAACATACTCTACAGGGGTGGCATGCTAGATCAGTCGGTCAACTCAATACAAATTTTTCTCTCGCATCAAATACGTTTTAAATAAATCAAAAACCAATCACGACCCATATCATTTATACACACATCAAGAACAAATCAATTCTCAATTTGATCATTTCATTTTGCAAAACGTTTTCAGTCATAAAGTCATTACACTTTACAATTCACATAAACACTATATAATATTTACAGAATACATTTCAAAATACAAAAGAGACTGTAGACATATGCATGTGCCAACTGATCCCAACCTCTATCTTTTATCTGAATGCAGTGGTTAGACTTTAATTTGTCTAACTGGAGATCTCCTTTGAGCCTGAAGAACAACGTTGCAATTTTGGTGAGTTTTGTGAACTCAGTGAGTGGACCATCCTCGATGGCTCACTCATATCACATAACATAACAGTTCATAATTCAAATTCACATACACTTCATGTCATCATATAATGCACATCATTTCACCAATAATCATACAGCATCATATAACACTTTGATCACTTATTTCACATTTTACATTCAGAGCAGTCAAATAATTCATTTCGATCATTTAAAACATACATATCAATTATATATATGCAATGCTCATGAGACTCACTTATAATTGTTATTGTTGTGACCAAGTACCTGTAATTGTCCCGTATCTATTGTGGATACCGGGCTCATTAATAACTGCCCCTTATTCCTTGGAGATACAGAGCTCATTATACATAGCGAGCTATAGGCTCTTACCACATTCTAAGCTTTAAACTTTTTTTCACTTTCTGAGCTTTAAGCTCTTTTTCAGTGGCTACTCCAGTCATAACAGCCTTTATCTGTTCATGCATTCATGTAATGGAATGCATCACATTCACATCTATTCAATCAATTGCATGCGTTCAATTTCACATTCACATTTTTCATCGGATCGATGTCCGACATTCAACAACAATGTTGAGAATCACTTATTTCATTCACATTCACATTCAATAAAGCATTTCTGATATTTTTACATTTATCAAACTCCTCGGACTATTTATATCCGGAATGGTCTCAATCACAATCGCATCAATAGTAATTCAATAGAGAAATTTAGAACAGGACAGACAATTAAAATGAAACCACTGCTCCAAATTAGCATTTGCTTTCATGATCTGGAAGCGTTGGATGCTGACGTTCTATCATTTGTATCAAAATCATACAATACTCACATTGCACACACATTACTAATTGCACAATCACAAAAACATTCAATTGTACAAATATGTATATGTGTAATGTATAATGCATGCTCAATTTGACTATTCCGGATATGTTTATTTAATTCATACCTTGAGATCATTCATACTTCATAACTCATATAAGCCAAATTTGAATTTGGGTTTACACCTCCTTTGTACAAGATTATTCTAAGTCCATCATTTAATCATATATCTATCACATACATGCTTTCCACTCCTTTTTCTAACGTTATAAGATCACAAAATATCCAATTTATCATTCACTTTTACTTAATACTCGTCATTCATCTTTTTTGAATCACATGAACCTTCATAGGTTTACTTCCATTCTTATAACATTTCCAAAATTTCAGATTTGCACACTTGATGTTTAACAATCTTTTCTTAAGTTATAACCTCTATCATCACCCTAAACATATCACTCATTTAATCTCTTATTTTCACGTCAAACTAAATACATTTCAAGCTCCATTCAAGCCTAAATGCATCATGGGAAAGCATTGATAAGTCAATAATTTATGTATATGATTTTGGGACAAGAGACATAACTTTTACTGTGGATATCGAATTAAAGTAATTTAAGTACGCTTTTGAAGAGGACTCCGAGTTGTACAACTTACATGGGACATCGAGGAGAGAGTTTGCCGTCTAAAGGGTTAAAATTGCACATTTATATAGATGTCCAGTGTATGTCCGCCCAGCGGACATGTGTCCCTCCAAACCGACATGAACAGAGCTGGGAAGCTGGAAAACTCGAGAATTTCCACCCAGCGGGCATGAAGTCTGCCTAATGGACATGTAAGAAACATATCCCACTTAACAACCATTCCCACGATTTCCACATATATACTAACATCAATTTTACACCAAATTCTCTAGTATTCACATTCATTTATGCAACTTCATTACATGCTAATTCAACTACTATATTAGTTGCATTAAAATCTACAAAACTCTATTCATTTGATTCATCAATCATATGTATAACAAGGCATATCACCATCATTTTTTAGTTTACTAAATCCTTACTCCTTTTCCTTCCAAGAGTATTATTAAACACATCTCTTAATCCTAAGTTTTTCCTCTTCATTTCCTCTTCATTTTTACCTCCATTTCAGCTCAATATCAATCACAAACAAATCATATTCTATGATTGATTATAGACACCTAAACATTTATACATATACATTCATCATCAATTTTTTACACATATGTTTTACTCCATTATTACCTTCATTTTCCAAACTATCACACTAATTCATTTCATTTTAAGACACCATAGTGCTCTTTTTTATTATCTTCAAACTCATTTTAACTCATCTCTATAGAACCCAAGGCAGTCCACTTTAATACAAAGAAAAAAGAGCACAAAAATATCCATTCATCTATTAAATATTCTGCACTTTTTCTACACCATTATAGGGATCATTCTATCTCAAATCATCACTAAACCATCTTATGAATAATTAATCATCATATATATACAAAAGCAAGACATTTATACATACATTTCTTAATTCACGTTATAGCATATGATCAATTCCATTTAACTCGTCAGTCTATCACTAACCATCATCATACATGATTCATTTAACAAATCATAGAGAACAATATGCTACTTACTTGTTTTACCTTCAAGATCTTCAAATCACACTTAACCCTAGCTTCCAAGCATCAATCGATCATCATCATAGGGGTGGTAGGGTTAGGTCTTTTATTGACAAATGAAGAAGACAACAAGATGAAAATAGCAAGAAAAAGGGTGAGAGCAAGGTTCAAGGTCGTGAGGTGAGATGGGTATCGTGAATGGAGAAGAAGAAGAAGAGTGAAGAAGATTAAGAAAAGAAGCATGTGTCGTGAAACAAGAATGAAAGACAATAAAAATGTTAATCTTTCATATGTAAGAACAGGGTGGGATGAGTGGTGAGTGGCAATGACACTGTCACTGCCACTTGTCACCTTCGTATGGTCTCATTTGGACCCTTTTTAATAATTAGTTTATTTGTCTCCAATTTCTAATCTAATTGACTCCTAATTTTCAATGACATATGTCATTAAATCTTAATGTCATTCATTAAAAATTTTCACTATCATTTGACACTTAATTATACTACTATTTATTAATTATCTTGCCGCTTGGTATTTTTCCTAGACCATAAATACTCAAAATCTCAGAAAATTCTCAAATTTTACCAAAAATTCTAAATCAATAATTTAATTCACTAGATCAAATTTTAAGGTAAAATATTCACTATCCATATCATAATCACATTAAAACAATCATTTATACCAGAAAAACGTCAAATGAGTGCATAAACAATCATTGTAATGTGTGAAAAATTTAAATTCATGTGTGTGTATGCCAACATTGTAACATCTCGATACCCATGTCGAGGCTAGAATAGTAAATTATGAGAAATTTATGTGAAATTAGGAAAATGCACGTCATGCATAAGTTAATTGTGACATACACATTTATTTTGCACATTTATATGATTGTACATGCATTCATTGGCATTTCAGGGTAAATTGGTTTATAAATGAAAATTGTGGATTTAATTGGAGTGTATTAAATGTGATTTGAAAATTTTGGTATATTTTGGATATTTTGAAATTTTTGGTGAATTTTTTTTGAGCTGAAAATTTATTTGGAGAGTCATATTATTATTTCAAAATTTTTAGTGAATTTTAGAAATTTTCATAAAATTTGGAGTATTATGGACCAATGATAGAGTGACACATGGCAATAAGAGGTAGATGACAAATGGTTAAGTAGTATTTGACAAATGGCTTAATTACAGTGTGATAAGTGTAAGTCATGCAAGACTACACATGGCTTATGCTGGGATTAAAAAAATCACTGTAGCTCCTGGTATTCATCGAAAGCATACAGCAGAGAGAGCCTTGTATTATTCATCACTGAATAGTAAATTGTTCTCATTGAGTTATCTTTGGTGCTAGAATTTTTCTGAAATCAAGTAAGTTGTGTTTTCTGATTTTCTGGATATTGTAAATGATTTTGATGATGATTTTCTGTATAAATCAATACATGCATGAGAAGGTTGGCAGTAGAGTTACGGTGAATAACCTTGAGGAATGAGAGATGAAGGTCGGTGAATTAGATAGTGCAGAAAACGAGTGTTTGCTCTGTTACCTTGCCATGTACTGCATGCGTGATTAAAAGTGGTGTTAAATGAGTTTAGAGATAAGTTTCTGGTGATAATATGATGTGGGGAAATTTTTTTAATAGAGAATGTGGGATATGATGAGCATGCTATTGTATGAAACTAATACTGTAAAAATGAAAACACAGTGGAGAGTAGGCTTGAAGTTTCGGTTTTGGTAGTCAATATTTTATGAACTTGTAGGTGATTGATTTTGAATTGTAAAAGGATTTAAATGAAGTTAAAGAGTGGATGAAAAAAGAAAGAAAGAATATGCATTGGAAGGAAATATGAGAATTTGAAGATTTACAGTAGAGAGAGAGGAAATTTATGCAACTTCGGATGTTAAATGTTTGAAGTGTAATTTGAGTCTAACTTGTTGCCAATATTTTTCGAAATATGGAAGTGTAGAATGGATGGTTTAGAAGTAAGAAACTTAAACAAGAAAAAAAAAAGAAAAAGAGAAGAAATGCAGTTCGGTGAAGAAGATGATGAATAGTATTACTTTTTTTTTTTGGTTTTGGCACTTGTAATTAATGTTGCATTATGAGTTGTTTTAGCATAAGATAAGTTACATGGGTGTAAAAATGAAGGAATAAATGTAAGGGTATAAAGTTGTGATGAGGAATTAATTAAAAGAGGAAGAAGATGGAGGAGTGTTGCTACAAAAATGTGGAGAATTACGTGCAAAAACGTGATTCTGTAGTAAAAGGGTGGTAGTTGCTTGTATAAGTTTATGAACAGAGTATTTCATTAAACAACCTTGAGTCTTTTAAATATAACTTTTTCTTCCAAACTCCAAATGACTTGAAACTTAGACCAATGGATTCCTAAGAGATTTTTCTTTCTCTCTATAAAAATTTAGAGTTATCTGAATTGATTTGAAACTGATTGATAGGATGAAAGTGTGGAAGTCTGCTGGAATGATATGAATTGGAAAATTTTCATGATCATACTTCAGTTTTCTAATTATAACTTGAGCTGTAGATATCTGAATGAGTTTATTTTTCATTCATATTAAACTAGATACATATTTCTACAACTTTTTTGAAGAATTCAAATTTTAATTCTGTCTTTATGATTTTCAAAATTGGCATGTAATTGAGTCCCAGCTTAGGCTGTAGCACTACCAGGGACAGAAATCTTATCCTGTGGTTATTGAATAAACTGTATTGATGTGGGTAGAATTAGGCTGAGTTTCCTTCACCAAAGTTGTAGCTTATTCTCTTAGCTTTAAATTGGTATAAAGTTTGTAATTTTTGGATATCTAAGCTGAAAGATATGAGTTGTACTATTAGAGGGTATGATCATATATTAGCCAAAAGTTCAAATGTGCACAGTCTGTGGTATTTTGTACATAACTCATTGAATACTAAATCAAATTATATGATCTTAGAGTCATTAGAAACTTAAGCCACTGTAGAAAAACGTTTCAGAAGGAAGTTTTGCCTAATTTTGTCATTTACCCTATCAGATTAATTATGCAAAGTTGACTTGAAATCATATGGGTAGAAAATCTGAAGTAGTCAATTAGGTTATGATATTGATTTCACATTGTTTTATTTTGATCCAAATTATAAGTACCAAATGATGTTAATAAGGGCTTTAATATCTGATTGATTTGGTGATGTTAATTACAATAAGATACCCATATTTGTCACTGAACATGCACTGTGCATACTTTTTATACATTGATGTGCATACTTTTTATACATTGATGTGCATAAAAGAACACTGGTACATTTGTGCAAAAATGTGATATTTGTGAATGTATTGTGTATGTTTTAGAGGAGCACATCGGACGCCAGTCGGACATCGCCTAACCATCCAGGCAATAACTTCTTGGAGCGTATTGTGAGTCATCCTAAATGATTTCTTAGGATTGATTTGATTTGAATTTAATTTGATTTGCTAAACTTCCAATATTATTGAACTGTTTGTGTGTTGTTTCTGGATTCCGGACCTGAGGTCCGAGGAGTTTAATGGTTGGGCATGTATTGGAAGTGTTCTGATTTTAAATAATTTTTTGAATGACATTTGATTCTCAACAAAAGTTGAATGCCGGACTTAGGTCCGATGACTGTGAAAAACTTTGTCTGAGCATTTGTATAAGATTGTGATATATGACATATTCAGTATTTGATGCATTTCATAAAATGCATGCTCAGATAAAGGTGTTGTAATTTGAGTAGCCAGTTTGAAGCGCTTCCACGTAGAGCTTTGCTCCGTGATATATGTTCTGCACTTAGAGCTATGCTCCGTGATTTTGTTCTGACTGAGCCCTATAGACCACTCTTTGTATAAGTATGTGATAGTCACTCAGTCACAATAATAAGAACAACTCATGCATATTGCATTCATATAAGATTGAAATTCATGAATGATTTGCAAAGCTGTAATGAGTGACCATATGTTATGCCATGATGTGTGAGTATCTGAAAAATAATTATATGTTCTGAATGAATATCTGTGATGTGTATATGTAATCCGGTGAATTCATCAATGATGGTTCACTCATTGAGTTTGCAAAACACCAAAAATTGCAATGTGGCTTTTCAGGTACGAGACATGATACCTAGTTCCTTAGGCAGGACTTAAGGAATCTTTTGGATAGAGAAATGTCTCAGAGGTCTGTCAGCTGACACCAGAAGTGATATAGTTTTTGTTATTTTTGTAGTTTTCCTAGAACCTATATAAGGTTTTATAAATATTTGTTTGATGGAAACAGTGTAAGCTTTATAAATGAATGAAGTGAATGCTTATAAAAAATTTAGTGATTTTCGAGTATGTTAGATGATGTCATGTGTAAGTTAGATTTGTTATTGCTCCAACATACCATTATCATAGGTTACGTACCTAAAAGTTTGGGTATGTATCCTATGGTGGTGGGATAAGATTATAGATGAGTATGAAATACATTTTTCTAATCTCTCATTGCTATTTCTCATTTACAGAAATTTAGGGTTCTAACCCTTAATATGGAAATGGGATGTTACACACACCTTAACCCATGATATTTACATTGAAAGACAACCATCTTTGTCTTTCATTCTTATCTTTTATTACATGCTTTATTCTTCTTCATTTTCTTCTCTCCATTCAGGATACTCACCCTCACTCTTCACGAATTTGAGTTGTCAACATCCTTCATTTAACCACTCCAAAATCACTTTGTCTTCACTTGGTTGATAAAAAACCTAGCCTATTCCACCTTGAAAGTTGATGATCGAGTAAGTGGAGAAGTTAGGGTTTCTTGGTGATTTGAAGAGCTTGGAGTTAAACAAGTAAGTAACATTTTGTTCTTTATAGCTTGATTTAATGAAACGTTTATGATGATAGTTTAGAGATAGATTGAAGGTGTTAATGGTGTTTGATGTGTGTTGAAAGTTGATGAACGTTAATGAAGAAATGAAGAGGATGATGTTCTGTTTTTGTATAAATGATCAATGATAGTTATAAGTGTTATATGGATGAAATAGATTGGGATTTAAAGTATAATGAAGGTGAAATTTATGCTTAAGAAAGTTGTTTGTGTAATGTTCTTGAAATGAGAAGAACTAGGATTTATGTATGATAGTGAATGATAGTGATCATGTTCTGTTTTTGTATAGTTGATAAACTATAGTTTATGGATTGATGTATGAATGATATCGAGATGGAATTGAGGTGAAAATGATGAGGAAACAAAGTCTAAATGATGAACTATGCATAAGATGTTTTGAGTTTGAAAGAAAGAGTTAAAATTTGGAAAAGTTAGGACTACATGTATGATGGTGTAAACTGAATGATAATGAATAAATTAAATAGAGTTTTGTGAGATTTATTTAACTACTATGGTAGTTAGATTAGCATGAAATGAGGTTGCATAAATGAACATGAATTCTGAAAAATTTGAAGTGTTAGTGATATTTCTAAGTAGGTGAAATTCGTGGGAATTGGGAAAAAATGGATAGTGCACAATCGTGACACTCATCCCATGACTGTGGCCAGTTGCATTAGTTTCTATCACGATTGTGGGAAAGTCTACCACGATCGTGGGCAAGGCTCTGAAGTGATAATTTCAGTTCTGTGTAATTATTGAACCAACTAATGATAAGTTACTTTACTTTGGTGTATTTATACTTGATTGAGACTTGAAATGAACTTAGTTTGGTACTTTAATAATTGGTTAAAGTGTATGATATGTTAAGTTGTTAATTGAGGTTATAACTTAAGAATGGATTGATGATATTAATGTAAATACATTTGGAAATCTAGAGATGATTAAGGAATAAAAGTGTTCTTAGAAATGCTAATGTGGTTCAAAGAAGATGAGTAAGGTATATTAAGCATGAATGAATGAGAATTTCGATGTTGTGTGATTATATAATGCTAGACAAAGGATTGGAGAATATGTGGTTGATGAATGTATAATTGATGATATTAGAATAATTGCTGGAACCCCTCCCCGGGCGGGTCCTACGGGCCCGACTTCCTGCGTGACATCCGGACCCGAGGCTCGCGGGGGAGGGATTCCCCACCAGGGCATACTTAGACGAACAGGATCACTTAAAACGAACTAATTTATTTAATTAACCTCCGTACATAAATTGAGATAAATCATTAAAAATAAATAAATAAGTGTTGATCCCGGGAAAGAAGCATGGTGGGA
>JANQBM010000008.1:6407928-6431600 GCA_025594535.1 Erythroxylum domingense
GTGTATGATTGAATATTAATATGATCGAATAATTTAGTAATGCGTACAATATGTGTATTGCTTAAAGATAGATATACAAGATTGAACATCAACGTCTAGATGTTTCCGGATCAAGAAGGCAATAGCTTATCTAGAGCGTACTGTGAGTCAACCTAGATGTTACTCACGAGGATTGATATGTATCTGCTTAATTTCAGCTATTGGACTGTTATTATTGTGAATGTGATAATTCTGGACATTAATAGTCCGAGGAGTTTGATAATTGAGATCATATTGGAAGTGTTCATAATTGAATGTGAATCTAAAAGAAATATGTTTACTCAACGAAACGTTGAATGCTGGACTTAGATCCGATGAACATGTGAAAGTGAATGGACGTAATGAATGAAAGTGACTGATTGCATATAATGAGAATTGATGCATCTCATTACATTGAAATGCATTATCAGATAAAGGCAGTTATGATCAAAGTGACCAGTGAAAAAAAACTTAAAGCTTATAAATGCACATAAAGAGCCATAGGCTCAGTATATAAAATGAGGCCGGTATTTACTACAGATACGGGACAATTAAAAAGGTACTCGATCATAACAAAATATAATGAAAGTGAATCCCATATGTATTTGTACTTGTACATATACATATATTATGTGAAATATTACATAAATTTATTGAATTGTGATGTTAGGAATGATTGAGAGAATGATCGGATCATTATGAAATGAGAATGTGAAATGTATGATGTTTATGATTTGAGATGAGGTATATTATGAAATTGGTTTTAATATGTGATATATGTGTTTTGATATGAGTGAGTACATCGAAGACGGGTCACTCACTGAGTTCGCAAAACTCACCAAAATTGTATCGTTGATTTTTAGGATTCAGGGGATATCCAGTAAGTGTAATTGGAGTATAGCTACTGCAATCAGACATGAGTTAGTGGTCGGGATCAGTTGTACCTGCATATGTCTTCAGAGATTTTGTAACTGAATTGTATTTCTCAGCTATTGTACAATGTATATGTGAATTCTTAAATGTAATGACATTTATAACTGGACATGTTTGTAAATGAAATGAGCCAAAGTGAACATTGGTTTGCTGAAAATGTGTTTGATGCTTGAAAAATTTGTAATGAGTTGATTGATTGTCCTAACGTGCCATCCTTGTAGAGTATGTTCTCAAATATTCGTCAGTACATTCGGGCATATGTTCTATGAGGTGGTGTCTTACAATTTTCATATAAAACGACGTATTTGGGGTAAAAACAACGTTGGAATAGGTTAAATGGTATAGAGTAACTGGACCCTAAATTTCAACTTATCTTTATCAACTTCACAAGCTATCTTTTTGAGTTTATGATTTTAATTAATTCTCATATTACTTTTTATCAAAATAATAAATCATCAATAGTTAATGGAAATTTCCATTGATTCAACACTTAAATAATTATACACTCATTTATTTGTTTTAATTTATATTATTTTAGAATGTTTGATGATTTTAATTTATTAAATAATAAAATTTTAATGTATTACAAATGCAATATATGACAATCATGTAATAAAAGTTAAAATTTGAAGTAGCTCGCCACATCATCCTATTACCAGAGAACTTAATGTTGGAATATGTTTACCAAAAATTGAAAGTATATTTTAGCATTACCTTTTAAAGTTTAAACTGATATTACAAAATCGAGTAAAGTATAAGATATTTTTTATAATTAACCCTTAAATTTTGTATCATTAAACAATCCATTCCTAATTTTATTTTTTAACATAAATTTTTGAATGAAATATAAATTATTTACTAATTAATTATTAATGACTATAATTTTGTATTATTTTTATAAACATTTATTTAATTATTAACTTGTAGCGAAACAAAAACCTACTTTATCATAAATTATATAAATTAAGAAAAAAGAAATAAAAACAAAACTCAATTAAAATGATATTTTAATAAATAAAAACGAAAAGAAAATTTTGAACAAACCAATTAAATCGAGAAAAGTTCATGGTGTAGTCTACGTGAGAATTTCACCAACAAAAGAAGTCCACGTTGGATCCAAGTTTTCGCATATAGCCAAACTGTCATTCGTGCTAGCCCTAATCACACCCCAACGTATCTACCGTTCGATGCAAAGTTGGCCAGTCAGTACATTGATCTGGATCGTAAGTTTTAACTCTTAAGCATAATGAAAAGTAAAATTTCTAGTGTTCTTTTTGTTTTTTATTATGTTTTTTTAATTAAGTAAAAAAATTTATTTGATCGAATTTTTGGTTTTTATTTTTAATTTTGATTTTATCTGTTTTTCAAAATTTATGAAAATTACAAAAAAAGAAATTTTCTATGTTTCTTATATTCTAATTTAATATCAACTAAATATATATTATTTAATTTTTAATATGTTAATTATTAATAAGAATTATGAATAATTTAATATAATATTATATTATATATTTAATTAATTTAAATTATTTATTTATAAAAGTATGAATAATTTAATTTAATTTAATATTTATAAATAAATAAATCAAATAAATATTAATAAATATAACTAAATTTAAAATATCTTCCATATATATGAATTTTAAATAAAATTTAATTAAATAATTAAAAATATTTTTAAAAATAAAATAATTTTATTGATAATTTATTAATAAATATTATATAAAATATTAAAATAAATTTAATTAATTAAAATAATTTATATTTATTTTTACCTAATATATAATTATCATAAATAATAAAAATATAACTATATTAATATTATCGTTTTTATTTTTATTTTAAAAAATAAAAAGAAAACTAAAAACTACATAAAAAATCAGGAAAACAGAAGTGAACTAAATTAAGACAGAATCCAACAAATTAAAAAGAGGAGCCGCCTGTAGTTCGGCTGTACAGCTCTAAACTGGTCCTTCGCGGTTAGTTCTCGAACCCGAAGCTCTCGCGATTCGCGGCGAGAACCTCCAAATACTGCATTTGCCATTCCCTCCGTCTCCAATTCAGATTTATGATTGTTTTTCTTGATATCACTTCTTTCATTTCCGTTGATTTAGCTTGTTCTTCGTTGTTTGGATTGCAAGAACGCGGAGAGAAAGGAAAAGCTTGAACCATTACTCACCTGTTTATAATTTCTCGTGTCTAAGTGTATAATTGTATAAGTGTGCTGATTCGGTTTTGCTTTCGGAAATAGTGCAGGTCGACTTCTTAAAGGATCAAAGCCATTTCGGGTTAGTTCGGTAGATATTGTACGATTGTTTGTAGATAATAGTTCAAGTTCAATTCGTCGAAAAAACCTGTGAAATTATGGATGCGTCATTGCATTGCTGTGGTGCTAAAGTTTCCAACGGGAGTTTCCACACGAGAGATTTGGAATGTGGCCTTTGATGTTCCGGAAGTTTGGTTTTGGGAGTTTGCCTGTAAGTTCTGGTGTGTGCAAGACTGGGACACTTGCTTGTAGAAGTAGAGTTTTGAAACTGCATTGCGATGGAACGAATGTTGATGTGCTTGAAAGGAATAAAACTGAATTTCAAAGAGATGGCGTTAACAGTGCCACTAAAGAATTGACATGTGTAATGAAGTTCGGAGGCTCGTCTGTAGCTTCTGCCCAGAGGATGAAGGAGGTGGCAGAACTTAGCTTTAGATGAAAGGCCTGTTGTTGTTCTATCAGCAATGGGGAAAACAACTAACAAACTTTTGCAGGTTTGAATTGTTCCGACCTTTATGAATTACTTAGGACCTATTTCTCTGTCTATTTCTTAGTTCTAAAGAATTCACTGTGGAGGTGCTTGCTGTATTGTTAGGATGGAGAAAAGGCAATTAGTTGTGGAGTTACTAACGTGGACAATATTGAGGAACTAAGTTTCATAAAGGAATTGCATTTGAGGGGAGAATCACAAAAATGTCTGTCCTTATGATGTCTTCAAACTATGCAATTTTACTGTGCCTTTTCTTCTAACGTAACTTTCTTGCCTTATCAGGACTGTGGAAGAGTTGGAAGTAGATGAGTCTGTTATTTGCTTTGTAATTGTTTTTTGGCTCGGACCTCTAGTTAACCATGCAATCTATGTTTGTATTCTAAGAAACTTTTATGGATCCTTTCAAAGTTAATCATAGTAAATATGTTCCCTATAAGCCAAATATTTTGGATAGGTAGAAGTATAGGTTATATTTCCCCTGTTTTGCAACTTATCCTCTTACAGTAGCCATTAGCAAGGATTTATGAAGTGTCCATTATTTCACAACCTAATGGCGATCTTACCTGTGTTATGCGTTATATTTGTTGCAGAGTTCTTGGAAGAATTGGAGCAACTTGTGAAGGGAATTGCTATGATGAAAAATTGACTCCACGCACAAAAGACTATCTAGTTTCATTTGGGGAGTGCATATCTACAAGAATCTTCGCTTCCTATTTGAACAAAATTGGTACATAAGCTTTCCAAGTATGTGTTTCAATTTTTTACTTTAAATTTGCTTTTTATAGGTTCACGATCTTAGCACAAGTGAATTTCTTTTCCCTGCTTGTAGAGTTACTAGGAGTACTTACATGTTGCAAAAGCTGTAAAGAAGCAACCTTTCCAGCATTCTAGATTGTGGGCTATAGAGAGTTGTCTATACTTAGAAAGTTACTGGAAGTAGCATTGTGGTTCAAAGTTGGATGCTTAGGAATATAAACATCTATCTACATAAACCAAATTTTGATGACAATCTAATATAGCACATTGAATATCTAGATTTGGGTAAAGAGGAAAAGTGGACTAAAGAATTTCTTGATTCTGTACGATAATAGACTTCGATACTTGGTTCATCATATCCATCAGCTTGCACACTAGCCAAAAGAGGGTCTTCTTTGTATGCTTCCAACTGACTACAAAATAGGTTAATATATCCTAACTAATTTAAAGCTTCAAGTTGATACCACTCTCTGTAAGGTCTTTCAAAAGTATTATGTGATATATCAGAAGAAATAAAATGTAATGTGGAGTTTTGATTGTTAAATTGATTCTTCAGAACAGATGGTTGCAACAATTTCTACTTGTCTCTTTTTTGCAGTATGATGCCTTTGATATTGGCTTTATCACCACAGATGACTTCACAAATGCAGACATTCTAGAAGCAACATATCCAGCTCTAGCAAAGAGGTTGCATGGAGATTGGATAAGTGACTCTGCAATTCCAGTAATTACTGGATTTCTTGGGAAGGTCCTTTACTAACTACTTAAAACATCTTTTTGTAGAAAACTTGTCAATGGAAATTCTTGATTGGCTTTGATATTCTTTTTCTTTTTATTCTAACTGCAGGGTTGGAGATCTTGTGCTATAACTACACTGGGAAGGGGTGGCAGTGATTTGACAGCAACAACCATTGGAAAGGCATTGGGTTTGCGAGAGATCCAGGTGAACAGACCTGTTGGCTTTAATGTAGCTTTTCAGTTGATTTGCTGTAAATGTGTCGCCTACTTTGTCATGGAATCGGTGAGGCTTCAGGATAAAATATGTGAACACATTGGTGAAGTGTATTTGTCTAGAAACAAGTGTCATAAGGTTCCACAGTAAAGTTATCATTTTTTTTAAATTGGAGGACTGCTATCTGTTTCAGTTGTGGAAGAATGTTGATGGTGTTTTGACCTGTGATTCCAACATACATCCCATTGCAGAGCCTATACCATATTTGACATTTGATGAGGCAGCTGAAATTGCATATTTTGTTGCCTAGGTATCTGATCGCCAAACTGGTGAAAATTCATACTGGTAGTTTTGGTTGTGTTTGATTATTGATTTCATTCAAATTCTCTTCTAAACGTAGTCTTGTGAGATCACAAGAAGCCATTTTGTGCTCTTTAATGAGTTAGATGTGACTGACTTGGTGTGAATTGATAACGTGCTACAACTTCTCGTATTGTCTATTCTTCTGTAAGTTGCACGGTTCCCTTTCTGTTCAACAACATACGAAAGTGAAGAGTAATTTCTTTTCTGGATTCTTAATATATTCTCCTTGCTAAATTTGTCGACTTTTTCACAATCCTCTGTGCATGTAGTGACAGTGAGGCCAAACCTTTGATGACAGCAATCAATGGCCACCTGACCATGGTTTGTAAGTCTCATTTATATTCTTTCTTACGCTTTATTTTTCATTTTTTGTCTCTCTGCAGAATGAGACCTGATAGGGAGGGTGATATTCCAGTTAGAGTGAAGAATTCTTATAACCCCCTTGATCCTGGAACTCCAATTACCAGTGAGCAAGATCTGAGCACTGTGTATATCAGAAGTTCATTATCACATGGAGTTATTCAAAAGTGTTAATATTGCTTTTTCTTAACTCCAGGCTGTGTTAACTAGCATTGTTTTGAAACGGAATGTGACCAGGTTGGATATTGTTAGCGCTGGCATGCTTGGTCAATTTGGCTTCCTTGCTAAAGTAAGAGTTTTGCCATATATTGAGGTATTTTGTCTGCTTCATGCTCATGAAGTGATTTTAGGCTTTCTTTGGTATGATTTTTCGATTGATAGGTGTTCTCAATCTTTGAAGAATTGGGAATATCAGTGGATGTTGTAGCTACCAGTGAAGTCAGCATATCCTTGACACTGGAACCGTCTAAACTTTGGAGCAGAGAGCTGATCCAGCAGGCAAGCGTATGAAATATTTACTTTCGCAAATTATTAGTGCTAAGAGTTCTTCTACGTCTACAACTTGCAATCTCTATTTGGACCCGAGTTTCATCCGTGAAGGTACTTTCACTGATCAGGAAATTGACAACATGGTGGAAGAGCTTGAAAAATTTGCTGTGGTCAAACTCCTTCAGCAAAGATCAATAATCTCTCTCATCGGCAATGTTCAAAGGTCGTCCTTGATTCTAGAGAAGGTACCGTACCCTTTCTTGTTACTTAATGTTCTCTCTTGTGTTAATTGGTTTATTCTTCAAAGTGATTTAAATGCTTGTGACTTTAATTTCTAATAAGACTGGCCTTTTCTGACAGGCTTTCAAGGTTCTTCGAACAAATGATGCCAATGTTCAAATGATATCACAGGGAGCATCAAAGGTCTCTCTTCATAATTCCAGTTTAGTTTCATCTGATTTATTTAGTTTCTGAATGCGAGCACTATGTGCAAACCCCACATTTTGTGGTCAAACACCACAAATCAGACCAGTAAGATTAGGCACGAAACTCACCAAATTTGTTTTATTTGACGTAGGTTAATATTTCGTTAGTGGTGAATGACCATCAAGCTGAAGAGTCTGTCAGGGCTCTACACAAAACTGAAGAGTCTGTCAGGGCTCTACACAAAACCTTCTTTGAAAGCCACCTCTCTGAATTAAATTGTTCTGGCAATGGTTCTTCCTCAACAAGATCAAGCTCTTAGGATTGAAGTGTCTGTTAATTTTATAAACCCAATATCCTTTTTTTGGAAAATGTGTATTGGATTAACTATGGACAAAACTATGTCAACATTACAGGAAGTTCAAGCTAGGCACTATACAGACAAGTAAATTACTAAAAGAGATTAACACATAAATCGTCATTAAAGGTATTACTGACATCTCATATTAGAGGAGAGAGAAAAATGTAAATTTTTTGCAATAAAAGCCCCTCTAATCCAGTTGATAATCCTGTCCACTAAAACATACGGATTCTCCTCCAAGCTGGAAAAGTGTCTATTGTTGTGTACCCTCCAGAAGTAGTGGATAGAAGTGGAAAATGCAGCTTTGTTTAGAGTTACATTAGGCATACCTTCTGCAGAATTTTGAATGGCCCATGGCTCAAGTTAACGTATGATCCCAAGTATAAGTATAGCTAGACCTTGGTATTACGTGTTAAATCCTGCTCTCTGTCGAATAAGGACTTGGGAAAAAAAAAAAAAGATAATCCTTATCCTCAATAAACAATTTACATATAAGATATTGGGTCTTCTATAACCCAATATCTTAGCATGAATCTGTAATTCAATTATAAGAAAAGCAGGGCTCTCTTTGCACTATCTAATCCTTCTCTTCACAATGATAGCTAGGCAATTGCAGTTGTACCTAGGCATTAGACTGGTCTTGAATCTCTTGGTCATATTGCTCTATTAGTCGAATCAGAACTAATACAACACATTTGTTTTTGTAATCAAGTATTTTCTATTGCCAAACTGAAACTTCTCTTTTTAAAGAGATTAGATTCACTGTTTAATCATTCAACATACCTAAGAAGCCTTTGTTCTTGACTTATCAAATCTACTATAGCAAACTTCACGAGATCTTTTTTTTTTAATTACATTAGGTATCTCAGTTTAGTCGGACTAATCCTAAGCTTCTAAGACCCCACCCTAAGAACCCTTGAGGATGTAAATCTGAAACCTCAAGATCCCTTAGGTTACTATGTAGCCTATACACTTCTGCGCACAAGGAGTAGTCACATACTTGATTGGTCGACTGCTGATTGATCGCTGGCCTCCTACTCAGCATCAGGTTCCCAGCAGTCCTCGGGTTTCTTAGTAGCTTCAACTCCCACACTGCCGCTGGAAGCAAGACGTCCGTAATTGATCCGATCAAGGAGCTGTACCTAGGGGACTAGAGAATCATCAATAGGACAAATTTTCCATTTCTCCTTTTTTGGCGTGACTCGAACTCAAAATTTCCTGTAAATGAGAGCCTTAAGTGAGGAGCTGAAGTCATTAGGCCACTCCTCGTTGTCTCCACAAGATCTTTTTAGAACACGTAGCTCAACAAATAAATTCTATTCAGAATATAAAGACGGATAGGGAGATGGAGACTCCTAATGAGCCTTTAAGAGGTGCTTGTTTTATAGGTTTAGAAGATATTAATAGATATAGAGTGAAAAATGTAGATCATTTATATGTTATTATTGCATGAATAATATTTTGATATTTAAATTTTGGAGGATTGTTTTGTACTCCAAATATATGAGGAACGAAAGTTATTTTTCCTCTTTTTTGACAAAATGATATAATTAATTAAATATAATTAGAATAAATAATTATCAATTATTTAAATAAAAATAACAAATTCAAAAGTCTCCATATGTAAATTAAAAAAAGAAAAATTTTAAATATATTTTTATATGAAATCATTAAAATATGACAATTTTTACATAATAAAACAATATTTTAAGAATTCAAGTTAAGTATGACATTTTAACCAACTACCATAATTGTACAATCATTGCATGTCAATCATTCTTACTCCTTGTTTGACTTCAGCAACCAGCTACTCCCCCTTTCTTTATTTTATAGTTTATATTTTTATATTAGGAAAAGTTTTACCACAGCCAACAAAGAAGATCCTCACCTGTAATTCCCTGAAAAGGGAGGGACCAATGTTACATGAGAACTTGGAACAGAATTTAGTTTCTGCACCATTTTTATCCTATATATAAATATATTGCTCCAATGAACTCAGTATGCAGCACTTTCTCGGGTTAAGTTCCAAGAAGATGGAAGAAGAAAAGTACAGCAGACCAGCATCGCTTGTATTCCACACGTTCTATTTTCTGCTTCTTTTGTCGGTTTCAGGATCAGTGACTGCTTACAAGAACTACACAGTTGGTGACGCCTTGGGCTGGTATGACAGCACAGAGAAGTCTGGTGTCAATTATCAGAAATGGGCTGATGGCAAAAAATTCAGCTTGGGAGATTTTCTCAGTAAGTTATTGAACGTGGGTTTTCTTTGTTTTCTTAAAGAATCAAGCTTTCTCGTTTTGTAAGTTATCTTTTTAGATGAACAGTTTTAGATTTTCTGCAATTTTCCCTGATCTGCTGACTGAACTTCTGAGTGCATCTAGATCTAGATTTAGCCTCAAACCATTTAAAGATACATCAGAAATGTGGAAGAGATCCTGAATTGGCCTATTGACATATGAATTCTCTGATGTTTGGAATCTTTAAATCATATGCACCAAAATTTACAGGGGAAGAACGATTGTATAACTCATCGACCTTGTTTTCTTTTGTTCGCTCTAGATTTCAGCATATAAGTTGTTTTTTCTTTTACATACAATTCTCATGATGGAACATGTGGTCTGCAATCATCGAATCATTTTAAAATAAAGAACTTGCATATTTAACTTTCCTAGACGTAAATGAAAATGGGTATGGATTACTATTTGCATAGCCATCTAAAGTTGAAATCTTTCTGGTGCTTTGTTTCTGTTTTAATCTCCCCCTTTGTCATTTTTCTTAATAATGCGATTGATAGCAAATTTGCAGTTATATCAGTCTCCCTCCACAAGAAGTTGGATTGTCTATAAATGGGTTCATATAAGATAGGCTTAAGCGTTAAAAGTGTCCCTTCTCAAGAACAAAATTTTACATATCCGTCTTTCCAACTAGTAAATACCCCGGAAACTTGCTTTTTAAGTTCTAAATCTTATCTTTAGCATACCAAAACTCAATCAAGTACGTTTTGCTTTTCCCTAGAAGCTTAGATCCTGCATAGTTGCGATACAAAAAAAAAAAAAGGTATGTTCATAGACAGGAAGCATTTAAGAATGTGTGAGCTTGGTAATACAGAGCACTATCTTGTAGCCTGTAAGAAATAAAGAAAATGTGTGGGTTGAAGAGGAAGAGGAAAAAGAAGAGGAAAAAGAAAAAGAAAAAAAAGAGAGCATCTTGTTCTTGGAGGATAAGGCCTAATTCTCACCTAGAACATGGCTGTCTGTGATCATTCTATGTGCAATGTGTCAATTCCTTGGGAAGAGTTCAACCACAAGGAACGAACTTCGCACATGGCCAGTTATGATATATTCCTGCATCAGATAAAGAGACACAAAGCTTACGCAGACGTTACTGTCCACGTGCTTATGACCGACTGTCATACACACACTTTTGTATCATTAGCTCTTGCCTTAGCATCTCCAATACTCTTATAATGCACAGTTTTTATAAGAGATTTGCATTATACAAGCATAGGAGAGCGTATATTAGTATTATACGTATAAAAATTATATGGATAATGAAATGTTTGTAGGCTTTCAGAGTTTTTTGAAACGTGGACATGTCAAATTTATTGCACCCGTGTTATACCATATCTCATTACACTACCTTTTACAATATATTACACTCTAAAATTACCATTTTTTACAATACATTATACTCTAAAATTATCCATATAATAAAACATCGGAAATAATAAGCTTGTTACGTCAGTATTTCATAATGAGTTTGTTATGTCAATATTCCATTATACCATATCTTATTACACCACTTTCTACTATGCATTACACTTTAAAAGTATAATAAGCCCACCAACATTTCATTATCTCTATAATGCTCTTTATATTATATGTGCAGTATTGGTGGACTCTCTCCGATACTTGTATAATGCAAAGCTCTTACAAGATGCTCTTAGGATAACTTCAAACGCCAACTGTTTATGTACTGGCAACTTATGATTGGTCTGTCTGCAGGATAAACATCTAAATTTGTTAGGGAATTGCTTTTTAAGAACAATGTTGTCTTGTTTCTTCTTGGATGTGTGCAGTTTTCAATACAAACACCAATCACTCCGTGATTCAAACATACAACTCGACAACCTACGAGCTGTGCGATTACGACAATGCACAAGACGATGATATATATCAATGGTCTGCAGCCGACCCATCAAACACAGCTACACAACCAATCACCGTACCGGTTCCTTTAGTCAAGGAAGGAACCACCTATTTCTTTTCCGGGGATTATGATGGTGATCAGTGCAAGAGCGGTCAGCATTTCCAAATAAATGTGACTCACGGTCAGGGTTTGCCTGAAAGTCTCAAGAGCCCTGAAGACCAGGCTCCGGCACCGAACAGTCTGGACATGGGCGGCGAGGATTCGGCGCCAGACACGGTTGTTCCGGCCAACTTCGATCATCCTGATCGTCAAAAGGAAGCTGATGCGGAGAAGGAATCTGGTTCTCGGTCATTACATGTCAAGTCCTTGAAATTGAGAGTATACGAGATATTGTTTTTGTTGGGGTTGGTTAATTTCTTGATATAAGTAATTAGGATGCTATACCTTTTATTTGACTGATTTATTCATATTTATAAATAAAGGTTTTAATTAGTAACACAATAATTACAGCATTATGTAAAAAGTTTCACAAATACGAAATTTGAAGGGATAAAATAATACGCAGACTAAAACACGAGATTTGAAGAGATCAAATAATACGTAGCTTTATTTTTAATTAGTAAAAATTATTTTAACCCGGTAAAAGAAAATGTCTTAATTAATATACATTTTAATTGATCATGTTATTAACTTAAATAATAATAATAATAAACCAAAGCCATCATCGAAGTTGAGCAATTGCATATGGATACGCTAAACTCAGTTTCAGTCCCGACTGGATAGAGATTTGAGAAACATTAAAAACAGTTCCTCACAAAACAGTTCCGCACAAGTTGATTGATTATAGTGATTGGATATTTGTCTTTTGTTTGCTCTTGTTTCCCTTGGCTTTTCTTTATCAAATGCGATTTCTGGGCATCGCTTATAGACTCCTTTCCACTGATGTTGCTCCGATATCCTCCAATTCTCAAATTTCGTACTTTGCTCGCATTGGCCTTATTGATAGAGCTCGAAAGATTTTTGATGACTTACCCTGTAAAACCACCGTTTCTTGGAACGCGATTGTTAGTGGGTATTTCCAGAACTATCTACCCTGTGAAGCGCAGAAGCTGTTCGACAAAATGCCTGAGAGAAACCATGTTTCTTGGAATGCTTTGATAGCTGGGTATGTTAAAAATGGGATGGTTTATGAAGCAAGAAAAGTGTTTGATAGAATGTCTCAGAGAAATGTAGTTTCGTGGACTGCCATGGTTAGGGGTTATGTTGAAGCTGGAATGATAAAGGAAGCGGAGTCGCTCTTTTGGCAAATGCCTGAAAAGAATGTGGTTTCTTGGACTGTGATGTTAGGCGGTTTTATTGTTGATGGCCGTATCGATGAGGCCACCAAGCTTTTTGATATGATGCCAGTGAAGGATGTTGTTACAAGGACTACTATGATCGGTGGGTTGTCTCTGGCAGGAAGGTTGAGTGAAGCTAGAATGATTTTTGAAGAGATGCCAAAGAGGAATGTGATTGCTTGGACTACGATGATTAGTGGATATGCCATGAATAATAGGGTGGATATGGCTAGAAAGATGTTTGAAGTGATGCCTGAGAAAAATGAGGTGACTTGGACGGCAATGTTGATGGGATATACTAGGAGTGGGCGGATTGAGGAAGCTGCAGAACTTTTTAAAGCAATGCCTACGAAGCCACTTCCTGCTTGTAATGAGATGATAATGGGATTTGGACAAAATGGGGAAGTAGGGAGAGCAAAGTGGGTATTTGATCAGATGAGAGAGAAGGATGATGGGACGTGGAGTGCAATGATTAAGGTTTGTGAGAGAAAAGGATTCGAGTTAGAAGCCCTTTGTTTGTTTCGTTTGATGCAAGGAGAGGGAGTAAGGGCAAATTTCCCCTCTATGATAAGTATTCTATCTGTTTGTGGTAGCTTGGCTTGTCTTGACCATGGTAGGGAGGTTCATGCCCAACTGGTGAGATCTCAATTTGACTTTGATGTGTATGTTTCCTCAGTTCTGATCACTATGTATATAAAGTGTGGTGATCTTGAGAAGGCAAAAATTGTGTTTGATAGGTTTGCCGTGAAGGATGTTGTTATGTGGAATTCCATTATTACTGGATATGCACAGCATGGTTTAGGAGAAGAGGCTTTAAAAGTTTTCGATGAGATGATCTCTTCTGGCATTGCTCCCAATGAAATTTCATTTGTTGGTGTTCTCTCGGCATGTAGTTACTCTGGGAGGGTCAAAGAAGGGCTTGAAATATTTGACTCCATGAAACCCAAGTATTTATTGGATCCAAAAACTGAACATTATGCTTGCATGGTTGATCTTCTTGGCCGAGCAGGGAGGATGGATGAGGCAATTGTTTTAATTGAAAAGATGCCCGTTGAAGCTGATGCTATTGTTTGGGGTGCTCTATTAGGTGCTTGTAGAACCCACCTGAAGTTGGATTTGGCAGAAGTTGCAGCTAAAAAACTTGTACTACTGGAGCCCAACAATGCTGGGCCTTACATCTTGCTATCAAATATTTACGCCTCACAAGGTAAATGGAGAGATGTTGCCGAGCTTAGGAAGACCATGAGGGAAAGGAATATAAGCAAATCACCTGGTTGTAGTTGGATCGAAGTAGATAAAATGGTTCATATGTTCACTGGTGGAGATAGTAGAGGCCATCCTGAGCATGTAATGATATTAAGAATGTTAGAAAAATTAGGGGGGCTGCTAAAAGAAGCTGGATATTGTCCTGATGGGAGTTTTGTGCTGCATGATGTGGATGACGAAGAGAAGGCACATAGCCTACGGTATCATAGCGAGAAATTGGCCGTGGCATATGGACTGATGAAGCTTCCAAAAGGAATGCCCATTCGTGTCATGAAGAATCTTCGGGTTTGTGGGGATTGCCACTCTGCTATCAAGTTGATAGCTAAAGTAACCGGGAGAGAGATCATTTTGAGGGATACAAATAGATTTCATCATTTCAAGGATGGACTATGTTCGTGCAGGGACTATTGGTGATTTGGATGCACTCCATTGATGTTGCTAAGTAAAGCTGGTTTTAACACAAGACTGAATATAACAACATGTCTTAGATTCACTATTATTGGTGTTAGAACTGCTAAGATGGCTGGATTGTTGTGCTCGTATACTTAGCTGAAGGTTCAAATGTACAGAAGAATGGCAGGAAGCATCAAATGGGAGTTCTAAAAGTTAGAATATGCTGCATAGTTCTTGCTCTTGCTAGTAACATTGATGCAGATGCTGGTATTTCACGAATGTGGAAGGTACTCTGCATTTCATGTACAAAACATTTCGTCTTTGGTTCTCAATCCATGCTTGATGGACCCTTATTGTGATATAGAATTACACATTTGCTTTTATGGAACATCAAGTCGCATATATGCAATGTCATAGTTCTCATTTTGAACACACTTCAATCTTAAGGAAAGGGCCAAAAGCATAAGAGCATGGATATCGAGTTTAATGAAGTGGTGCTACACAATGAAAGCTGTTGGACCTTCAATGTGGATAAGCGTTTTGTTCAGCTCAAAAGATGACATGAAGCAAACTATTCACCTTACACTTAGCTGTCCTTCCTTCCCATCTTTCAGCCTAGATCAAATGAATGAATTAGTAGTGGTATAATTTTCACATCTTTGTGGATTTTTCATTGTTAATACTTGATAGAAAGGAGCTATGAAGTCGGTTTTGTCAACTAATATAAGGAAAAATGTGTTTATGTGGGGATATGAGGCCATCCCTTAATGCAATACATGAATATACCATAATAAATTTCGAGATAGCTTCTATTAAATTACAATGGCACGAATTCATGCACCTTACTGGATTATTACCTCTTCTTGTTAAATAGCTTTAAGGATTTCTTTTCTCGCTGTATGCAGACTGCTGTTCCTCTTAAGGGGATTACAGACGTCTTGGCAAAGCAAGGTTATGAGGTAACAAACTCTGATGATACTCGCCCACCTTTTGATAAAAATGGGATCAAGTCAGTAGTTGGGCAGGCACCTTTCTTCTTGACTATAGATGACTAGCAGAAATAGACTGCACAAATGCGCAGTCATATTGCAAATAAATATAATGCCCACTTAATTTAAAATAAAAAGTATTTGTTAATTGAATATAGTGTAATTTAAAATTTTAAGGGAAAAAAATCGAATTGTGATGGAATATAAAATTTTGTTAAAGAAAAGGCAGAAAAATATAATAGTTAAATTATTTCGAATGAATTAATAAAACAAGTAAGTTTAAATAAAAATTTTAAATTTTAAAAAGTTGGAAATTTATAGTAATTATTGAATAAAAAATAAATTGATGAATAAATTAAAAAGATAATTGGATAAAATATATGAGTGAATATTTTGAAATTTATATCTAAAAGTTTAGAGGAAAAGGTGTAAATAAATGTGTTATAATATTTCAGTACATAATTTAAAAAATAAAGATATAATTATAAAAAAATTGATACGGCTTAATTTTGAATTTTTAAAGAGTTATGGGTGATAATTGTGATATGTTATTTTATAAATGGCTAAATATGTATAAATAAATATTGTTAAATTTGTGAGTAAAAATTAAAATTTGCAAATGTGGATAAATTTGTTGTAGAGAAAATACGTAAAAAATGTAAGAATTAAAATATTTAAAATAAATTAATAAAACAAGTTAGGTAGTTGAGAAATAAAATTTTTTATGACAATAACTATCAATTTAATCTATTCGTGGCTTTCTATTATAAATAATATTGTACTGGCAACCAGAGATTAAGTATCACATCTGTATCTTTTCTTTTTTAACCATATAAATCTTTCCTTCTCACTATATTTACCAACACGTTCGTCCAACTCCAAATTATAAAAAGTCATATACTTAAAACATCAGTTCTTCATTTCAGTAAAAAGAGTTCGTCTTTCTTTATCCACCATTTGTAAGTTCTTGGTTACCATTATCATATGTTCTTCCAATTCTTCATTTATTAACTTTTTTATCAATTTAGTGATTGTATGTGTTTAATGGAGTTAGAGAATATGAATTTCATGTATCACATTATGTTAGTTATTTATTCGTGCAAAATATATAATAGAGCTGTTTGACATCGAAGGTCTCACAACATCCAACAATATTACCTTCGTTTTACTTCATGTTATTTCAAAATATATAATGGATCTTTTTTATCTTTTTCAATCTCTTGCACGAAATTGTCACTTTTTAACAAAGTGAAAAAAGTGAATTACGTGTGTCGCATTTTATCCTAATCTATCTTTTTTCTGTCGTAGATTGAACGCATCATACCTTCATTTCAGTAAACAAGAGTTGGCTTTGTTTATCTACCATCTGTAAGTTCTTCGTTTCCTTTATAACATTGATGTTGGGAAAAATATATAATACAGTTGTTTTCTATCTACGGTTGTGAATTAACCTTGGCTTACATAAACTTCTTAATATAGTTGACAATAGAAATAGGGTTCACATTAGAGATTAAATGTGTAGAATCTTTCATTTCATTCATTGTTATTATGTTAGATAGAATATATCTCAATCTGGACTTAAATGGATTTTTTTGACAGAGTTCGCAACGTATTTCACATTTTATCATTTTTGTATAATACATGATAAAATGTGCTAATTTCTATGTTATACGATCGTGACTTGCACAACGGTCAGCTCACAAAATTTCTACTCACCACATTTAGCCTTTTAAATGTCTTTTTCTGAAATCATTTTTTTGTTTAAGGTTTTTTTCTTGTTAGTCTTTCCCCTGTTTAGTTATGTTTATTTTGTTAAAAATTTTATTATATAAAATTTCATTTTATGTATCACATTTTTTAGCTGACATAAAATAACCTGTTTATTTCTTTTGGTCCTTTATTTAACTCACATTGGAGACCTTTTTAAATTTTTGCCTCGTAAGATATTAGTGTTAATGTTGTTAATACGGATATTTAAATATCTACAAAAATTATTTATATATAAGTGATATGACAAGAGAATACAAGTGCGAACTTTGATCAGGATCTGGTATTTCAGTAGATATGATCTGGTCATAAGAATCTGAATTTAGTAATTTAGAATGCTGCTTATTTATTAGCAATAAATGGGCATGAGTGAATCCATACTTTTGAAACTCAATAACATAAAAACATAGGACAACGTCTTCGAAGATTTGTTTTTTTATCAACTCATTTTTAAGAACTTCAAATTTAGCTTTAAAATATCTAGCCAATAAATCTAGCATATGTTGTGGCTTTTTATGAAACTTAAGATTATCTTGGATCTCTCTACACATAGGATTACAAATTATGGTGAGGAAAATGTCTGGTTTGTCATATTTTTGTACTAAAGTCATTGCATTAAGATGACGTCGTTTCATATCCCTTGGACTACCGACAAATGAAGCTGGGAGGACAACTTGATGACCAATTCTACAGCCTTCTGTTTGACCAACAATAATATTATTTAAAACACCTTACAGTATTTCTGTCCTTATCTCATTTTGTCTTTTTCCATGGAAATCAAGTCTAGATGTTTCAATCTTTATATAAGTTCCCACAACAAATTGTTGAAGCAGCCTTAAGTTATGGAGTAGCATAGATTCATCACGTTCTCTTATTTGGAGCCTATAACAATAATTTTTTCTAGCAGAAACAGTACCATCTTCACAGTATTCTTGATCAGCAACTAATAATTAAATAAATAAATTCGATAATTGAAACGGTAATATAAGGCAATACTGTAAAAATGAAAAAGGAAAGTATAAACTTACCTGTGTTTTCCATAGTGAACAATTCAAATGGATCAGTAAAGGAGTTGAAATTAACATTACATCTGAAAGATTGCTTTTGTCTCTCTTTAGAATCAATCGCTTAATTCCAGATTCACCACAAGGAAATAAAAGAGGATATTGAAGGGGGTCATAACATGCATAGTAAGACTGGATTCTATAACTTGTGCCCGAGTGAGTATAAACTTGGATGTGACGACATTTATTCATCTTTTCATCATTGATCTCAGTCCATATAGCAACTACTTATGACGCAGTAGGAAGATTATAATCACGCTGATTAAGACCAGGATAACACCTCAAAACAATTGCATGAGTCTCAAGTATTGGAATATTCCTAAGGCTTCTGAAGAACTTGGCATAGGGGTTATGTTGTAAAATTGTCATAATCAGTTTTAATGTACTATCACGAAGTTTATCATAATTCTTAGTCCTTTTCAGTTCCTCATCAGTATCAAAGAAATAAAGTTGGATACTAGATATCTTGTCAGTTGTTGAAACTAAACTGTCAAGGAAATGATAAACTTGACCTTGAACACGAAATGAAGTAAAAGCCAACTCTTGTTCACTGAAGACGTGATGCGTTCAATCTACTTTAGAAAAAAGATTGATTAGGATAAAATGTGACACACGTAATGATTAGGATAAAATGTGACACATTTAATTCACTGTTCTCATTTTGTTAAAAAGTGATGATTTCGTGCAAGAGATTGAAAAAGATAAAAAAGCTCTATTATATATTTTTACACAACATGAAGTAAAACGAAGGTAATATTGTTGGATGTCATATGTGTGACATGTTAAGTCACACCCGTGAGACCTTCGATGTCAAATAGCTCTATTATATATTTTGTACGAATCAATAACTAACATAATGTGATACATGAAATTCATCTTCTCTAACTCCATTAAACGCATATAATCACTAAATTGATAAAAAGTTAATAAACTGAAGAACAAGAAGAACATACGATAATGGTAACTAAGAACTTACAAATGGTGGATAAAGAAAGACAAGCTCTTTTTTACTGAAAGGGAGAAGAAATGATGCCTTGAGTATATGACTTTTTATAGTTTGGAGTTGGAAGAACGTGTTCGTAAATATAGTGAGAAGGAAAGATTTATATGGTTAGAGAAGAAAAGATACAGACGCGATACTTAATCTTTGGTTGCCAGTACAATATTATTTATAATAGAAGGCCATGAATAGACTAAATTGATAGTTATTGTCATTAAAAAATTTATTTCTCAACTACATGACTTGTCGGCTCTCCCAAGCGATAGACATAAGTGTCAAAAATAAACAGTAGTTACCTCTCCTCTTTGGGAGAAGGAAAATCCCCCTCTCTCACCTACTGTTTGCCGATGATATTCTATTGTTTGCCAAAGCTATCTTACCACAGGCACAACATATAGCAAGCCTTCTAGCAGATTTTTCGTTCCATTCAGGCCAAAAAATCAATAGATCAAAGTCTAATATTTTCTTTTCTCCAAATGTCCCCCAGCACATTATCAGTGACATAAGCTCCCACCTCCAGATGGACACTGTCACTGATCTGGGAATTTTTTTAGGGGCTCCATTCATTCATAGTAAGGTCACTAACCAGACCCACAAAGCTACTATTGAGAAAGTTAAGAAACGAGTCCTAAAATGGAATCCAATGCAAATATCCCTCCCAGGAAGATTGACTCTATGTAAATCAGTCCTTGGAGCAATCCCATCTTTCTTGATGCAGTCTACTTCCTTACTAAAGCAATCTTGCCGGGAACTAGACACATGTTGCAGAAAATTTTGGTGGGGAGGCAACACAAATGAAAAAAAGACATCCCTAGTCAACTGGAATGATGTTTTCCAGCCCAAGACAGAGGTGGACTAGGGCTGAGAAAAACCAATGAACATAATGCAGCATTGCTACTCAAACTAGCATGGGATTTGCTCCAACCAGAGGAGAAACTATGGAAGGACATCTTCATGGCTAAATACAATCTCACTCCCAAAGATTTGCTTAAGCCCCTACCAAGTAAGACCTCTACACACACTTACAAGAAATTGGCCAAGCTCTGGGCCTTGCTACATAGAGGGATTAAGTGGAATCTAAGGGATGGGAAGACTGTCCTATTCTGGAAACACTACTGGCTACATCATGACATTTGCCTAAAAGATTGGGCAACACAGGCAATCTCAAATACAGAACTTGAGTGCTCAACTCTATCTTATTTGACTCCTACAGGATAGTAGGATACAACACTACTACAGGGGAAGCTGCCCACACATATCATAAACATGCTACTAGCTACATAGCCCCTACGTGAGGACCTAGGCCAAGACAGTCCAACCTGGAAGTGGACTGCCAATGGCATTTTTAACACAAGCTCAGCATATCAAATGCTATGTTCAAGCACGTGGAACCCACCAGAGTTACATTGGAAGAGTCTGTGGAAAATGGACATCCCAAAGAGAGTTAAAACAATACTCTGGAAGATGCTTAAAGGAGCTTTATGGACAAACAGTAGGAGGTTCAAAATAGGCATCAGTGATACAGAGCAGTGCCCTCAATGCCACCTTCAGGAAACAAATCTCCATTTGTTTAGAGATTGTTCCAGAACAACACAATTATGGAAAACCACAAATCCCTCTCTACCAGATTCATTCTGGACAGAGAAATCCTTCCAAAATTGGATAGTTACTAATCTAAAATTTACCTTTCTGCAGGAGGATCATCCATGGCCTACATGGTTTGCTATCACATGCTGGAATTTATGGACAGTCCGAAACGAGAAAATCTTCCAGCAAAAAGAACTACCACAGATCGCACTGCAAAACATAATAAAAGCTCTAGTTCAGGAAAATAAACGGGCTTTTACCATCATGCATGCAAGGACTATGAAAGCAAACTTATCTGGCCCTGCCCTGAGTGAAGGCGACGGTGCGGAACCCAGCTCTGACCACCATTGACTCAAAACGGATGGCACAATCACCCGATCTACAAGAGAGGCGACATGTGGAGGCTTCTTAACCCATCCAAATGGCCAATGGTTACTGGGTTTTTCACACATTCTAGGTATTTGCTCCCCACTAGACGCCGAACTGTGGGGGATATCAAAAGGATTGGCTATAGCAGCTGCTCACGGAATAACAACGTTAACGGCCCAATCCGATTGCAAGGCGACCATTAATCTTCTGCAATCGAAGGTGGTACCTCACGCTGCTCCATCCTTGGTCTTACAAAAAGCGCAGGCTCAGAGCTTCCACCACATCGTTTTCCAATTCATACGAAGGGAACGAAATGAGGTTGCGGATCTACTTGCCAAGCACGGCTTCCACCTCCACCCAAGGGAGATGAAAGTATATCAATCCCTCCCAGTTTTTCTATCAACAACCGGAGACGTGGAAAGAAGAACAGCAGCCCTTCGTCAGTAAAATGGCGTTGGGAGCACAAAGCATAGGCATGGTAGCAGCGAAGGACGTCTACAACTCCATAGCTTGGAAATGGAGGAAATGCATACCCCTTTCGTCACTTCTACCCTCCTTAATTAAGGGATAGAATTGTACTTTTACATTCTTTCTGGTCTTTGAGCCCTCCCAAGTATTAAAAAAAAAGTGTCACATATAATTAAAATGTGCGAGGCTAAATTTTTTTTTGAATCTATTGTTAATTATCTAGATAGCTTCTAATGTAATAAATTTGGATTATAAACTTTGGAATTCACTGATATCATTGACTTATCTTGAAAGGTTTTATTGAATAATCATGTATATAAACGAGTTGTTAATATATATTATTAAAGCACTCAAATAATTTCTCTACATTACTAAGTGCCCGTTTGGATGAGCTTATATCAGTAGAGCTTTTGTTAGTAGAGCTTTTATCAGTAGAGTTTTTTTGATAAGAGCTTTTCTAAAAAGCTAGTTGACTGTTTGGCTGTCAATTAAAAACCAACTTTTTAAAAAGAGCTTCATACAGTAGACTGTTTGGAAACATAAAAATAAAAAGCACTTTTATTAATTTCAAGTATATTTTATTTTATAATAATATTATTTATGCATATAAATAATTTTTAAAGTATACTAAATAATATGCAAAGTACAATATATTATTTTTACGGTTACCTATTTCTTGTATAACCATCTTGTAGGAAATTATTTAAAGAGATATCTCATTTTCTTGTAGGAAATAAAATTAATATGAAAAATAAATATTAAAACATATAAAAAGTTAAATAATATTATAATCCCAAAATAAATCAAGCTGAGTAAATAGTTAAATACATAATAAACTATGCATTTTATCGTAATACAAGAAGATTTGCAATATGTTCCCTCACATCATTCATCTCGTTATTTTGTGACTCGTCTAAATGATTTCCTTCAAAGTCTTCATTTTTATTGATTTCTTCATTTGTAGGAAGTAATTCATCATCTTCATCTTAGAAAAAAGCATACCAGACAAAAAAACTAACCAGTGAGTTTAAAAGATGATCTTGCTGCGGAGAAGATAACGTTTGTGAAGAGAACGAAAAATTTCTTGTTGCGGAGAAGATAACCTTTGTGAAGTGAACGAAATAAAAAGAAACAGAGAAAGTTTTGATATATACGGAAGTGACGCAAATTTGGCTCCCCGAAAAAGCTAAAATTTTGGATTTTTTTTAAAAGCTCCAAATTTAAGCTTTTGAAAAAGTTGTATTTTAGCTTTTAAAAAAGCTATTTCTACTCTAAAAGTGCTTTTAAATTTTACAGCCAAACACTCCTCTTTTCTTTAAAATAGCTTCTGCGGTGGAAAAAAGTACTTTTCCACCTACCAAAAGATGAACCAAATAGGCTCTAATTCTCTACAATATAATAATAATAAATCATTAATTACAAAATAAATAATTAAAAATTATATCCTAATATCAAGAAATTTGTATAATTCTTTGCAAATATACTTATGGTAAATCATAAATTATAGATAATAAAAAATTATGTAAAAAATTTAAAAATATGAATTTTTGAGCCGATCTATAATACTTTTTTCTAAGTTAAGTATTTTTTAATAACACTTATAATAAATCTCAAATTATATATATTAAATAAATTACATAATAATTAGATATTAATTTTTAAAAATATGAATTTTGAATATAAAATAAAGGATAATAATTGTATTTGAAGTTAGACTGATATTAGTTTTTTGGAGCATTAAAATTTTTTGTTCTAGTAAAAGCAAATTTAAACAAATAAATAGAGAGATAATGAATGTTGGACCCCGATTCTTTTCTTACTAATAAGCATGTGATCAGTTCTTTTTGAGGTTGAGTTTGATTAACTTGTTTT
>JANQBM010000008.1:6431700-6477521 GCA_025594535.1 Erythroxylum domingense
TAGGCTTCTCCCGCCTGCCCGCTAGTGGCATGGAGCTCCTCACGGACTCCCATAAGTTCACGGCTACACATGACCGCATCGCGGGAATGTGTAGTACGTTCTGTTTTGGATTCACCCGAACCATTTTTGATGTGATCATGTGATTATGAATGGTGATTCTTTGGATGTGTTCATTATGTTAATTTTATGAATGGTTTGATGAGCTGAAAGTTTCGGAAACAAGATGTAGCATAATTTGATAAATTGTATTGAGTTAATAATGAAAGGATTTTTGCTTGTTCTTGGTTATTAATATGTTACCCATGAGCCATCGAGTTCACCCGGTTCTTCCATTCCCGTCCACAGGCGATGAACAAGAAAATGAGTGACCGTACCGGAGCAAGGCATTACTCCCATTTTACTTTTGTTTTTGAAGTTGTATATTTTTTAACAAAGCTTTAGTTGTATTTTTAGAGCAAATTCCATTGTTCATGTAGTTTCTTGGTATTTGAGATTTTGAGACTTTGTTGTATTGGGCTAAGAAAATGCCCCCTAAAGCTTTGTAAGAATGCTTATTTATGATATTAAGGAAAGATATTCAGATTTCTGGTATTGGTGTTTTTGTTTCCAATGAATTTCATTTTTATAGAATTGTGTTGTTGTTGCAAATTGCCATAAGGATGGGTTTTGTGTGTTCTGATTTTGAGGCCAATTCTGGACTGATGTGGCTTGAATTGAGTTAAGTAGTCTTCTGGAAAAATATAGAGGATTTTCATAGTTTTCCATTGATGTATCATGTACTGATTTTGGATGTGGGAGTTGAAAGATGTGAGATGTTGAAGTTTGATGCAGGTGTTGTTGAATGGTTTGTGTTTGCTGTGCTTTGAGGCCAATTTTTGGGCTGATGTGGACTAAATTAGGTTAAGTAGTCTTCTGAAAAGTTATAGAGGATTTACATAGCTTTCCAATGAAGTATCATGAACTGTTTTTGGATGGGGGAGTTGAAAGATATGAATTGTTGAATTTTGTTATAGGTGCTGTCAAAATTTCAATTTTCTGTGCAGAAACTTTGAGTAAATTTTTGACCCTCTTAGAGTTTGAAAATTGTTCTTGGAGTCTTCATGGAAGATGTGGATCTTCTTTTTATCTTTCTGATGATAGGAAGTATGAGATTTTTGGCCCTTAGGGTGGAAAGTTATAGTGTTTAGAATTTTTGTTGCTGTTAAGATGTTCTTCTTTTTCTTTATTTAGGTAGACTCTTTGCAGTGGATTTTAATGTTCTTAGAGACCAAATTAGTTTTTGAATCCTTCAGGAAAGTTGTAGAGTTTCTTTTTAGCTTTTTATTGATACCAAATTTGCAAATTTTGGAGTTCTGAGTAAGAAGATATGAATTTTTGAAGTTTTCTGTTGTTTTGAGGGACTGGTGTCGCAGCCCTTGCGATCGCGAGACGGTCGCGTGAGCGAGCGGGGCATGGACCCGCAGCTCTTCACGAGCGCGTGCATCCGGCGCTTGCCTCACGGTCGCGAGTCCTCGCAATCGCGAGCCACTGCCTTTGCCTCCCAATCGCGAGCATACCAAGGTACGCTCGCGACTTGCGACTTTCGGCTGAAAGTTGCGATCGTTCTATGGAACGATCGCAACTTACCCAACTCCGTTGAAAGTTGCGATCATTTCATAGAACGATCGGAACCTGCCCAAAATCCGAAATTTATTTTCTTTTCTGATTTTTCAAAAAGCCTCATTTTGATTTTTCTACCAAATTAAATATTCTTGGTTTTTTTTGGACATGGAAATATTTTTATAAATAGGGAGAAATTATTTTTACCCTTCATATGAATTTAAATTATTTGAAAATCATGATTAGCTATTTTTATTAATTCAATGTTATCTATTAAATTGTGTATTAAATGTTTTTCTTAAGTTTTTGTTTTGGAATAATTTATTTTTAATGTCTATGCTCATTCTACGATCCCACCAATTTTTTTTCCGGGGTCAACATTTATTGAAATTTCTTATGATCTACCTTTAATTTTGTTCGGAGGTAGGTTAAATGAGTTTGTTTTGTTTTAAGTTTGACCTGGTGGGAAATTCCTCCCTCGTGGAACACGCATCCAGATGTCATGTAGAACCTCGGCCCGTGACTCGCCCGGGTAAGGTTCCAGCAATAAAATTTTTGATAATTATTCATTTCTTTTTAAATAAACTTTAGCGAAGGAAATGATATTTTAATAAAATTAAAAGAACGGTTGTGACTTCTTATTCATGCTGAATAATAATGTAAAAAGTAAAAGAAGTCACTATTGTCATTTCTTAAGTCACAACCGTGCTGAATAATAATGTAAAAAGTAAAAGAAGTCACAACTGTGCAACTGAATAACAATTTAAAAGTAAAAGAAATTACATTACTAATTCTTTACAATATAATGATAATAAATCATTAATTATACAAAATAAATAAACAAAAATTATATACTAATATAATGTAAAAAGTAAAAGAAGTCACGATTGTGATTTCTTCAATCACAACTGTGCTGAATAATAATGTAAAAAGTAAAAGAAGTCACGGTTGTAATTGTGCCGCTGAATAACAATTTAAAAGTAAAAAAAAACTACATTACTAATTCTGTACAATATAATGATAATAAATCATTAATTATACAAAATAAATAAATAAAAATTATATATTAATATCAAGAAATATGTATAATTCTTTGCAAATATACTTATGATAAATCGTAAATTATAGATAGTAAAAAATTATGTACAAATTTTAAAAATATGAATTTTTATGTCGGTCTATAAAATGTTTTTCTAAATTAATTTTTTTAAAGAACTCTTATAATAAATCTCAAATTATATATATTAAATAAATTACGTAATAATTAGATATTAATTTTAAAAATTATGAATTTTGAATGTAAAATAAAGGATAATAGTTATATTTGAAGTTAGACTGATATTAGTTTTTTGAAGCATTAGAATTTTTTCCTCTAATAAAAGCAATTCGAAATAGAGAGATAATCAAAAATTTGATAATTTTTCGTTTCTTTTTAAATAAAATTTAGCTTAGTTAATTCAGAAATATGGAAGGCAATAATAATTTAATAAAATTAAAAGAAATCACTGTTGCAACTTCTTATCACGGTTATTAAAAAAATCAAATTTGATAATTAAAAGTCACAACCGTGCCATTGAATAATAATTTAAAAGTAAAAAAAGTCACGGTTGCTTATCATGGCTATGACTTAAAAAGTCACAATCGTGAACGTTTTATGTACGAAAGTATTATATAACTTATATAAAGGTAAGTTTTCTTATTTTCTAAATCTTATATTATACGTGTTAAATAAATCACGTAATGAAAAGATATAAATTCTGAATATAAAATAAAAGATCAAATTGTTTGGGTTAGAAATATATTAAATTTTTTTATCATTAAAAATTTTTCTTCTAACCTGATCCCCTTAATAATTTTTAAAAATATGAATTTTGTATATAAAATAAACGATTATAATTGTATTTGAAGTTATACTTATATTAGTTTTTTTAGCATTAAAAATTTTTCTTCTAGTTGGATTAATAGTTTTTTTTAGCATTAAAAAGAGATAATCAAAATAACGGTAAGTCACAACCGTGCCGTCATATAGGATAAAAGGCAATAATAATAAGCCACAGTCGTGAACCTGTATATTAGGTAAGTTTTCTTATTTTCTAAATCTTAAATTATGCATATTAAATTAATCACTTAATGAAAAAATATAAATTCTGAATATAAAAATATATCAAATTGTGTTTGAGTTAGAAGTATATTAATTTTTTAGCATTTAAATTTTTTTCTGACCAAACAGTGATAGCCTTAATAATTTTTAAAATAATAATTATTTACATAATGCAAAAAATTGTTGCTTTGTTAATGTAAAATTAGACAAATAATAAAGAGTAAAGAAAAGGATTTCATTAGTGCATTCATCGTTCTACTACATCAAAGGATTTAAATTATATGCAGCTACACAAAAGGGATTTCATCGATGAGGAATCTATGCTGAGGTAAACTTAACTCTTGCTTTAAAACTGATGCGATATTGACATGTGACGACGCTTGAGATGAGGAGGTATGATAGACAAAATACCACCAAGCGGTTGTCGCATAATTGACCTGTAAATGATCTCGTCATAAGGGATTTTGTAAAACTTTAAAAAGGGCAAGAAAGACTCGTAAGAGTTGTGAGATTTATAGCTTTTTTTGGAAAACAAAAACATGGCGGGTGATCGAAAGAAAGAAGGTTGTGGGGTTTATGGTTCAGTAATTTTAAGTGTCTATGTTGTACTTACATGCTATGGAATGGGAGTCAAGGGAAATAAAGCTTTATTGTTGGTCGTTGCATAAGATTTGATGTTTCGATGGTTCCCCCTTTTATTAATGGGTGATGCAAAGGAAATAAATCTTGCATTGAATGAGTTAATCTATGCTAATCTCAAAGGAGAGTTGCTAGTGGATTCAATATTTGAAATAGTTGGGCGAGTTAAGGTAAGATACCACAGTTTTATTGAGTTAGAATTTTGCAATACAGTAAATGAAAACCTTAACGAAGATAAGCCATGTTTAGCTGTTGATTTAATCAACGAAAGAAGGGAAGAATCAATCGAAAAATGAAGGGAAGAATCTTGTGGGTGATTGCATAAATTATAAAATTCTAATGATTCTTCAAAGTCTAGTGAAGAAAACACCGTAGTAGTTGTTGAAAATTCAACAAATGGTCGTATACTCTGTAATCATCAACATTTCACAATTAATTAACAATCAAATTTTGAATTATAATTTAAAAGCAGTAACAGGCTCATGTATGTTAAAAAGTGTAAAGAATGAGTATTTTTCATAAAGAAGTTAAAAGGTATATATATATAACAAGATTACCTTCCATAGATAAGAGAAAAAAGAAGGTGGATTACAAAAGCTTTGTAAAGTCTGGACGGGTAATAATCGGTAACAATTTTCAACGTAGATATAAGTACATTTATGAAAGTTAAAGCATACTTGAAAAACCTTGAAAAGATAAGAACAATAAATTATAAGAGAACATATGAATAAGTTATATGTCGCTACTGATTTAAATCTAATTTAAAGGTTTTTCAAAATGCAGAAAAGGCATAATAGCGAAATCAACATACTGCCATAAAAAAGAAGTACAAAGTGTTCACAGTCTTTTCGCATACTTGATACGGCAACTTCCAAAGTAAAGGCAATGAAGCATGTGAACCTGTAGAAATTGAAACAAAAGATAGATGTTGATATGATTAAGTAAGAAGCGTAAAAATTGAAATAAACGCACAATCAAAATTTATGCATGGTAACTTATAGTTTTCGAGAACGAAACTTCCTGTAATCTTGTTTAAAGCTAAAAATCTTGAACCAATGGCAATAAAGTAACAATAAAGCTTTTGAATGATTAAGATGTAACAAATGCCAAAATGAAATTTAGAATAAATATATATAAACAATTTTATTGATAATTTCTGTGAGTTTGAAAAAGTGAAAAAACGTAATCGGTAGAGTTAAAAAATGACCAAAACAAGTCTCGAATCTTCATCTTTACCTACTACATAAGCAAGCCCTTCGGTGATTTCAGCAAAAAAACCATCTGCTATCAACTTTTTTACATTTTAAAGAAAAAACAGAAAGTAAAATAAACAAAATTTGACCGTAAGATTTTGAAAAAATGTTATTTATTTTTAACTGGCAATTAGTTTAATACTGAACTATTTTAACTTATAATAAAAACACAAGATTTATTTATAATGAAAAAAGTAGAAAAAGGATTGACTAAAAAGATGTGAATATTATATTACAAATTACTGTTACATTACAGATAAATACGCTTTATTTCCAAGAAAGGCAAGTCTTTAAATTTTTTGCAGCTAACTTAACATCGCCGTCATTAGCTTTAAGGAACCGTTCAATACAAGACTTGTTTCAAAATTTCTTCTGTTATGATGTAGAAAATAATGTTAACGGCAGCAAGTATTTTGTGCACTGATATAATCTTATAATCTTGCTTCTTCATCAATAAAAAACCGAAAGAGTGGAAAAACATAAAATATCTAACCTGATTGAGCGACAGAGAAGTTTGTTTGGTTAGATGATGCAGGACAACTTTATTTGTTCAATCGATTGGGGAAGATCTTCATTAAGCATTACTTTGTTCTTTATTATGATGAAGTTAAGCAATATGAAGGAAACAAAGAAAATAAATATGTCGGAAGATTTCAGTAACGTAATTGATGAGTAAGAAAATTGAAATTACGAGTGAGGCATGTTTAATTGTTGGCCCCCAAATTTTTTTTCGTTAAATTAAGCTTGATAGTTTATGGAATAAACATGGAATTTGAATTTTTGCCTTAGAATGAATTATAAGATCATGATAGAATTATTATTGGAGTTTAATTATAGAATTATTATTGGAGTTTAATTATTTGTTCCAATGTTAGTAGGATTTTGTTACATTGGTAAATTAGATTATAGTAGTAAGAATATATAAGGGCAATTTTGGCATGTCACTTAAGGTTAAAAGGCAAGAAGCATTTAAGGAAGGGCAAATATGACTTTTAGCACTCATTAAGGGTAAAATGGGAAGAGGAAATGTGTTGTATTACTTTCAAGAAGGAGAAAAACGTGAATAAGGAGAGAAAGAAGAGAAAATCATGAAAGAGAGAAGAAAGGAGAGAGTTTCAGTGGTTTGAGAGAAGAGAAGAGAGTTGAGCTAGGGTTTCATCATTTCTTAGCTTTCAAGAGAGATTTTGGGGTTATTCAAGAAGAGAAAAAGAAAGAGGAAGAGAAGAGCTTCCTTTAGAGCCAAGAAACTCTTTGATTGGTGAAGATTCAAGGTAAGTTAATGCTTAATCTTTTGAATTTTTGGATGAGTTTTAGTTCATAAAGCTTAGAAATGCACAAGTTTAAGTATTCTAGAATCAATTTTTAGTGAATATGCTTGTTGGGTTCTCAATTGGAAGTCATAGTGAATTGGGATTTTTGCCATTATTGAAGGAAATTAAGAGGAGAGGTAAGAGGAGCAAGAGGAAAGGCATTTTTTAGCAAGTCTTTTAAGCAAGGAATTCAAGGTGGGTTACTTGTTTATAGTTGAGTTAATGAGCCATAAGAAATTTTCCAATCAATAAAGTTAAATGATTTCAATTGTTTTATAAATGTTGCATTTATTGCCTCTTGAATGATTGAAGTATTTGCTACATGTTTGGTACTTAAATCTTGATGATGATTTATGAAATGATGATGAAAATTGTATTTGAAAAATATCATGTTTATGGAAATAATGTTTTCGAAAAAAAATGTCATTTTGGGCAACAAGTTTACAAGTTATGAAATACATATTATGTGGGTTTGATTTGGTCCATTCTGAATGTCAAGTGCACTTTGACTAAAGGCTTCTCCCGCCTGTCTGCAAGTGGCATGGAGCTCCTTCAAGGACTCCCTCATGTTTACGACTATGCAAAAACCCACTATGTGGGATTGTGTTAGTTCATTCTGTTCATGATTACACAGGACTATTTCATAGGAATGTGTTAGCTCGTTCTGTTTATGGATCTACCCAAACCATTATGTGTGCTTAATTTGTTTATGATTTGTTGAAAAGTTTGATGAATACATGTCTTATGTTGTTTATGATGTGTTTGACAAGGTTGAGAATTTGGGAAATACATATTTTATGGTTGCAAAGCATTTTACTGCAGAAATGGATATTTTCAATGGTTGTGCTTGTTTCTCTGCTATAAACTTGTTACTCACGAGCTTGTAAGCTCACCCCCATTCCTCCCCATCTCTAGGTGACGAGCAAGAGATCGAGTAAGAGAGAGTCAAGGCATCACTTCAAGATTTCTAAATTTATTTTGTATTTTAAGTTAGTTTATGAAAACTCAAGGCTTTAGCCGCATTTCAAGTTTTACCCGCCTATGTATATGTTGTATTTTTGGATTATGAAACCAATGATGTATTTGGGTCTTGAAATGCCCATTTAAGCTTTATATAACTTTTTATTTTGAAGATTAATGAAATATATGTATGTTTTGCTCATGATTTTCCAAGCTTCCCCATTACATTTTCAAGCATCTATAGGAATAAAATTTGTATTATGATTTCGGGGGAAAATCTGTATTAATATGAGCTGATTTAGGTAAAGTTGTCTTCTTGGAAGTTGTAGTTTATCCTTTTAGCTTCCTAATGATATAAAGTATGTAATTTTTGGAGATCGGAGTTGAGAGTTATACACTTTACAAGTTAGTGATGCTACACAGGGAAAGTATTGGACATTTTATAGACTTTTTCTTAACTTGAGTTAGTAGAAAATGAGTTTTATGATGTCTTAAAGCGGAAGTATTAGTGTGATGAGTTAGAGATGAAATAAAGTGATAAAAGGAGTTGAATATGTGTTGAATTCTTAAAGAATGCTTTGACATGATCAACAATTGAGTATGAATGTGTTTAAGTATGAATGATGTTTTGTTGATTATGATCAATGACCTTGTATGATGTGTTTTGTAGATGTTTTGAATTAGAATGGAGGTGTAAATGATGAAGAAATTGAAGTAGGAATGATAGATATGCATAAGATGGGTCATGATAGTTTGTAGGAGTTAGAAATATGAAATTTAACTCGTAACTGTCCGTTAGACGGACTTGATGTCCATTGGACGGACCTTCTCGGGTATTCCAGTGTTTCTGCTCAGTTCATGTCTCTTTGGAGAGACTTCATGTCCGCTAGGCAGACCTTCTCGGGTTTGTTTGTATCCCAACTCAGTTCATGTCCGTTTGAAGGGACATATGTCCGTTAGGCGGACCTTCTAGGGACAGTTTTCAAAATGTGCAAATTTTTGACCCTCTAAATGGAAAAATCTCTCTTCGGGGTCTTCACAGAAGTTGTAGAAGTTGAAGTTCTCTTCTAAACCGTCCTTAAAGGGTCTTAATCCAACATCCCTAGTAAAAGTTATGCTTTTGTCCCAAATCATGTACATTTTATAAGTTGTGAGCTTATCATTGCTTATCTATGGTACATTTAGGCTTGATTGGAACTTGAAATGTACTTAGTTGGTTATGAAAATAAGAGATAAATTGAGCGATGTGTTTAGGGTGACGATTGAGGATATGAACATAAGAATGGATTGTCATTTATCAAATGCTCAATTATGGATGTTTAGGATGTTATAAGAACCCTTCAGAGTGCTGCGCTCACGTCTCATGACTCTGAACGTTGGGCTCTGGAAACAGGGTCCATCAGATGTGGTATCAGAGCATGAACGTTGGGCTCTGAAATCGAGGTCCAACAGATGTGATATCAGAGCACGAGTTAGACTCCAGAAACGGTGTCTAACATTGATAACATATTAAATGTTTCTTAAAAGCAAAATTAATAACTTTTATATTTTATTACTAAGATCCGAATAAAATTCATTTACAACATCGGATTTTCAAATCAGCGTATCTGTTAAATCAACGATAGAAAGATTTTCCGTTGAAATCGGCCATTGAAGAAGATTGATATGATGCAGCTTATTTGTTGGGATGTTAATTTCTTTTTAATGTTTTCAACAACCAGATTCATGCAACGTAAATTTAGTTCTCAGAAGTAGCTGCCTTCATTCTCCTTCACCACTGAGAACTTGCATGAGGTTTTTCTCTATAATTTGTCTTAACCCTAGCTAAGATATCACACCAAAATCTCATGTTAACCCTTCCCAAATTAGCCAAAGAGTCATCTGAAAGTGGTCTAACAATCTGTTTTCACTTTAAAGAACATGTTCATGAGTGTAACATGTTAAGTCACATCCGTGAGAATGCAACATCACGGTTGTGACATGTTAAGTCACACCCTGAACCCGTGAGTACTGCATCACGGGTGTGACATGTTAAGTCACACCCGTGAGACATCAAAAAATTCTTAATTTGTAAATTGATATGCTTTCCGTAGTTATCGCTTAGGCCTTCTAAATTTGAAATCTGAATAATTAATTATTTTTCTTATAGAATCACTATTTTATATATGCATTTAAAATGTCTACCAAATGATTTAGCATTACTTAACAAAACAATAAATTTCTGAAGAAATTATTCTCTCATACGTTAAAAAATTAAAATTCTATTTTCTATTGAAATAAATAAAATTATAAATATTAATATTTATATTTATATATTTCAATTTAGATGATAAAATGAAACCGAAATAAATTATTATTTTTAAAGGTTTTGATTAATGTAACATATTAATAATTTTAATATATTAACAATTTGTACATTACTATTGAAAATATATACTAATTTTTGCTTGTTCAAAATTAAATTAATTTTATAAAATAACTTTCATAATTTATAAAATTTTAAAAGTAGTTGGAAAATAACCATGTTTGTTTCCAATGTAGATAATATAACAGGGAATTAGAGTCTTGCTAACTTCAATAAATAGATGAATATATATAAGATTCACATTGTTACAAGATCAAATGTGAACAGAAACAAACAACAAATATTTTGTCACCTCCAGCAGCCAGTAGAAAACATATACGTATGCCTTTGGTTGACAACAAGGCCTGCCAAAAGAAATATACTATGATTAATTCTTGAAAAAAAGATTAGTCACATGCAATTGCAGTAATACAAAAGAGAACAAATTAACTACCTCCTAGTTATTCAATATCCTGTTAGTGTCAATCTCAACCTTGCAGAAGCAACATCCCATATCTGGTCAACCAAACTCGGGAAGAAAATAAGACTTTTAACATATCGTTCCACTAATTGTTTTGAGAATGGTGTAGCTATTTAATGAAATAATAGCCAAACCAGAAACAATAACTGTAAATAATCACAATGAAATCCATAGATTTTTTATTTCAACCATTTTCCATTAATAACAACTCAAAAGAATTTTATTAAAGAAGACTTCATTGAAGCTATTTTGACTTATATATCATCACAATCATATGTCTTACAATTAAAATTTTGAATAATATCACAGGGAACTTAAAAACATCCACACAACGAGATATCCACTCATCCTTCTGGTCTCTGTGTCCAAGTTTATATCAGAAGGAGGCAGTAAATAATCACGCACCACCATAGGCACTTAAACTCTAAACAATTCAGTCAAAACTAAGTAATACCTAAATTTCACAATATTTTGCATCTGATCTAATTACAAACATCGAGAACATACCTTCCTTAATCACCAAAGCCCCATTTACACAAGCAATTATCAAATGTTGGTGCATAGTAGAACATGGGTAGAATAAAGAAAGATGTCTAATTTGCGGTTAGAAAAACAAGGAAATACTTACTTGTAAACATGATCGCTAGAAAACAAACTATAGGAAGAATACATTTACAGCCATTGTAGAATTTCAAACAAAAATAACACATCATGAACTTAATTAGAACTACAAAACCTTGAGCAGAAGCTAAATGTCAGATGAACAGATGAAGATCAAACCCCATGTTCTTGATACTCTCGTTGTCATTTTAACAAATAGTTAGGATGCAATTATTAAATTTTGACTTCATAATAAAACAATTGCCAAATGAATACGAATTGGACTCAGTCCAAATACAATTAAGAGAAGCAACATCACTAGGACAATGTCATTGTAAATCAATTAATAGAATATATATAGATCAGAAACCTGGTTGTCACGCGCAAACCTGCTCTTGAGAATGGAGCCTTTAGCCTAATTCGTACAGTGACTTTTATGCCTATTAATGTATTATTATAGTCAACATAAATTTAAACATCATATTATGTGAAACAAATTAAATAAATAAAAAAGGACGCAATATAGAAGAAGATGGAAGAAAAAGTGAAATGTCCTAACCTCGCCAATAAATGGATTCATGAAAATAGAAGTCAATGTCTCCAAATCTCTAGATTCTCAATCCACCATTCAAACAAGAGAAAAGAAACTCTATAGAAGCAGTAACCAGTTCTATTTTGATTGACATAAGTGATTTTATAGTCTCTACATGTGAAAATTCTACAACTCTGAGACATTTATTCCATATCAAATCATTCAGTGTAATGATAAGGAAATTCAAGACAACTAAATGACTTGATTGAAGCACGCTCTATCCAAATCCGTCTCAAACAACAAGATAATAAAAAAAGGACATAAATAAAGGGGCAGTAGAAAGTACCTGTCTCCCACGCCCCTCACCTTCAGAAGCACCTTCAATAATTGCAGGAAGATCAAACAGCTGAATCTTAGTGTCATTGTAATTGAAAATTCCACAATTCTGAGACATTTGTTCCATATCAAATCATTCAGTGTAATGATAAGGAAATTCAAGACAACTAAATGAGTTGATTTTAGCATGCTCTATCCAAATCCATCTAAAACAATAAGATAATAAAAAAATGACATAAATAATAGGCCAATAGAAAGTACCTGTCTCCTATGTCCCTTACCTTCAGAAGCACCTTCAATAATTCCAAGAAGATCAAGTAGCTGAATCTTAGTGACATTGTAATTTATAATCCCAGGAATACATGTAAGTGTTGTAAATTCATAGGATGCAACTTCTGAATGTGTTCCAGTTAACATTATTAAGAGGTTGACTTCCCCACACTGCAACAAGAATGAGAATATGATTTTACTTTTTCCTATGACCATTTACACAGGCACTTGCTTATTGCATCTATAGTTACAACTAACAACCATTTCAAAGTCATTAAGTCATTAAGGAGGTAAAGAGACAACTGATTCCTGATCAACTATTGTGAGGTATGCTCGAGCTTTTTCTATCGCATATCCATGCAACAGTTGGTTTTATTGTTGGAATGCACACATACGATTACAAACATATGCACAAATTTGCATATCATAAAGATGGAAGACATTGGAAATCCTATTAGTGCAACAGGTACATGGCCTTACTTTGTAACTTCAAATCCATCTCCACCTCCATTGGATTCCTAACATGGGAAAAAAAAGAATTATGCCCATATGCCCATATAAATCTTAACAAGTGCAAAGAAAAAGTAACTTAAGAGAAGATAAACAAGGTGAGTCCTTAACTTGGCTATCTTGGCCTTGAGCTAACCAAGATGATACTCTGCATAAAAACTTTGGAATTAAATAAACTTCAAAGAAGCAACATATCCAATAACACTATCAATCAAGAACTAAAAATAAAAGGAAATAAAATCATCAACGCACATATATAACGGCGCAATACAGATATAATACTTATGGCTTTATTTTTCTGGGTTCGGGCCATCTCGGCCTCAATTTCTTTAATCTTCTCAATAATTCCTAAATTTTCTCCAGCTCTCTAAAATTATCAAAAGAAAAATCGGACAGAAAGATTCAATCTTTAACAATTCTATAAAGTTAAAACTTCAGCAAGAAACAATTCTACAAACCAACAACCTATACTTGATGGGAAAGGTGCTAATAAGCGAGGAAAGGGGATTGATATTAATCAACAACACACAACGCAAGGGAACTTGGAATTACAAGAATATGAGTCTCACCTTCTAATGCCATGGGTAGCTTCAGGATCTAATGATGCAACAAAATCACCTTTTCCTTGGACTCCTTTTACATCTTCTTAATGCTTTCTAGGGGGTTCTTTTTCCTTTCGCCCTACAAAATTAAAAACAACATACTTATAAGGCATTGAATTAAAGTAAAAAAAGAAAAAGAAAAAGTACAACATAAATGCTAGATTGGAGATGAAGCATTTTTTACAGACATTTTCATTGGTTTCTTCGTTTGATTCGAACCAGCAGACCTCCTATTTCTATGCGGAGGTGACCTGTAAAACAGAAAGATTTCCATATAACTTCAATTCGAAAACCAAGCCATGATATTGCAATAGAGAAGGAAAAGTATTGATATAAGCTTATACAGAAAGGGACGCTAAAAGGACACTATCCTTTATTATATAACCAAAAAAAAAAAAAAAGGATTCTATAACATGTAGAACAAACTTACCCTACTGCAGAAGAAGCATGCCGAGAAGAGCTCAACTTCTGAAATGGCACAAGGAAAAATTACAAACGTAACATTAAAGTAGTTATTTTCTGGGAAAACACTAGAATCCAAAAGCTTCAGCAAAGAATGCTTAATAAGATTATAGACCTTTGAAGGCTTACGATCAACAAGCTCCTAGCGCTCTTAATCTAAACGGAGTACTTCAACGTCTCCGTCATCATATAGTATCTGCAATAAGTAACAGAGATGTCATTCCAAAACTGAACAACAAAAGTAGTTCCATTACGAATTCAGAGAGAAAGAGACAGACAGACTTACCACATATTTCCCCTTTAGAGGATGATAAGACTTAATCGTACCTTCATAAAACCCGCCAAATTCACCATAATGAACCTCACAAAAGTAATCCAAAAAGCTAAACCACTTTCTCAAAATCGATTTAAAGGAAAACTTCAGGTAACTACAGCTTTTGGTTTGTAAACTTTTAAATTTGGTACCTGTCCTATTCCCATCATCTGAAACCTAACTACTATATGGAATTGTGAATTAATTAACACACATTATAAAGAAAGAGGCAGGAATGGAGTCTTAGTAATTTTGGCTTTCAATAAATAAATAAAAATTGTACTCACTGCTTATCTTTGCAACAAATTTATACAAAAAAAATGCTTCATTCTTCCATTTAATGGAATTACATACATGTGATATTGCCTCAAAAGCCCAGTAGAAAACAAATGCAATTAGTGCAATTCATCTTTGCATTCATCTACACAGGGGCATGAAAGATGAGCAAGAGAGTGGACCAAGTAAGGGAGAACGTGTTCAGGAAAAGGTGCTAAAGGAGTTGCATCACTTTGGCAGGAGCTTGTCGTGCCTTAGCTTGGTAATGGATTTGAACGATGTTAGCAAAGTTTTGCTTATCCTGCCAAATTCAACCAAGGAAAGACTTGCAACTTTACTACACAGGTAACAAAAAAAAAAAGGTAACAAGCAAGTAAAATTAGAAATTGTAGACCAAATATGAACCAACTGGTTCTAGTATAGGTACCTCATCCAGATTAGAGGTCGTGGACCCCATTATGTTAAATAAGAATGCACAAGAGCATTTCACATCCAGAGGCCTATCCTTTATATAGTGATGAACTTTGCTTAGAAATAGTTTTCTAACTTGGGGAAAAGCAATCTGCAATACCAAACAGGAAAGGGAGAAAATTATGAAGGAACAGATCATGATGTAAACAACCAGTCACTTGCAACTTATGACACTGGGAACAGATGATATAGGGAAATTTCCTCTGGTGTCCTCAGCATTAAGTGGAAGATATCAATAGGTATCTTATGATCCCAATGCTTTGCTAATCTAAGAACGGCCTTTGCAGCAGCAAGTTTCAAATGGGCCTTATCAACTGAGCTGTATGATGAGGTAAACTGGTAAATAAAACTACAAACCTCACAAACTAAGAACTGATCGAATCAAAGATGATATGTAGACAAGTCTAAAGAGACAACAATATGATACCTTGATTCTAAATCTTTTGATAACTCGCAAACCACGTTCTTAAGGATTTCAAGAAGGTCATCAATACCAAGATCTTTAACAATAATCAACATGCCTTTGTCATTGTCAACCAAAACAAATGCAAGTTGACATTGTTAAGAGGGAAAAAGATTCGGTAAAGATGAACCAAAGCATAACTTAGGAGGCTCCAGAAGTTGAGTCCTTAGATTGGCTATCTTGGCCTTGAGCTGAACAAGATGGTTACCGTAAAAACACAACGCAACAGGAAATTCCACGTTAGTAAGATAAAATGAACACCTAATGCGAACTCCTAAGTACACTTGAGGAGGATATGTTCCCTAATACATGCTCCCTCTCTGTTATCGTTGAAACTGTAATCGTAAACAAATTTTTGAAAAAAAAAAAAGCAAGAATCGAATAATAATAATAATTAAAGGAAAATAAATAAGATCAATCGTTACCTCAAAAGACGGACACAAAACCGAAGGAAAGAGGAAGAGAGAGAAAGAGCTTTGTGAGTCCGTAAAAGTAGAATATTCGAGAGTGTCAGTTCGAGAGTAAAAGTCTAGAACATTCGAGAGTCTCAGTTAAAGAGTAAAGGGCTCTGTTAGATACGATTGAGTATTTTAATACAATATTACTTATTACTTATTACAAAAAGCATTTATTAGTAATTGAGTATTTTAATACTCTCACGGGTGTGAAATCACACCGTGAGAGGCATTTATATTAAAATTTTCAACTTTTATTTTTTAGTTTTGTCATTTACGGCAATCAGCTTCTTATAATTTTGTTTTCAGTTGTTGTAGAATTGACTTATACTTGTAATACATAATACTTATTACTTAGCTAAACAAAAAAAGATGATCATAAATATAAAAATGTGTCCCACGAGTTTGACCTACGATGTAACGCCCGTGAGTACATATGAAATTTGTGCTTAGTGAATAGTAAGTCATCCTAAAGTGTAATCGTAATTAGGAAGAGGCGCATGAGTCATGGCTACGACCATTTAAGTCACAAGCATAACTACAGAAAGAATCCAACAGTTGATGAAATGGACAGTGGGATGAAATTTCGTAGTCGTCCATTCTATTTGTTCTTAGTATATATACTTAATAAGTCATTCTAAAACGTAGTCGTAATTAAAAAAAGGTGCATGAGTGACGGCTTTAACCATTTAAGTCACAGGCATAAACATAGGAAGAATCCAAATGTTGATGAAATGGATAGTGAGATGGAATTTTGTGATTGTCCATCTTATTCATCCTTAGTATATATACTTAAAAGAGACCCAAGTGCAGTTTGCTTCTTCCTTGGTGGAGATGCTTTTGCTTCCTTATATCAGCTATCCATCGGCATCCGTCTAATCTTCATTCTGAGGAGCTTATGAGCTTTAACATGGTTGTGAAAGTGGAAGGATGCTTGTATTGAACTCCTTTAATCAATATATCAGTGTTCGTGTCAAGTGATGCTGTAATATTTCCTTGATCCTGCCTGGACTACGCATTCATATTAAAGAGAAAAGAGAATGACACGTGTAGGGTGTATCTAAAACTCCAAAATGAAGTGAAATCTATCGAGTTTGAGAGAGTTGCTGTGGGAGGTGGAGAAGTTGGCAGTCCTTTGAAGTACGTTGGTAAAGCTCAAAGGAATGGAGTTTAAGTCCCTTTGTAATTGAAAAAAAGAGGTATCACACTATCACTTGTACATCAATAAATTTGTAAGATATTGCTGTATATTACATTCACAAAAGTACTTTACTTGAAGTTATGTTCTTATTCTTTTTTTCTCACTTGGACTTATTTTTTATTCTTTATTAATTAGATAAGGTTGACTTTGTTTGTTGAGTGAAAAAATATAAGAAAATGCTATTTTTATTGCTGTCTTTAACTCAACATGCTAATAATTACTTGTGGGATATGCATTTCTCAACCAAAAGGGTACTTGAATTGGATTAGACAAACTGCTTTCCAATTCCAAAATTAGGTTGGTTTGGTCAAAGAATGAACGTGGGAAACCAATACCCATACACCTCAATATTCAAACACACATATTAAACAAATGCACATAATGATAAGATAGCAAAGAAAGACAATGGTTTTGAAAGTAATGAATTAAAAGGTATTAAATCCTTTTAATTGTAATTTTAGTGTTTAATTCTAACATTTTTAATTAAAAAATTGAATAGGATTTAATAGAAAATAAAAAAGTAAAATGACATTAAAGGCAGCAAATGAGATTTTACTTGGAAAAGTTGAAATCTGAGGATCAATTATTCATTTGTCATCACGAGAGACGACAAAAGAATCTGGTTGACTTCCTTTTCTCTCTATTTCTTCTTCACTCCCTTCTGTCTGTAACCCTAATCAACTTGAAGACAGGAGAGACAGACCCATCAGAAAAGCTTTCACCTTTTTCTCTTTTCTCAAGAGAGAAAAAACTTAGGGAAGCTTTAAAATTGAAAACATGGCGTCACCGAACTGGGTATCGCCAATTTCTGCTTCTCCAACGCTAACCCTAGTACTGCTAGTACTGCTAGTACTGCTTCCTTTGGTGTATGGGAACTCTGAAGGAGACGCTCTTTACACTCTGAGGAAAAGCTTGTCTGATCCGTACAACGTGCTCCAGAGTTGGGATCCGACGCTTGTTAACCCATGTACTTGGTTCCACATCACTTGTAACCAAGATAATCGCGTTACTCGAGTGTAATCACTTATTCTTTTCTTACGCTTTTTTTTCATTTTTATTTTATTTGTCCGATTTTTATCCATTTTGATGTGTATTCCTGTTCTTAGATCTGATCTTTTGTGAAAGATGGGTTCTTTCTTTTTTTTAGTAATTAAATTTGAATAAGCAGCCTTGTAAGTTGTAACTAGTATTTTTGCAATTTTCCCTGTTTTTTAACTCGAAAGCAGTTGAAATTAGTGCTCTGTTGGTTCATTTTCAAGCTTTTTTGTCCTTTTCGTAACATAATCTCTAATATTTTTGTTGCAAATATTGTTTTTATTCTTGTGGTTACATTCTCTTATCCTGGTGAATTACTCATAAGCACTTTGGTTTATACGGTGACATCTTTTCTACATCTCTTATGTTTGTATTGTTATTATGATATGATAGATTTCGTTGGTCCAATTTTCTTTTGTTTTGAGTTGATGATGAGCCATCAAAATCAACTCTTTAAAAGCCAGTTATGTCCTTGCTATACATTTGGCATTTATTGGAAGAGACAGCCAGGAACAATTGACCAAACACTTTAACGCCTACAACTATTATCTGTGTGTATGGCCTTATTGCATAAGTCCAAATAGCTCAAGAACCAATGATAACCGAAGTTCCATTTTGCTAGTATTTGGATGGAAGAAGTGAAAAGGAAAAAAAAAAAAAAAAAAATTTATTTGATTTTCATTTTTTTTTTAATTTCCACCCTTGAGCCATCGTCTCCTCTCAAGCTGCTTGCATGAGCATCTATGTCCTTAGATCTTTACTATTAAGAAAGATGTTCTACTTGAATTTGATTACTGTGCAGATATTTTCCTAGGATTTCCATATCTCTATCTCTATTGCCAGTCTCTCTCCCTATAATGTGTCTGATTTGGTCCATATTGAAGTCTAACGGTAGTTTTGAGTTTGGACCAAAACTTTTGTTGATGGATTAAAATAAATTTTGCTTCTTTGCACGGTAACTTATAAATTTATTATGCACTATTATAGTATTCAGCCTACTTCTTCGATTTTCAAATTTCTGTTCACTCTTTTTTTTCTGCAGGGACTTGGGGAATTCTAACTTGTCTGGCCATCTAGTGCCTGAACTTGGAAATTTAGAGCATTTGCAATATCTGTATGTGTCTCTTTCAATATTTAACCTAACTTACAATTGGTAGCAATCTATAGGCTAGTAATCTTTTGATATGCACAGTGGCCACATAGGTCATTTCTCTTATAGGTTTTCAATTTTACAACCAAAAACATTTACCACTTTCCTATAATAATTTGTTTTCTACCCCTCATCTGAGGCTTTCTTGATTCATCCTTTATGAAGGGAACTTTATAAAAACAACATTCAAGGTACTATACCCAGTGAGCTTGGAAACTTGAAGAGCCTCGTCAGTTTGGACTTGTACAACAACAATATCACGGGGCGGATCCCTCCTTCACTTGGAAAATTGAAATCCCTTGTCTTCTTGTGAGTTCAAGTAATCTTAATGCTTCTATAACCTTTAGCATATTTTTTCATGTTTCTTTCTCTCAAGGTTCAACAAGTTTTCTTTGCAACTTTGCTTGCTTGTCCACTAAAAGAACTGGTTCACGAAGATTAACCTTCATGGAATGGCTGGCTAGCTGGTTGATGTTCTAACACGTCTGTGGCTAAGATTGAGTTCTGAAAAATTTACATCTATTAACCTTCTTTTTGAATTTTGTGTTAAGCATGCTTGTGCACTTGCTTTAATAATTAGTTCATGTTGGATTACAAGGTTTACCTTTGTAATTTTCCCCTTTTATCCTTATTACTTGGCAGACGTCTAAATGACAATCGATTGACTGGTGCAATTCCTAGAGATCTTGTTGGTATTTCGAGTCTCAAAGTTGTGTAAGTGTTCTTCCTTGAATTATTATTTTGTTCTGCTTAGGAAGCAAAGATCATATTTGATTCATTTGCATATTTCTTCAGGGATGTGTCAAACAATGATTTGTGTGGGACAATACCTACCAGTGGACCTTTTGAGCACATACCTTTGAACAAGTAAGTTTTCAATTATTTGCATCATGAATTTGCCAATAAGTATATTTTCTGATTATATTGATATTTTAAGGGAGGATCCTTTTTGTTTCTTCAATAGATTCTGTTCTATGAAGCCTCTAGTTTGTGTGCAGCCTCCTTAAGGTGTTTGTTGCATAGAGTTGCAGGATTGGTAGCTTTTTTACATCTCACTGCGGTTGCCAATAATGACTAAGTCCTGTATAAAAATTACTACTCGAATCCTCAATAGCTTTTAGAAGTGTTGAATATTATTTTAGGTTTCTCTGGTCATCATTTGAAAAAGGCAAATGCCAAGTTGTGTTCTGTCTGCAAAAAACGTAACCTTTTTTGACCTGTTGAAATGCAGCTTTGAGAATAATCCTCGGCTAGAAGGTCCAGAATTGATGGGACTTGCGAGCTACGATACAAATTGCTCCTGAAACGAGAGATCAGGCTGCAAATTGCCAATTCATTGTCTACATAGAAAAAGATTGATGTATAACTATCTGTATATTTTATGACACTGCTCTACACTAGCATTTGTAACCTGATGATCTCCTCTTGAGATGGTCTAAGAACTTGACTCTGTACTGCTTATATTTGTAGTGAAGGGTTTTATATGTTCATATGCTTACTTTCGTGAATATCTGCAGCTTCTGAACTTACCCTCAACCGAAGCTTCAGTGATTAATACATATAGCACCTTTCTAGACATGCTCGATGGTTTGGAGGTTCCAAAGGATTCGGCGAAAATTAAGAAGTCTTAAGCCTTGAGATCAACTATCTGTTCATATTGAGACCTGGCTTACCTGTTATACCATATGCACTGGTATCTGTTATTGATCTACAGATGATTCTAGATCAAAGTGAGAAAACAAATCACAAGTCTCCACCTCCATTATATTTAAACATTCAAAAGATAATGTGGTAAAGCTATAGTAAAAAAGTTTAAATGTCTGGTAGATCGATAACGAAAGCGGACAATGCCAAGAAATCAGAAATTAATCACACCACAAAAGAAGCAACTACGATTTGCCTGGTAATATTTAACAATGGCATTGCAATGTCAATGTCAAGATCACCTCCAAAAGGTGGTACTTCTAGTTATATGAGCAATTTTTTCTCTATATAAGGGTACTCTACTAATGTGCCTCAAATGAGACGAGAAATCTGCAAACCATTGGTCAACGGAAAAATCTATATTGAAATCAAGAAGATTGCAAGGATGGCAACTTCTACACCCTCGCAAACCTAGACACATCTGCCATACAAATGAACATTGAATATATATCATACTTCTACAAATGTCACTCATCAACACCACAGGCTGCACGGCGGATTATATCAGACTATTTTGGTGAATACATGATACTCATCTCAAGGCATACCACACGAGAGTTTACATCTACTGCCTCATTAAACCAAAGGAAGAGACCGTGTAGATCACAAAGATTTACCAAAATACACAGTGAAGGACAATGAGAATGCTCAATCAGCAATGATTTTCCTATGTAAATGCCCTCCAGATAAAGCTCCCTCGTCATGATCATGGTCATGAAATATAAGAGTTAAGATTCCTACCAAACATAAAACTGAACCCACTAGAAGCTTGTCATAACGCTCCACCCAATGAAATTTGAGCTGGCTGGCACCATAGAATGACAATGCCACCAGAGAGGTCATCACAGTAATGGTACTGCCAATTAAAAGAAACGTAGTGTCAAAACCTTATGATTAAGAAGCTAAAAGCGTAATGCTCGAACTTATAACAGACAGCCAGAAGGCCACATGATGGAACAACCACAAAGCCAACTCAAGAAACGCAAAAAATGGGCAAACAATAAGAATCAAGAGAAAAGATAAACAATAGTAATCCCTTAACACTGTTAGGATTTTAGATAGATCTAATATTTTAAGTTAGAAAGGGCTCAAAACTAAACCCTAACATCAAAAAAAAATCACATATAATGAGGGATATTAAAGATTGATATCAAAAGTCCTCAGCATCAGGATAACATCACCAATCATCATGATGCATATGGTTTGTTGATAAGCCTTTGGTTCAACTGCATTTAAGTCATTCATTTGCGGTATTGTGTTGGTTTCTTCTTAGGTAGCATAAACAACAGTAATAAGTTACCTGAATAACAGAACAATGATGGCAAGTACCATCATTGACGAGGAGTTCCCAACAGCCAGAAAAACAGGAAGCGTGGTGGCACAAGGAGATAATGCCGGAACTAAGACAAGTCCAGCAACAGCCATTTTCTCCATAGGTTGGTTATGAGAATGAGTATGCCCGCCCTTTCCAGAAAGAAACAGCAACACATAACTTCCACCAAGAAAAACCAACAAAATGGAAGCAAGTTTGTGCACTGTTTCTTCTCCAGCAATAGTGTTGGAAATGGTTACTGCTGTTATACCCAGAAGCGAAGTGGATATTACGTGCAAAACTCCCCCAAATGCAGCTGCATGATGGCATCAATAATAAGTGGTAGTCCTTTGAAATTCAAAACTCACCATTCAATTACAGTTGTCCCGTAGAAGTTAATCCATAAACAAAATGAATCCTGATATTTTTTTCGTATAGTAATCCTATTTCAATCCTGAATTAAAATTGGAAAGGAATGCAGACAAAGATAAATCGAACCACTTAAGAGTCCGAAAAAGGAAGATCTGAAACAGAAGGAACGTACTAACAAGGAGAGTGCGAGAGAGATTCCATTTCTGGGCACGGCCGACGATGGAAAAGGGAAGCCAGTGAGTGGGAATAAAGGAATGCAGAAGTGAAACGGTGGCGATTCCGCCGATCGTGGACAGATCTTCGGCGCTAAAACTCTCCATCACCACGGACGCGCCAATGTCAAATCGATTGGGCAACTAACTAGTAAATCCCGTTATCTATTAAACAAACGCACAACAGAAAAAGCAAACTTCAAAACACGAAACAATCCATCTAATTTAATCAATCATCCAAGGCATTTGAATCCAAACCAAACATAATCATGTCTAAACAGTGTTGTTATTATGTTTTATATATGATCAAGAGAAACTGATAAGTTAGAGACCGTTCCAACTTCCAAGTATTAAAGTTGGACCGGAAGGCCCATAATAATGTGCCAGAAAATTGTAAAAACTTTAAGCCCAACTACTCTTTCCTACGGACCGAGCGCTCATTTGCAATCTAAACCTTCCAGTCAACCCAGACCGCACATTTTGATACTAAGAACACAATTGATCAAAGCCGAATCAAGAATAAATATAAAATTTTAGGTCAAACTTTAGATTGAATTTTTAAATTTAAAATCAAATTTAATTTAATTTAAAAGAAATTAATTTTGTTAATTAACTTTTAATTATGATTTTTTAAAAGTATCTATAATTCTTAATAAAACTTATATTAATAATTCTTCGTGTCACGTGTTATTTTTCGTATTAATAATCTTGAAAAAATTTTAAAAATATATTAAATTACTCACCCGAATTCTTAATTTCGAAAAAATTAAGATTTTCTCTAACCATTAAATTGAAACTCGCCTTGAATTAAGAAATATTTTTATTCAAAGCAAAATACATTAATTTGTATTTTTCATTCTCATTCATTTTTAATACCACTATTTTCTTAAAGTTGGTTTTAAAATTCAAATCATAATTCTCCTAGTAAAGATGCAATTTTTTTAATGTTTTAAAAACTGGATCGGAAGTTAAACTAGTAAAACAAGAAGTTTAAGGTTTAACTAATATTAGACCGTCATAAAACAAGTTAAATTAAATAAAATTAAAGAATTTGAGGTATGATTGAAAGGGAATGTCATTATTCGTCGAATAATTTGAGATGTAATTAAAACAAATATTTTAATTTATTTATTTCAGTTTATAAGAAGTTAAAAATTGTCGATTAATTAATAAACTGATCAATTTTTAACAACAAAAGTTATTAAAGTAAATTTAACCGAAAAGTTAAAAACTGAATTGAAAAATTAGACGGTTCAAAATTTTTATAATTAAACCAGTTTTACAATAAAACCTCTATAAATGAATATTTTTGGGACCTGAGAAATTATTATCTTATACGGAGTTATTAATTTATCAATAAATGAATATTTTATTAATTTATCGATAAATTAATATTTATTAATTTATAGAATAATTTTTATTTTGTCCATTATATTTGTCAAATTAAACAGTTAATTTTTTCCGTAATTAAGAAAAGAAAATAAATAAACAATTAATTAATGATGGTGCGTTGTATCTATTATTCAAGGAGTAATGGATATGGAAGATGATGACAATCAAGATCCAGATAATAGTAACGCTATACCACATGTTTTTCCAAAAGAAGCTTTTCTTAGCGTAGAGTTACTTGCTTCTACATGAGAAGAATGTGCCTAATGTAGTTTATGCCCTTCAAACAGTTAAAGATGAAATTGAATTCAGTTCGTATGAAAAGAAGAATCAATCGAATATAGATACATATTTTAGGAAAGCATAAAATTTGAAATAAAAATTGTTTAGGAAGTGTTTGATTTTATGAATTATATATGTAATTTTCATACTTATTTAATAAATTATTATTTTATATTTTCAGTGAATCTCAAGGAATTTTTTTTAAAATCATTATCTTATGCATTTAGCGAAATTATGATTTTATTCCACTAGCTCAAGTCGGGATTGGAAAGAATTATTATTTAATCAAGATTATTAATTTATCGAATATTTATTTATTGAGGTTTTACTGTATTGCATTGGTTTGATTTACTATCTATTGAAGTATATAATAAATAACAATTATAGAATATAAGTACAACATTTTAAACCACATTAAAGAGTGATATTATTGTTCAAAACTAAACGTGCACTCCTCGTCCCTGTCTCTGTATAAGCTGGAAAAAGAAAGACATGACACAATGAACCTTTGGCCGGCCACCCACTCTTTCTTATTGTCCTACTCACTCCAGCCTTATCTCTATAGGCTACGTACCCTATTCTCAATAACCTAATTAATAATCTTTTAATCCATTCCAAAATCAAAATATTTCATTCTCATACGTTTCCCGTGTAAAGAACATAAGAGTGTTGTTTAACATTATAGCTGTTGAGGGATTTCTTATGACATTTGTTGTTGTTGCCCGACGAAGACATGTTCTCGTTCATTATAGTATTATGAATTTTACAGATCCTTGAAAGCCTTTTTCCTGTACAAGCATGCATGACAATACTTTTAATGTTGGAAACTTGAAGAAAACGTGTGAGGGTAGGTGTGAAGCTCCTCCACCAATGGTCTGGCCTTTTCAAATCACTATAGTATGGAAAAGTTCCACTATTATGTATAATATAATATAACACATCCTTGAACCTGAGCTGTATGTAAGAGAATATTAAACTTTGTATCATTGAACCCAAAATCAATCATTGGGAATTATATGTTGCTACAGATGATGCATTCAGACTCACTTCTCATTAATTAGTTATTAACTTAGGTCTATTAAATTTCATTCACATATTTATATATAGTTAAAAATGACCGGCACAAAATTGGGACACAAAATAAGGCACGTAAAATCCGATATTTATCTATATATATATATTTGTTAGGCAATCCATTTATTTAAAAAGTACACAAAAAATTATCGATACATTTAAACAATTTTCATTAAAGATAATTAAGAATTTTAATAGCTTATTTAGAAGTTAATGAGTTTACTCAAATTTTTAATAATTTATTCAAATACCTTTTATATAAATCCATGATTGATCTTAAACTGATGGATAAAAATGATATTATATTTAATACATAGTATTAAAACATATATATGTTGTGATATCTAAAAAAGGATTCACATGAAATTAAAAATATTTCTTATTAATGTATCTAGATTTTATTCCATAAATGTCATAATATTGTCCTCTAAAAAGGTCCATATAGAAACAAGATACAATTAAAAACTTGGCAAACTCTTAAAATATTTGATTTAAATCACTTTTTTAATCTTATTTAATATTTTATGTTTTTAATAACTAACTTTTAACTCAATAATTTGACATCTTAACTAATCCAAAGAGTTAAAGTTTAAATCATATTTGTTAGGAAATCAAAATGAGATCTGAAATTGATAAACACAAAGCTTTTTCATTTGATTTCCCAAAACCAATATTACTTAAATGTTATAATATGATTGACACATAAAATAAAGCATGAATCATAATTTGTACCTTATTTTGAAACTTGTTTGTATTTTTATTGTATTCTTTGAACTGTTCATAAAACCAGTCTATCTCAACCATCATAGTCCCATAAATGTCTAACTTCAAATAGTATTTACACAAGACGTGTTGAAAAAACTCTACAATTATTATAGTGAGGGTTAGACAAAGAATGCTAACTTCTTTAGAACCTATGTTTATTTATAATAGGACTTGGACCTTTAGTAATTTAATTGTAATTTTAATTAAAATTTAATTAAAATAAAATTCTTAATTATAATTAATTGTAATTCTAATTAAAAATTTATTGAAATAAAATTCTAATTTCAATTAAAATTTAATTTCTAATTAAATCAATTGCATTTTTTATATGTGACTCACTAAGTTTTCAAATATATTGATAATGGATATAAATTACAACCATAAATCATATTTAGGATTAGATAAATTAATCTCATTTAATTTATATTGAATTCCTTAACTAAATAATCATTGATTAAGATTGATGTTTAGTAACACATTATGACTACCCAAATATTTAAGAATATTAAGGTGAATTTGGCTGAATTTTTAGTGAATAATTTTCTTATATAATTCAATCATTTTTTCATACAAAAATCCGACTAGACATAAAGAATAAAAATAATGTCTACTTTTGAGTCTAGTTATGTTAGTTCTTCACCATTAGCAATTAATTAAGCTAATGACATCTAAAATTTTTTTTTAAGTGTCAGTCCACTTCAGCCTAAGATATTTGGAATCGATAATAATCGAGAACAATAGAACATTCCCTATAATCACTTTAAGACGATGAATTCTGTATTGATCACTCAGCTACCTTCATATAGTTGATACTATATCTAATAACTACCGACTAAGTTATCTTTGACTATAATAAGTCATAATAGTATCAAAACATAACAGTCTCTATATATGATAACTTTGAAAATCTTATGTCAAAAGATCACTTATAAAGTCAGTATAAAGAGAATTTTCGTAGATATAAAAGTAATGTTCATGGAATTTTCATATAGGGTCAATTAAGTGAACTTGGTATCTGATAATCACCTACACATTTATTTAAGAATCTTCATACTTTAGTCTATGAGATCGACTATTTCTTTCATAAGGAAAAATATAAGATATGCTAATCTTTTTATATTCTATTAATATCCAGTTTTAATAGAATAATGACTAAGAACAATTTAAAAATAATATATACAGGTAATATGAATCTTATAACAATTTGTTTGTCTATTCACCTAATGGAATTTATCGTAAACATCTAAACATGTATAAGATAAATAATACATTTAAATAATTATATCATTAAACTACAACTAACACATTGTTTTAGTGAATAAGATAAGAAAGGTGTCAATGTTAGGCTAGAACGATGAAGGGATACATTAGAGTCGAAGGGCTTTAAATTAAGCAGGACTAAGATTAAAAACTTAGAATGTAACTTTTCAGGCTATAAGGTAGCTTCTGATGTGGAGATAAAGATTAGTTCAAAGGTTATACTACAGAATGAGTGTTTTAAGTATTTAAGATCTATCATCCAAAGCAATAGAAAGATTGATGAACACATAATTCTTCTCCATTCAAGTCACCATGATTTGCATTAGAAGTTTTATATAATAAGAATATACCATTCAAACTAAAAAATAAATTCCATTGTTTAGCAATTAGGTCGATCATACTCCATGGGCGAAGTGTTAGCCCATCAAACAAGTATATGGTCATAAGTTAATGATGGAGGAGATGGAAATGCTTCGTTAGTTGAACAACCTTACTAGAAGGATAAAGTCAGGAATGTAATGATAAGAGAAAAATTAAAAGGGCCTAATATTAATGAAAAATTAAGAGAAACAAGAGTTAGGTAGTTTAAACATGTTAAAAAAGAGACAACCTAATGCTGCAATCAAAAGATACGAGAAAATTGTACTTATAGACTATAAGAGAAAAAAAAAAGGTTTAGGAAGAACTAAAGAAGGTGATCAGGAATGATATGACTTTGCTAAAACCTACCAAGAATATGATCCTCAATAGAAAACTTTAGTGTATGAGGATAAGGGTAAAGGATCTCACATAGAGAGATTGTGTTTTTTTTTTTCAAAGGTCTTTTAAACATTTTCCTTCGAGTATTATGTTTTGTACTTAACCTTAACATTTAATTTATAGTATTTTCCTCTTAATTATTCAGCCTAAATATTTTATTGAAATGACTTATTTGATTTATTTATTTACTTATCTCCTTGCTTGTTTTGTGTACTTATTTTATATTTTATTCTTATTCTTTACCTTATTCTATATTTATTGCATTATTTATTTTTTATATATTTATTTTTTATTTATGCATTATTTATTTCTTGTTGTTGTTGTTATTGTTATTATTATTATTCTTCTTTTATCTTTTATATCTATTTTATATATTTTATAAGTCTATTAAAAATAACTATAATTAGAGGTAAGATTGCGTACTTCTTGACCTTTCCAAACTTCACGTATCAACGAAACTTTAACTGGATTATTATTATTGTTATTATTATTGTTGTGAACTACAAGTAATGCCCAACAATAATATTACCCTTCTTGCCTTTGTCCACTTCACACAAATAATCCAAAGGGTTAAAATTTAAATCATATTATTGCTTATTTCCACCTGTGTGAAAGATTATATTAACACAGTATTTAATTTTTAATAAAAAATCATATTATTTAATTGTTTTTTAAAGCAATCTAAATTTTTTAGTCGGATAGTTTATTTGCAATAGTTATATTTTCGTCTTTATAGTTTTTGTTGAAACTTAAGTTTAATCTCAATATTTTATAATATTTAAAATATTTTATATTTTATATTATAAATTATTTTAATTAATTAAATAAATGCAATTGACAATTATAATCGAATTTTCATTACGTGACAATTTTCCTTTTAGCTGGATGGTTCATTTAGTATCAATATTACAGTTAAATTGGCTCTTTCTTCTAAAACTATTTTTAAAAATACTTTAGATCTTTAGACTAGTTGGGTGCAATTGGACTATTATCTTGATAGTAAATAGGCATTTCATAGGGGGAAAAAAAAAGAATGTCACAAAATACCTTTAGCAGAGACTTAATAAAATTATTGAGTTCATTTATTTAAATATTCAATTAAAATGATACTTACAATATGAAAACCCTTATTTAAATATTACGTAACATTAGTTTAAACTTAAATTCTAGTGAAAATTTTAATAACTAAAAATATCTTTTGCCTCTATAAAGGGGATTAGATTACCCGTTTCGATTAACCAGTTGTTATCTTATTTTGTTAAATCTCATTCACAAATTCATATAGAGTTTACATAAATATGTAAACATAATTAAGTGACACAGAGTTGGAATACCCTAACATGACAAGTGCTCTAACCCTACTAAAAAGTACTTATCGATGAACATTAGTTGGTGAGATCTTAGTGACTTAATTTTGTAAGTATCAAATCTCTTAGTAATTTAAAATGTTGGCCACTTCGGAAGTCACAATGTAATAACGTTTTATTCCGACTCTTATCAGTTTTTGTTCAATTTTGTATGATTGGATTGATTCTACTGTTAAGGCATGGGTATGATAACTACGTATATCTTAAGATTTATTTAATTAATACGATTAAGAGCTCATAATACATTATTAAAATTTAAAATTGGAACTTGTAGTAAGACGTTATAATTTACAAAAAGTAAATCAATGAGGTAATAAACAGAATTAGTTTCATGTTATGTCAATTACATATTTTACCCCTTGGATACATAATATCAAATTGAGATTGCACGTATTATTAAAAAAATGTACTGAACTAATAACAATCTTTTTAAAATTGAATTGGTTTGGCAAATTTAACAGTCAAAACGTTGAATCAATTAACTTTTAAATTCGATTTTTAACTTTCTGGTTTAATTTAGTTTAGTATTATTTGTTATTAAAAATCGACTAGCTTATTAATTTAATCAACCAATTCTATTAACTAATTAATTTTATAAATCAATTAATTTTTATTTAACAGTCTCATTTTTTAATTAAAATTTTAATTTTTAATTGATAAAGATAATACTCTTCAGTTATTTTCTAAATTTTTTAATTTTATTCAATCTTTAACCGATTTTATAACTATTTAATACAGATTAAATCTTAAATTTTTTATTTTATCACCTTTTACAATGGTAGATATTTTATATGCACCAATATAAATATACGCGGAAATAAAAGAAGAGCCACTTAACTAACAACTTTCTACAAAATTCATTCGATGAAGTGCCTATGTTAGCTCCCATGGTATATGCCCTTGCAAGTCTAAAAGCTAGAAATAAATCTTTATTACAAATTGACATATAATGTAACATTAGAGTCTTGCCCTACCATTCTATCCAAAATAATGTGAACAAAGTGGCCTCTCCAAATTCCTCTATTTATTTCTTGCACTCATCTAAATACATTAATATATTAATTACTTAAAAAGCATAGAAGTTGCAGCTAGCGTAAGACTTTGAATCATTCAACTTTTTATTTTGGTTATCAATTTTTTGATTTGATTTATTTTAATAACTTTTGTTGTTAAAAACTGACCAATTAATTAATTAATTAATTAAATTTTGTAAATTACTAAGTTCTTATAAACTAAAATAAATAAATTAAATTTCATTTAACAATCTTTTTTAATCAAACTTTAAATTTTTTAACGGACAAAAAGAATATTTTTAATCATATTTCAACAGATTTTATGACAGTCTAATATCAATTGAACCTTTTAAATCTTAAATTTTTTGTTTTATTGGTTTGATTTATGGTCCAGTTGATATATTTTAAATGATATTCTCAATTTACTTTTTACGATTCAAGTTTATTTATATCTTATGTTTTAGTTCTACATTCATTTAGTTTTCAAATTTAACATTAATTTTCTAGGTTTAGCTTTTATTTTATGTTTTAGGTTTGTTTTCCCATTATTAATTTGATAGTTTCCTTTTATTTTTCTTCACCTATTTCATGCTCTTTTTTTATGTTGTTAATTGACGGATATTTTACAACATAAGTTTGGATTCATTGGCTATTACGGAATTACTTAATTTTCAAAGATGGGATAAATTAGAGTTAACAAAAATAAGTAATTAAAGAGATAAAAATGAAGTTTGAGGCCAAGAGATGTACATTTGGCATTTCGTATTCGTACGAAGAGCAAGAGGCATAAGCAACAAAAACACACAAACACATGCAAGCATAGAAGTTTGGCTGGCTGACTCTTTCTTAACCTTCTTTGTCTCTCTCTCTCGCACTCGGTTTCTCATACGTATGACATCAACTCATGTACACTGCCTTTACTCGTTCTTCCCATTTTCTCTATTCAACCCTCTCTCATCTCATCTACATATTTATAATTTATATATTTCACGTCCCCTTGTCTACGAATCTTACATATTTATATATATTTAACTTCACGTCTCTTTGTTGTTCTATGATTAACGTTGTATACTTCTCCTTCCTCTTGGTTTCTCAATTCATCAATCCCACCTTCTGCTATAATTCTCCTGATAGAAGAAAAGGTACCTCTTTGCTTGGAACAGTAGTTTGTTATTATGGAGTTCTCGTTGAAGGCAAACTAGCTTAGACCTGGCTGATTCCGGTACGTACACAACTGTGGTGTATTCTTTTAATATGGGTTGATAAATGTTCTTGAGTTTTATCTTTAGCTTGTTTCTGGTATGTTACGTACAACTCTTCTCTCCAAACTTCCCGTCATTGTTTTGATGAATTCCGAACTGATCAATTACGGAAACCTAAATTTTCTCATTCACTTGTAATCATAAAAGTTGAGTTCTTGTTACGTGTTAATTCGTTGTTCCTTTTCTAATAACAGGACAATTCATTATTGTTATTTCTAAGGTGTTTAAGTAAATAGTCTGAAGTAAATCAATTTGTATCTTCACAACACAGATCTGAATGATGGATTTGAGAGTTGAATCGGATCAAACTTCATTGAATAGTAGCTTTTGATAAAACTAAAGAATGGGTGAACTTGGTACCTTAGTTTCACTTTTATTTAGATTCCAAGTATTCTAATTAGCATTAGAGATTAATGTACTAATTGCAAGTTCATCATCAAATGTGGTTATAAATTCTGAGAGACTTGCATATCAGTTCTTATTCTTTGCTCTTTGCCTTGGAACAACAAAGTTTAGGATCATCAAAACATGTTCCTCATATTGTCTTAATTCTGCTTATAACTTGGTTTAAACAATCCCTCCTGTTTTGGAATCTTTTAGTGACAAAAAGCCTATAACTTTGGATTAGGTAATAATATAATCAGCAATCCCTATTTACTCTTTATTTTATTTTATTACTATTTTTGTCTTTTGTTTTGATTCTCATTTTTACTGTTTCTTTTTCTTACTACAGACAAATCGTTTTCACTGGTAACTGTTACTGAGTCATGACATCACCGCCGTCTTCACCACCCACCGATCGCATCCCTCCGCGGACAGATTCATTCTCAACAACGACAAGTTCTGACCACAGAACCACCACGACTTCCCTGCCGTCGTCTTCGCCGGACCACCCACTCTATACAGCAAAACCCGCCGCACTTTCGTTGCCGGGAAAAGCTGGTCCGCCGCCAGGAACCTACGTCATCCAGATCCCAAAGGAACAAATCTACCGCATCCCGCCGCCGGAAAACACCAAACGCTTTGAATACCTCTCTCGCAGGAAAGCCCCCAGAACCAGGTGTCGTGTCTACTTCTGCTGGTTCCTCTCGGCCATCGCCCTACTCTTCCTTCTCGCCGGGGTTACTGCCGCCATCCTCTACCTCGTTTTCCAGCCCAAATCGCCGAAATACTCCGTGCAGTCCTTCTCAGTTAAAGGTTTCAACCTTTCGTCATCGTCGGCGATGATCTCGCCGGAATTCGACGTCACAATTAGAGCAGACAACCCCAACAAGAGGATCGGAATATATTATCTAACTGGAAGCTACGGGGACGTCTATTATAACGACGTTAGGCTGGCTACCGGTTCTCTACCGGCATTTTATCAAGGGAAGAAAAACGTCACGGCGTTATCGACGGCGTTAAGAGGGTCAGGGATTAAATTAACGAGCGAGGCGCACAAGGCCTTGGCTAATGGGGAAAGAAAAGGAGCGGTGCCGTTGAGGCTGTACCTGAGAGCGCCGGTGCAAATGAAAGTGGGCGCCGTTAGAACGTGGACAATCACTGTGAAGGTCAACTGTGAAGTTACGGTTAACAACATGACAGTCAACTCAAAGATTGTGTCTGAAAATTGTGATTATGACGTGGACATGTAGTGAGAGAAATGGACTTTTTATTATCATTGTTATTTTTCTATTTGGGCATAAAAGAGTTAGTCAAAAGGGGGTATAGTTTTTTTAAATATTTCCTAATTTAACTCTTGACATGGAGAAAAGACTCTGTATCAATAATCCTGTGCTAACCCTCTTCCGTGCACAATACAATCCGAAGATTACAAGGCGTTGATCTGTGAGTTTTTTTTGTGATTTTGGTAGTATAAAATGTTTCTAATTGAAGGAACTTGTTGGGTTATGCAACTTTATGTTGAGTGATTGTAAATAAGTCAACTTCATTGATTCTAGATGGAAACAAGAAACAACCCTTAAAACACTTGGAAAAAAAAAGTATAGCTTATGACTTGAGAAAAAGTCATACAGCGGCTGTAGAACATACAGGATAGGACCTTTGATTAGTGAGGCAGATGATGATGTTGTATTGAAGAAGGGAAGGGAAGAAGACAAAATATTAGGAGGATAAAGAAAGTCACTTGGATGTTGAACTCTTCATCTTCTAATGCCGCAATTTGGACTAGTTCAAGAACTGGTAGAGTGTGCTCTTCAGTCTTGACAATTCTTACCGTATTAGTTATTCTGTCAATTGTTTGTTCTGATATGCAAGAGCATGGATAGAATAGCGAAAACATTGATAATGTAATAATTAATCACTTAAAGAAATTGGACAACATTGAAGTTGAACAGGTATTTATTAAAAAGAAATGGTCAGGCATACGAAAGTTGATTCAGTATTTTTATTATATCATGATAGAAAAAGCAATACCGATAAAACGAGTAATGCGCAGCGGATCAAAAACACAAAACCCAATTAATTCTTTTCCCTACTGATCGAATAAGAGGAGCAACTAAACCTAACCAATCAAGCACAACAATCACAACAATAACACAAGCACTTTTTTACGTGGAAAACTCCTTCAATGCGAAGGATAAAAACCACGACACCTATGGTCGGTCTAAGGTAAAAACTCCACTATAGATTAATTGTTTACGCAACAAATCTGTCCACAAAGTGCCTCAAGCACAACTACAAGCAACCACAAATCCAACAACAATAATAATAACTAGCAGAGTATTACTGCGCGATGCGCAGTAATAATGCCCAGTAATACTGTGCAGTTAATTTAGTGAGTTGTAATATAAGGAACTTGCGGGGCATTCCAAATCCAAAAACGATCTTGTAAATCGTCCTAAACCACCTCGACAGTCTCCTTACAAGCAACACTAGGCTGGATGGATATCTCGATCGAGTTAAAAATCCATGAAATCAACATGGAGTTGCAATCTTTTAATTAATATGCACATAAAAGACAAGCTCTACTAGTTAGGCAACCATGTTTAAACAAGCCAAAGGATTTGTATATTTGACACAGAATCAGATTTCACGCACACCAAAATGAAGTTGTTGCACAGCTTTGGCTGGAAGTATTGACAAGCATTTGATCCGCCACCGGCATGCACCACAAAACGTGGACGACCAACTGCAAAGATGAACAACTTGAAGTATGCATATCTAGGAACGTAGGGAACAAATATTGGGATATTCAGTCAAAGATGTAAGTATGAGGGTTGGAATTTATCCAGTGTCCTATGTATAATATGTAAAGATGAAAAAGGCAAGATTTTTTTGCTGAAGGAAGCTATACATTTCCTGCGGCGTCAAAAAAAAAAAAAAGTAGCTTTTTTGAGCTACAAAACCCCCCAAAGGCCCAAACGCCTTTTCTTTCACACTTATCTTCTTCTTTATTTCTGTTTTTCAGCCTAGTTCAGCCACCTGCCAACACCCTTTTATTCCTCCCTTCATGTACAAATGCTGCATACAATTTTACAGTAAATAAGTAACAGCGGAATGAAACTCCCACCCTGCTCCATAACCAAACCGTTCTTCCAGCTAGACTGAGAATGATTGCTACTTCAGTTGTTCATGATTATTCTTAACATCTTGGATCTCCTTTTGAAGTTCTGCATACATTTTCACAGAGGAATCTGCAAAGTTTTTCAACTGACCAAGAAATCCCTCCAAGCTTGAACGAAAATGCTCAAAACCTGAAATAAAGTTCTCTGTAGTTTCATATCTCAACAAGTTAACGGCCAAATCACTGCCATTCTCTGCTTCTGATATTGTTGGATCTGCAGTCTTTCCTTGATTCTTTTCTTGGCATGGTAGGAAGCGACTGATTTCGGCTACTAAATCTTGTAGAGAATACGTAACTTCCTTCATAGGCAGTGCATCAAGTTTGTCCAACCATGCACCACAAGTGACATACATTGGAGGACCACTTTTTCTCAAAGTCAATGAAGGGGCTGGTTGCCTCTTTTTCCTTTTTGAAGGTTTTTCTGGAAGGAGGACACATTTGAAAAGCCAATTATTTATGGCCTGCAGATAGGATTTCTGAGCACCAATCCACTTTGTAAAACTCAAAGATAATGCAGTAAGTTCGTTTTCAAGATTGATGGTAATCTGCCGATGTGACTCTGCATGTATTGAGATTTTTTCATGTCCAGTACCCTCTACAATTTTTATGATATTCAACTGGAGCTTGTGGCATTCAAACATCACTTCCCACATCCGACTGAGACTGCAATTGCCATAAAGTTCTAAATTGGATGAATTCTTCAAGTTACTACTCACAATCACTCAATCTTACATCTAAAGCCACGTGCAAAAAAATAAAAATGGAAGCATAGAGATCCAAAGGATCTTTTAACATAACAGGATCAGGAAATATACTCAAGGCTCTCACATGATACATTAAATCAATCACATTCATCAAAAGCATGAAATGAACTGCAGCAAAATTTTGTAGTCAAATGCAACGTGACAGAGCAGATACTGATTAATCAATAATATGAAGTGGAAATAAAATCATCTCTACAGCTAAAGAGTAGGATTCAGAAACCATATGTCTTGCATAGAACCTGAATGTATCATTCACTTCAATCAATGTTAAACCATGTCTTTCTTCACCCCCTTTCTAGTTATTTCAGTACTGAAGGAGGGAGAGATGAGGTGATGGATGTCCAACAACTAGAGAAGCTGAAACAGCATTCATGCTAAAAACTTGTATAATAACAAGAGCCAACCAGATGTGACTGAGGCTCTAAAGCGAAGTAAACAACATAACCTGGAAATCATATCTCTGAATCCAGCAGAATGCAATTCATCACACGACAAATGAAGTGACAACAAGAACCGATCTTCAGATTGTCTAGATTTCAACAAAAAACTATCCAGATGTAGTATTAGTTAAATGCCTAACTCATGCTACAAGACAGAAAACAGAAAGACTTGGAGAATTGTCTTTACAGTTTAGCTGGCATCCGCACAGAATCCTTACCAAGTTCAAACTTACCCAGTCAATCAGTTCTATAGATATATTTAACAAATCACACTGTTTAATAGAAATACCATCGTGCAATACATTAGCAGTACAGAATATACCATGTGGTTTAACATCCTTGTTGGAGGAATTGGGACCTGTTCTCATATACAATCGTCTGAGATGTAAATTCTGTAAACCAAGGTGATGAACCTAAAAGAAAAAATTTGAAAGCATAGCGAAGCCACTGCTGACTCACTCAACCAAACTCCATCACACTTAGATAACTGACCTCAAATTCGCATTTGTGGAGAGATTTAGTGCAAGTATGAAACTGAAAGTTCAAAATAGTATTTTGAATCTATTTCTTCCAGGTTATTCCGTGTATCATTTCAGCACAAGGGACACATGGATGTTCTAATCTACCATCACCTAAATAAACTTCTAAAAGAGTGACATTCATGATCATGAACCCCTGAAATGGCAAGAACTAGGAATCTAGCTATAATTAAGGTCATATTATTAACAAAACTCCTCTGGCTGTCAGGCCAAATAATTTAATAAACATGTTACTTATTAGTCAATCAATCTACTCATATTGCCATGTTAAAAATGTGCGCTTCATCGCATGCTTGAATATGATACTCAGCCTTTAGTTCCACAGAAGGTTATGGTCCTGATAGGCCAACATAAAAGGATTCAGAATCTTGTTGCATAGTGTTTGTCTCAAAATATTGTTCAACTTACCAGGAAAAACGGTTTGTAAGACCTACAGCGCTATGAAAAGCATGAAAGATCTATGCTCAATTTTAAGAATAAGATGATAGTTAACTACAGAATTGATGAAAAGAAATGAAGAAACTCGTACCCTTCAATTAACTCCTCAAGTTGCGGCTGGAGCTCATTGTCACGTAATTCTTCAATCAGCTGTGATATGGAATCAATTCTGTGAATTGCAACTCTAATCCTAGAGTGCAGGTCTTTCACTATAGCACGAGTTTTATCAATCTTTGGTTCTCTTTCCCCCTTTGATTCCAGTTGTCTTAGATATTTACGCTTTCTTTCATAATGGCTCCTGACCACCTGGCTGGCCTGAAGTACGATATCATCAAATCTTCAGAAGATAATGACAAAATACATCTGAGGAAACATGCACTTGGCTTTGAATTCAAATTGGAAGCTTAGCAATCTTAGAACTTAACTATATAACATGGAAACCAATTTACAAGCAACTGAACTGCTCTACCTATTTTCCGAATGGATGAAAAAAGAGGAAGAGACTAAATATATGTGAACGTAGGAAACATGTGCACAGTATTAAAGTAAGCCCCCTTCCATCTGGAAGGTAGTTAGTTCTCATCCGGTTATTTTTAATATATTTTAATCATAGGAATTGAGATGCCAAAGTCCTTGACCCTGGAAGCCTCTAGAGGAAGCAGGAAAATCCTCACTCACTTATGAGCATTAAGTCCAGACATTGTTATAAGTGAGAAAGAACTCATAATAGGGCAAACTAGTCAATTCATCCCTAACAAAACAGTTGGGCTATCAACAAAGAGCATATGTGGCATTATCACCTTCCTACCATCTCATCTGGCCAAAGCACCAACATGTTGCTGGCAACCCTCACCCATTCCCCAACTCCCCAAGTCTTCCAAGATAAATTATACTGAATTTCAGGCGATTATATTATGAAAATGGATAAAACAAGAAAAAAAAGCAATCATGGAAAACTAATATATTAAGAATCCAACATACCTTCACTTCATCATAAAGTTTTTTCTCCCAGGCATAAAGCCTGTCCAGGGTTGAAGCATGACTCCCAGATATCATGCAATAGTTTTCAAACGGATTGCCAATGGGATCCTCTGTATCATCCTTAACATTTGGGCCAACAAGATTCCTTGATGAAGATGATCGTGAAGATGTTGTCCTGTGCCAAGTTAAGTACTTCACAGCGGTTTGGACGGGTTCTAAGAGAAAATAAACAGATTTAGACAATTCGGGCCCCAAAAAGAGAAGTAAGCAGAGGAGTTGAGGCAAAGACAGAATGCAAATTGTTCCTTTCACCAAGGTTGTGCTTTCTACTTTTCTACAATATCCAAATTTTGCAGATTCCTAACAACCTAAATTCAAGAATGTAATAAGATTATTATCTTTTTTCTTGGTGATATATGCTTTGTTGCTTTGAATACCACTACTTAACTTCACAGGTTCCTGGCAACCTTTTATGAGAATCATTTTTCAATTGAAGTCCCACTTTTCAACCACTTCCCAGTCACTGTTACCCTTTGGTATCAGCTTGAATCATTCTTTTTTTTTTCCATTTGTCAACTTTCCATCATATCATAACCCCTAAGCTCCCCAAATCCATCATATCATACTCCCACAGCCCCCAAAGTTTGCTGGACAATGATAAGCGGAATTTATTTGTGATGATAACTTGAAAATCTAGTTGGATTATTAGTTATGGGAGCAAACTTTTTACTGGAAAACCATACAGGTATAAATTTAGCAAAGGTAATTTCTTGTTATCTTTTCTACTTTGTTAGATGCCAGAGATGGTCACAGGCCTCTCCATCAAGTAAAATATTCTTCTTTTTGCATAGGAAAATCATCAATGAATTCTTTGTAATGGTGTTATTTTGCAAATGTTTAGACAGATGCTCACTTTATTTTGGGGTGAGGTTGGGGATGCTGGTATCCGTTGTATTTTATCTAGTTTAATCAATCGCATGAAATTACAAAGAATGAATTCCCTAGAAACCAAAATTTCCCACATTTCATCGATTTGTATTTTGCAACACCAAAGTCACAAAGAAAGTGCCAGCTAAAATTCATGAAAGTCGTTACAGATTTTAACAAATATTCTAATGATAAACTAACATAGTTATTCAGCAAAAATGAAAAATGTGGAGATGTTCATTCCCTGACAAGACTGGTATTTCAAGATAACAAAGTATCAAAATGGGAGAGTGAAGAATAAAACTAAATAAGAGATGTTGTCAACTCATTTCACCACACTTATATATAGAAATTATACAGCAATGAAACCAAAGGCTGATCTATACCCAATGTTATAAAAATTTCAAAAACTATTTCAATGGATCATAAACTAGATACCCATAATTTACATGCCGTATTCATCATTATATTTTAGCTGTTTCTGAAATCTAGAAATTGCAAGATAAATTAGAGACATGTCCACACCTTTGACATTAGTCCTAATACAAAACGTTAAAGACATAAGGATAGATACCTTCTTGAACATAGCTCCAATCTTCCCCACATGAGAAACAAGACTTCACAAATGCAAATTTTACAGACCCGTCTGCCCACAAGAAAAGGAAAACCAGTTGCGGTCATTCAACAAATTCAAATAATGGAAATTAACTACCTAATAATGGCCTTAAGGTTGAAACCAAAAAGTTCTTTCTAATTTCCCAAAAATCAAGTTCCTTAATCAATTACATTTCAGTGTTTTCTACAATCATGTGTTAGTGATTTCAGGTAGCAAGTTAAATGACCTCAAAATCAAGCAATTAGAAGGTAGATAATGGACTACAAGTACTACCATATGAGAAGATATCAAAAGACATGTGATGTTGAGAGTTTGAAAAGAAAAATCAAAATGCTAATCATCCTTAGAGTAGTTATCTAGGGGACAAAGGCCATACTCTGTTTTGCCATAACTATTGGTCTAAAATGCAATTTATTTGCTTCAAGCATCCTTGGAACTTCATTTCCAGCAGCCGAAGCTTTAATAAAGAGATATTCAATATCTTTTATGCTTGAAAAGAAGTCTTTGGGAATTGTATTATTTTCATTCCGTACTTCTTTTTCGTCTTTTTTCCCGAAATTGACCGAAATAGCAACTGCTGAGGATGGGGTTCCCAATGGTGACAATTCAGGTGTGTTGTGTTTTTCCCCATTCAATAGCTCACTTTCTGAAGCTACATTTCCAGCAGAGGGCATCATAAGTGAAGTACTCTGGGTAGCTTGATCATGCACCCTATTAAAATTTTCAAAACTTCTAACCAATGTATCAGTGGTAGGGTCATCAAATTCATCTTCTGTGTCATCAGATTCCTCCCGTTCTTGATATGATGGTTTATCTTCTTCGTCTTCCAGATCAGGAATTCCCTCCTCTTTCCTAAGCCTTCTCAAATGGTCCGCACTATCCAACCCTGGGTTCACTTCCTTTCCTTCTTGGAAAGAATATTGATGGTCAGTTGGAGGGAAGAATCCAAAGTAATCCCATGGTGGAGTTTCTGCTGGGGCTGAAGAAGCTTCATATGATGATGTTTCTGCTTTCTCAATGGCATTAGCAGTGGTACTCTGTGGGTTGGAAGACATTAGTGTTCCTGTAACAGCGACAGGAGGTCTCTCTTCAATTTTTGTAGAAGAAAAACCTCTAAACCACATATTTTTAACTTGAAACCGGCTAGAGCTGGGAGGCGTTGACAATGGAGAAAGATTTTCAGTTGCATCAACAGGATGTGATGCAGTATGTGGAGAGAACGAAAAATTGGAAAGTGACTTCTCTGTTAAAGTAAGTGGCTCTGGTGTAGCACTAGTTGAAGTATACAATGAGGATTCAAGAGGACCTTCAGGCTCGACGAATTTTTTTATAGCGGTTCCTGTACTTCTCAGTGACTGGACATACGCAACATGACAGGCTGCAAGCAAGCACCTGCCATCAAGTGCCTGCCTAACAAATTTCTTTCTTTCATGACATAGTTTCAAAGCCCTGTCTTCTTCTATTTTAGAGTTTGTGGCCCCCATTTCCAAGCTTTAGATGTTTCAGTACCTCACCTGTCAGACAATCAGTCCATAGTCTTCTGCCTCAAATACAGATTGCAAATATACCCACTATAACACCACTAACAGCAATCAACAACTATTTAGAACGCAACAGCCAAGAAAGACTAGACATTATTAATAAGAATCAAAGCATTCAAGCATTAACTTCAGAAGCAAGCAGACATCAAAATGCTAACAGCTGGGGAGTAGTGAGGGAAAAATTCCTGTCCTTCTAGATGCTTAAGCAAAAGAAAGAATGATCAGAAAGTTGTTCAAGCTCGTCAAGTAAGAAAAGGTAGACCCAGTTTGTCAATGACCAAACTCACTAAATTAAAAGCTCAACTTATCACTGGAAAGGAAAGAAGATTCAAAGATGATAAAGGAATGGAATTAATAAGGGAATCTTGATTTGTTGAGTGAATTTAATCCCTGGATCCAAGGAGAGCATTTAATTCCAAAATCCATAAAATGCAGACTGCTTATGCGAAAACAGAACAAGAGATAAAAGCAAGTGCCCGATGACTTTACCCTGCAACGAGAAAGTTACAGAAAACAAGAGATACTGAGAAAGAGCTACTGAACTTAAAAACAAGAAAAAAGCAAAAAAGGAAGAGAAAGGATTATGGATATTCAAAAGTTGGCACCCTGAAGCAACAATGTTAATAATTTAATATGCAATAGCCATTCCTAAGAATCAAGAGTGTTCTGTAATTCACCAAATGTTAAGTCAAAGCCTGCAGCTTATCAATACCACCCAGAAAGTACCCACCAAAAAGAAAAAGAATTTCGTACTCTAATAGCCCACCATCCCCTTCCAGCTGAAGGAAAAAGGCAACCAAAAGGTGAAATCTTTTAAGAGATAGAGATAACTAGCACACATGGAAAAGAAAAAAGGAAAAAGAAAGCCAAAGGCTAGAGCCAAAATTCCACTGGAGGGGCTCATGGTGAGATGTAAGAATTTAGTGCAAATAACAGGATCACTGTACTTGACAATAGGACATGCCAGTAACAGGCAACGAGAAAGAATATAGAGTAAAGAAAGCAAAATTCACCAGAAGACTGAAGAGCCAGTTAAACTAATAAGAAGAAGAATAAGAAGGCACAAAAAACAAAGGGAAAGAGATGAAACAAGATTGAAACTCCACCCAGGAATTGAATGCAATAGGATAGGAGTAAGTTCATCTCTTAAGCCGTTAAAGAACAACTTAGTCACCAAAACCGAAAGTGAAGCATCCAAGTTACCTGGGATGTAAAGCGAAGAATTAAGAGCATGGAATTGAGGAAAGACCCAGATCAGCAAAATCAAGGATTTTACACTTCCTGCAATAGTTCTTAGAAAGAGAGAGACCACAAAAGCACAAACACGAACTGTACACTATACAAGATACAGGGAATTGCTAGGCTTATCATGATAATGAAGCTTTGATATTTTTAATTCAGTTGTTTTAAATTAGTGGGGAGAATCTCGGCTTTTTTGGCTGCCGCCATGCACACACTGTTTTAAGAATTACAATGCAATACAAGTGAAGTGACTGAGTCACGCAAGTCAGTCTTTTTTGAGGTTTGGAGTGAGCCCCACCCACCAAAACACGCCGTTTATTTATGTCCCGTCTGTCGACATAGTCAAAAAATATTACCACTTTAATAGAGTAGAATTAAAATAAAATAATTAAAATAGATAATTTAATGCGGTCAAAAAAACTTAACTCTGTACTCTTTAATAACAACGCATGACAAATTCTTCGTTCGGTTTTTTACCTTTTTTATTTAATTTATTTTAATATTTTTACTATAAAAATTGATAATTAATTAATTAATATTTATAAATTAAAATAAATCAAATAATTTTATTTTAAAAATATTTTTTAATTAAAATTTAACATTTTTATCAATAAAGAATAATCTATTTTAATCATATTTTAACTTATTTTAATCAGTTCAGTCTAATATTCATTAAAATTTTAAACTTTATATATCTTATCTTATCGTTTTAACTTTCGGTTCAATTTTTAAAACTTTCATTATTAAAAAAAAAGAAGCATATAATAATGGAGAAGGAAGTAAAGAATAACTTAAGTGGTGAATTGTTTGAACTTAAAATTTGATATCATAAAGATAAAAGATTCATATAATAATAACTATTAAGAAAAAAAGGGAATTAGCAGTTGATTAATCAAGTATGTGACGGCTCCTTATGCGCAGAAGTATACAGGCTATGTAAGAACTTGAAGGATCTTGGGGTTTCAAATTTACATCCTTTAGAATTTTTGGAATGGGGTTTTAGAGATTTAAGATTAGTCCGACTAAAAAAAAAAAAAGAAAAAAAGGAGCCTTAAAGAGAGCATCTTAAGAAAGGAGGCATCTTCATTTGGGATCTGAGTGGCCACTTTTAGAGACGCCTTTATCTACATGCTTTTATTCTATCTTTCATTACATGTTGAAAGTGAAAAAAGAAAAAACAATGAAAGGGTAGGGACATGAAAACATGTGAATGAGGCTTATACTAATAATAATAATAATGTCAATGTCAAACATAATCATTCACTTTGTTTGGGAAAATAACAGTTGAGCTATTGCATGTGATTATTATCCCAAGACTTTTGCTACTCATGATTGAATCAATAGGTTGTTTGACAAGAGTTCGCATCATTTGTTTTTATTACTCTTTTTTACTTTATTTTATGATTATTTATCAATTTATTTTTTGTGAATCTTATTTATTAAATAAAAAATATTCATAAAATAAGATAAGAATAGGATAATAAAAATAAGTGATCTATTCCCTATTTGGCAGACTCAGTTGTCAAAAAATATACAACAAAATATATTTCATAAGTGACTTTAACTCCAAATACATAAACAAAAGAAGTAAAGCAACTCTAAAACTTCAAAGTAAAACTCTCTTTTAATATAAAATTAACAAGTTTTGCTTTACAAAGAATCTCTCAGATATCTTATGTAATAAATATCGCTAATAATGATATTCTAAAGTATTACTATTATTGCTATTGTTACTGCAGTCAGCTACTATTACTACCTACTCATATTGTTGCTGCTACTGTTACTAATACTTGCTTTCCTGCTATTTTTTAGCTAGATATACCATCGAAGCACCTCCTGTAAGTTTTCACCCGCATTGTCCATATCAGAAATCGCCCTAATTTGCTTTACGATTTCAAGTGAGATAAGTAAAAGAATAAATGGTCTCTGGTTTCCTCCTCCTCTTGACATAGGCCACAAACATTTGGAACAACTATATATCTTTTGAATCTATCACTTGTGTTTAGCTTGTTAAGATAAGCTAAACACAATGTGCAGGAAGTTCTCTGATTTTTAAATTTTTCCCATACTAAAAAGTACCTTTCCACTTTATTAGCATGATCTCTAATTAGCTTCCCGTAGGAATGACTAGTCAAGGTCCCAATAGGGCTTCCTCTCTAATAGATTAGATACATCCTTAAGCTATCTAAACTATAATTCAATTTATTGTTTATAGAATTAGAAGAGCTCCTTGGTAAATATTCCAAAAGAGACTTGAAATCTTCCAAGGCCTTTCTAACCCGGACATTTTCAGATATGATAGTTCGGATAGGTTGTAACTCTAGAATGAAGTTTAGGGGATAGTTCGGATAGGATGTAACTCTAGAATGAAGTTTAGGGGGCCCCAATCTTTCAACTGATCATGTCAAAAAGTAGTAGTTTCTTATCTCCCTGAATTCAGATCTTCCGTACTTATTTTGTGCTATATGAAAAATATTGACGTTTTAATAAAAAACAACGTCAAAGCTTTGCGTCAAGCTAATGTCTCCTTCTCTTTCTAAATAAGCTGCGCTCTGTGTAAAAATTAATTTATACAATTTTTTAAAATTAAATATATTAATATGACTTTAATTTAAAATTAAATTAAAGTTGAAT
>JANQBM010000008.1:6501399-6529785 GCA_025594535.1 Erythroxylum domingense
TTCCTCTTCCTTTTTCCCTTCTTGATCACTCTCAAAATCCCTCTTGAAGGTTAAGAAAAATTGAAACCTAGCTTAGCCTTCTTCTTTCTCTCCAACGACACTTTCTCTCCCTTCTTTCTTCAATTTCGTTTTTTCCCTCTTCCAAATACAAGACAAGTCTTCTTTCTCCCTTTTATACTCTTAATGATTGCACAATGTCCATTTTGCCCCTCCTTTAACGCTTTAAGGTTTTTAAACTTAAGTGATCTTCCCAAAATACCCCTTATGCAACTTACCACCTTAAACTCTGATTCCGTTAACCTATATCATATTATCTTACTCACATTAACATGCTAATTAACTCCAAGATAAAATAATATAGTAAGACCCCAAAATAAAATTAATCATGCTTATTTATCATAAATAAATAAATAAATAAATAAAATTCAAGGGCCAATAAAGAATATAGGAAGCAATTGAGAAGAGTGTCGTGATTGCTCAACATTTTTCAGTACATCATAATGGAGACGGAGGGTATGAGATTGATCATGGTCAGAATAGAAATGTGGTGAGGCTTCAGAACAAAATATACTCTTGTAGGAGATATACTCTCTCTGGCATTCCTTGTGCACATGCCATATGTACTATTAGAGACAAGAGGGTTAATATTGAAGAATACACTTTTAGTTAGTTATGGAAGACTGAATATGTCAAAGCATATGGCAAGGCAATTTAATCAATGCCTAGTATGAAAGACTGACCTATTAGCAATGAAGAAACTATTAGGCTACTATAATTCAAACAATGGCTTAGTAGGCCCAAACAACTAGAAAAAAGGACATTAATGAGTCTTAATAGAATATAAAAGTGACCAAAAAGTAAAATGTTGACCACGTGTCTAGGAGGGGAGTGATCATGACATGTAGCCACTGCCATATAAAATGACACAACAAAAGAGGTTGTTCTTGAAAGGGAAAAGAGGTAATTTCTAAGTTGTTTTGTCTTTTATGTGGTACAGCTAAGATTCTTTTCTATAGTAGTGAAAATCAGGTAGGTTTTTTATTCCATTCTTACTATTATCAATAGCAGTTCTAACCCAGTTTCAAAATCCTTATACAAACCAGTCAACTCATTTCCATATGTAGCAAAACACAATGAACTCACAGTTAACCCCAAAAAACATATCCACAGTTCAAACCTATACTGACATCCCAGTAAGTGCCTTTGCATTTAATAATGTCAAAATGGGAAAGAAAGGTAAAGGAAGAGCAAATGTCTCTGCTATTGGGTCTGTATCTGCTGGTGTCATAACTGCTTTAGGAACTGCCAACAAATCAAGTATTGTTCATATATGTGGAAGTGCAAATGCAACAACCTCAGTTGTTCTCCCAATACCTGGAGGTGCTTCAAAACCAATAAATATTTGTACATCTTCAAAGGCCACCACCAAAAATCAAACCAAATAGAGAAGAAGGCCTGGTTATGGTGTTGTAGATGATGGAAACATAATGAGGATGTTTGGTGCTGTCAGATGTAGCTCAAATTCTCATGAGAAAATTTTAAGAAAAAGGCTTGTCACATACTCATCTCTTCAACAAGAAGCAAATAGGGAATTCAAGAAATAGATGGAAGAGATGAGGAAATACACAAATGAAACCACAAGGTTGCAGATGCTAAATGTAAGTGTTAAATATTTGCATTCTTATTAAAAATTAATTAAGTGATACAATCTAACAATATTTGCATTTTATCTATAGACTATAAGGAGAAGTTAGAAACTACTACACCTTGGGCAAAAATCAATAAAGAGGAAGGAAGCTGTTACTGGGCATGTGAATCCAAGCCAAGAAATTCAAACTGCATCTTCAAAGGGAAAGGAGAAAATGTAAACTTAACTGTGTTTTTCACTGAACTGAACAATTTTGTGATATTTGTGTATCGAACAAGAAACTTAAATTGCATCTTTAATGTACATACCTTATATCTATCAATTTTGTGATATTTGTATATTGAACAATGGTTGAGAGGTTGGATATTTATTCAGAGGTTGGATATTAATTGATTGTAAGGATTTTGTTGGCATTTACATATGTTATTATATCAATGAATGCAATGACTGCCAATTTCAGTGTGAATGTTTTTCTTTTAAGGTTTTTTTCCTTTTTGTTGAAGTTCAAGAATGGTAGATAATGAAATTGCATTTGTTTATGTATGCCACAAAAAACTTTCACTAAGCTCAATTGCATTTACACAACATGTACATTGTTAATACAAGGACTTGGAATCATAGGTCTATTAAACATCTTTGTCTTCTCGTAAAAAATTTGACTACTTATAACACGACTTAGCAGTTGTGTTAATCATTTGCTCGAAGCTAAAGTACCTATGACATTTTTATAAATAATCAATTGTTGTCCCTTTTAAATCCTTTTGACTAGTAACCAATACTTCATCTCCATTGATTAACAATCCTATTTTGTTACTAATCTTCTTTACTGCATGTTGAAAATCAAACATCTTTAGGCTATTTCATCAAACAAGTTTAGGCTGGTACATAAAACATCAAGCATGTTTAGGTTAGAACATCAAACTTAACAGGTTCAGATGTTGAAACATCAAACAATTGCACTTTCTAACATCAGGTAAAGTGAATTACATTTAGACACTGTTCTAGTACACAAACCATTTTCAGGCCATGCTTTAAACATACAACTATTGCCTATATTGCCTTCATTATTTAAGTAAACAAACATAAGCAAAATTACTAACATAAGCTTAAACAAGCTACAAATTTCTAATACTTTGTTGAATGTGTTTCATTACTACTCCTTATGACAATTAACTCATTCTTCAACTTCAAAATTTCTGCAATCGTTTCAGCTTGCAAAACATCTACTGCATTCTCTCTTAACTCTGCCATTCAGCCTTCAATAGATTACTTTTGTGGTACAACATCTTTTCTCTGCTTTTTCAGCTCTAAAATAGTTTGTCTTACTATTGGAGAACTATTGGAGAAAATCTTTGATAATCTCATTCATGAAATCCACAAACATTTACTCTACCATCAAAGAAAAAACAACAATTCGATAAGGAAATATATGAACATATTTATATAAAACAACATAAAAATGTACCAAAATTACCTGAAATAGTTGATAGCCATAAAACCTTCTTCCTGAATTTTCATCAGTCTATGAAATCCATCTAGGTGCTTTCAAGTTATAGTAACAATATGTAGCCTCTTCATCATAGTTCCATTCAACTGAGTAAGTTGAAAAATCAGTTTGTATGACGTCAAATCAAGCTTATAACACGTTCCTCTACTGCCAAAGTTGAAAATTTCTAAAATTTCCACTAAACACATAATTACAACTAAGAAAACAACAAATTGAATCCTTTAATCAATCTTATTACCTTGAAGAACTACTACTTGAGCTCATTCTTAAGTATTCCTAACTGATGTCTTCGAAAATATAGTCCAATCCTCTAATCTAATTTTTCATCTAATACATAAATTATAATGTTGTAATGTTGATTGTGCACCCATTGATAGCTAAATGATGTCTACATAATTTAATTTGTATGTTGCTAAGAATTTGCATCTTTTCCATAAATGTCATACTTTGTCTTAAACTCGGCAGATAGAGATAAACAAAACATGGATAACCACCAAAGAAGCTAAACCAAATAACATAAATCATATCCTACATACAATGTGAAGTAGATGGGGAAGAGAATACTTGATCATATCCTACATACAAATATATAATTGAATTGTACATGAAAACAATTATATTCTATGTGCTATTCAGCCCTATAATCAAACTCATTTAAAGAAGATAAAGTAATTTACCTAAATTACATTGTTAATGAAACTTTCCATGAAAAGGAGAAAAGGGAAAGGAATAAAGTAAAGATTTAAACACCATAAATTATATACAAAAATTAGAAGGGAGTATGAGTCATTACCTACTCGGGTCTTTAATCAAAGCATATGTATGTTTCGAATCTCCAAAAACCCAACCACCCATTCACCTCCAACTTTAAAAGAGAAAGCTCACACTACTGGAAGACAGATCCATGCGTGAAGTGATGATGCGTGCCGAGATTGGAGTGAAGGCACAAGTAAGAGAAAAGAAACATGATGAAAACACCTGTTGAAAATAATTGTTGATTTAGGGTTAAAGAGTAAAATTTAAGTGAAATTAAAAAAATTTTGTTTTCTAAAAATCCACCTGGTCTGGCCTGGCCTATACATGTGTTTTTAACGTGATATCTAAAGACTAACTGACCTTCATGTAGCGGCATGTGTGGACAAGTTCTAATTTATGTCCAAAAAAGCCTTAAATTGAGTATATTAGTGAAAGTTTAGATCTTCATTAAGCAAGTTACAAGTTTAAGTCCTAAACTGATCAAACTAAAAAATATTAGGCCCGAATTTGACCTTTTAGCCCAAAATTATGTGTATTTATAATTACAACGTTCATATATTTCATTTTATTTCAAATAATCACTTGATTTAAAATTAATTAGTATTAACTGGAAATATGTATATATATATTACAAATAATTAAAAATTACATCATTCAGTTGGTTTAACCATAAAATCTTTTAATCGGTAGAATTTTCAGTTTATTTTTAAATTTTTGATTTGATTTATGTTAATAATTATTATTGTTAAAAACTGATCAATTTATTAATTAATCAGTCAATTTTCGTAAAATAATTAATTTTTACAAATCAAAATAAATAAATAAAATTTTATTTAATATTTTTATTTTAATTAAAATTTAAAATTTTAATCCCTTTCAAATATAATTCAAGTAATTCAATTTTATTAAATCTTTAACTAGTCTTACAACTGAGGTAGCAAATGTGGCCATCCTCCCTCGACTCGCCCTCACTTTGGCCCTAATTAACCGCTCCATGGGCTGAGATTACTCGGCCCCGGCCTGGCATGAGTCCAATTTGTAGCTTCGACGGGTAATTACAAAATAACATCGTTTTGTCAAAAAAATATTTTTTAAACATTCTATAACATATATTACAATTACAATTACAATCAGACTACTTCGGGGACAAGTTAAGCCAATCAGACTGCTTAAGTCAATCTATTCGGAATCTTTCATCTGCTCTTTTTCACACAGTTGTGTTTGGTCCCTTTTAATTGTTTTCGAGTGCCGACCAAAATCATTCGAGCAACAAAAGATGGCCGAAGTCATTAACATGCCTGTCGATTCACCGGTCGATCGCCGTGGCCGGGACCGGAAGGAAAAATCCACTGGTGACGACCCCCATTCCTCCCCTCCGCCACCGCTGCCCCCGCTTCGACGCCGCGATAGAGACTCCAAAGAGAGACACGACGATAGGGACTTCGATAGACCGCCCAATCGACGCGGAGGAGAATACTACGATAGGAATCGCTCTCCTCTGCCGCTGAGAGAGAGGGAGAAAGGTTACAAGTGGCGGAGCAGCTTGAGCCCTCCTCCGGTGCCTTACCGTGACCGCAGACACTCACCGCCTTCGAGGAGGTCTCCGCCTTATAAGAGGTTGAGGAGAGAAGACGGATGCTATGAAGGTCGGAGAGGAAGCCCTAGAGGTGGCTTTGGACCTGGAGATAGAAGGTTGGTAATTCAGCGACACATTGATGAATACTTTGACTGCTTATTTCAGTTAGGGTTTAGGTTCTTTCCTTAGTTTGAATTTGACCGAGCCTGGCATCAAAGTAACTGATTATATGATTAAGGAAGATTTACGAGAAAAGAAAACCGACACAATTTCCATAACTATTATAACCTGGAAAAACGCATTTGGACCTTGATATTTTGTAAACTTCTATTAGGCATTTGAAGGCTGATGAAACTGTAAACATGTTCAGTTGAATGATTAGGAGCCTGTTCTCATTACTTGATTGCATCCTTAGATGTTATTTTGGTTGGAAGGGATCAAATACACTTTCAAGTACCAGTAGAGTTTTAGAAATGCAAAAGTAACTTGTGGCTATTTTTCATCTGTTCATTTTGTATAGACTTTTTCTTATTTGAGCTCTTGTATAGATTTGAGAGCAAAAATAATCACTTTGTTTCCCATATTTATTTTATGTTCAACTTGTCAGTGGAGTTGCGCACCTTTTCTGGTTTCATAAACTTCTTGCCAGAAAGCCGAATCATGGCTGGGAAGTAAAGTGAAATGATTGCAGTTTGAGTCGAGGGTACTGTTGCTCGTCTTGGCAATTTACTCTATGAGATGTTTTATAGTTTGGCCGAGGTGAATAGCAATAGCATCTGTTGGTGGTTAATTTTGCTGTAATTGTGTGCTAGTCATAAATCGAGGTTGTGGTGGAAGCTAAATTTCAGATTCCCTGAAATGTGAATTCAAATTGAAATTGCTTTTTTGCGTGCAACTGTTTGGGGCTGGGTGGGAGCAGGTAAGACATGAAAAGTGGTTGAGATTAAACCATCCGAATATAGATAATATATGTTATTACTTGGTTGTCATTATAACTTTCATGTTTGGAAAGCTATTTTGTTGTATATTTGTTCTATTGGAGAAGAGTATTGCTTGCATGTTTCGCATGCTTTTCGAGGCTATACAGGTGGAGTTACCTAGCCATATATTATCATTCACTGAACTAACTTATTGCAGTTTAGGCAGGTTTTCCTTGAATTCACGTTTCTTGAATGCAAAAGTAAGATTGTTTTTCTTGATTTGCAAAAGTCCTATGTTACACAACTAAACTGTATCCAGCACATGTTTTTACTTGTTCCTCCATAGAGTTGTTTTTCTATTTTTACCCTTCAGTTATGAGGTTCATGCATCAATGAGCCTTTACGTATAAAGTTTCCTGAATAAATTTTGGGTGTGGTCTTTGATGATAGGTTTGGGTATGATTATGTTGGTGGATATGAACGTGAGATGGGAGGTAGACCGGCTTTTAGTGAAGAAAGGCTTCATGGCCGGTACATTAGTCGTGCAGGTGGATATCTTGGTGGTCCTGCTGGTATGTGCTCAGTTTTTTCCAGATTGCTGAATCTGGTTTGAATGTTATATTCACATTTTTTGAACAGATATTGCAGTTATCTGTTACTGGTATAACATGTCAAATATTTAATTGCATAAAAAATGAGTTGCTGATGGACCTTGATCATCAAAGGCGGCTCTTTAACATTGAGAACACAGTTTTTGTGGTTTATATTGACAAACTATTTGATTTGGAGGCTTTGTATGGTATCTTGTTTTATTTTGAAGTTTAAAATGATCTAAATAGTCTGCATGGAAAATTATTTTTACCCTTTTTTTTCAATCTTGTAATGGGCATTTGAATTCAGAGTAGTTAACCATGGTTCAATACAACAGATAATGACTGCCATGGTGCATGCACCTTTGGACCCAAAGTATTACATATATGCTGCAAATTTATAACAGATATTTGCACCTATCCAAAAATAATTATATTAAAAATTAATTATGGGTAGTGTTATTTATATCTGAATGTATCTTGAAATATGGTGTCTTTTATGTACAAGTGTTGGATGTACATTTTCACTAAATACAGCATCAGACCCTAGCTAATGGCAAGCTCTGTTGGTACTTTGAGAATGAATCCATTCTCAATTTCAGTTTCATTTTGTCTGAAATGACATTGGAATTTGATGTCTAGTTATGAATTTTATTGTGAATTTCATCCTTATTAACGCCAATATATTTTAGTGTAATAAAAATTCTTTCTTAACTGTAGAGACTACATTTCAAAGACTTTTTTGGTCATATATTTTGGTTAGGAAATTAATAATATTGCTTTGAACTGGTTGATGTCATTGGTCTCCTTTTCCTCCCTTATATACATTTGCTCAGCTCTTTTCTATTTGTATTTCATTGATCATAGACTTGAACTTTACTGCTTTATTTGATCAAGTGGGCCCCTCGTGATTTTTTACTGTGCAGATTGGGATTCAGGACGTGGTAGTTATGTTGATGTTTCCAGCGGAGGAAGCAACCAAAGGTTAGTATTGTCATGTTCATGGACTTGAGAATTTGAAGGCATCTGCCTTGATTTTGCATTGTATCATGGGAACCTTTTGTTTTCTAGGCAACCAAAATTAAATTTCTAAATTGAAGCCTTGTTGACTCATCTTGATTAATTCGTAGTTGCATTGTATGATGGAAGCATTTTATTACCTGAAGGATTTTTAATTTCTGATTTGAGACCTTGTGGACTTCATATTAGACATCTTAATTGATTTGGAGTTGCGTCAAGCTCTTTATAGTAATTTTCTTCTTTAACATACTGATTCTTAGGCTTTGTCTCTGCACATTTTTGGTTTGTTTTCTGTGGATATGTGAACATTGAGGTTTTCAGTGTTTTCTGTCAGAAAACTTTTGATATGGATTAATCCTGGTATTATTTCTATTTTAGTCAATTGCGAATCAGAACATTCAATTTTTCGACATGCCTGACTAAGTTTGCTGTAAATCCCTTTTCAGAAGCTGTGTGTTGTTATAGTTGATCTGCACCCTTGATCTTTTATGTACAAGAATCTTTTGCAGGGAAGGTTTGATGTCATATAAGCAGTTCATTCAGGAGCTTGAAGATGATGTACTGCCAGCAGAAGCTGAGCGCAGGTATAGATTGGAGGAAGTAATGTTTGGTCTAAAATTGAATCACGAGTCCAATATTTACCTTATAACACGTGTTTTTCTTATGAAGATATCAAGAATATAGGTCAGAGTACATCTCAACACAAAAAAGGGGTTTTTTCGAGGCTCATAAAGATGAGGAATGGTATTTCTCTTTTCTTAACGAATATGTACTTGCTTTAAGTTCTTCACTTTTTTGGTCTTATGTGTCTTCGTGGCTTTTGTAGGTTAAGGGACAAATATCATCCAACAAATTTGCTTGCAGTCATAGAAAGGTAGGCATGACCTACTATATTCAAGTGTAATTTGTGGAACTTGTAAAGCAATTTTGTGAATCAAATCTTCTCTTTGCAGATCTGTGATAGATTGGCTGTCTTATGTGAATCATTTCCTTGTGTTGGAAACTTTTAATTATTTTTTCACCTTTGAACTAATTTTGAATTCCTTGCAGGAGGAATGAACTTGCAAGGAAAGTTGCAAAGGACTTTTTGCTTGATTTGCAAAGTGGGACACTGGACTTGTGAGATTCCTTTCCTGGACTTGTATGTATGACAACATGCATGTCATTTTTGGTTTTTCTGACACATGACCTCTTGTTTCATAATTCTAGAGGCCCAGGTCTCAATGCCCTATCTCCAAATAAATCAGGGCAGACTAGTGACCCAAATTCTGACGATGAAGTGGATGCTAGTGGCAAGAGAAGACGACACGACCGTGCACCTGCTAAAGAAACTGATCAGCTTTCAGCTGCTCCTAAAGCTCATCCCATAAGCTCAGAACCCAGAAGAATCCAAGTTGACATTGAACAAGCACAGACCCTTGTATTCAAACTTGACTCTGAAAAAGGAATCAATGACAATATTTTAGGTGGATCTGAGAATGACAAGATGAGTAGAGAGAAATCACGTGGCGGCTCCACTGGGCCTGTTATCATTGTACGAGGCTTAACTTCAGTCAAAGGTCTCGAGGGTGTTGAACTGCTGGATACTCTTATCACTTATCTATGGCGTGTCCATGGCTTGGATTATTATGGGATGATTGAAACAAATGAGGCAAAGGGTCTTAGACATGTGAGAGGGGAGGGAAGGAGTTCTGATGTAAATAATGGTGGCACTGAGTGGGAAAAGAAACTTGACTCCCGTTGGCAAGAGAGGTTAAGGGGTCAAGACCCTTTGGAAGTAATGACTGCTAAGGAGAAGATAGATGCTGCGGCTGTACAAGCACTGGAGCCCTATGTCCGCAAAATTAGGGATGAAAAATATGGGTGGAAGTATGGTTGTGGAGCCAAGGGCTGCACAAAGCTCTTTCATGCTGCTGAGTTTGTGAACAAGCATCTCAAACTGAAACATCCTGACCTTGTGATGGAGTTGACTTCCAAAGTACGTGAAGAGCTGTATTTCCAGAATTACATGACGTGAGTGCTATAATATATTAAACTTCTTTCGTTTCCTTTTTGACTCTATACTTCAACATTATTTGTGCTTTGCTGTTAAATCTGAATTACAGAGACGAAGATGCACGTGGTGGCACACCTGTTATGCAACAGCCTACACAGGTATGTTTTGGCCTTTCTTAAAATGACATCTTAAATGAATCCACCGATGGCAGATATTGCCACATGAAATCTAAATTTCAAATTTATACCCTGCTTCAATTCTGAATTTAACAATTTGCATTTTCCCTTTACCAACAAGCATGGTGGAATAATACTTTGTTGGTTCTATGTTTGTTATTTATTATTTATTTGTTTATATTATTTGCTTCCTAGCGGGACAAGCCACTAAGAAGGAAGCTAGGTTCAGACAATCGGTTGAAAGATGATCGAAACCATAGGGAACGGGATAGTCGAGCAAATGGTGGTGAAAGATATGACAGGTTGGAAAACCCCCCGTCTGGTGATCTCCAGCACAGTGATGGTCCTGATGGAGGCAATCACGGCGAACCAATGATTGATGTTTTTGGTGTGCCTCCTTTTGCTTCAGATATGGCTCCACCTGTATTGATGCCAGTTCCTGGTGCTGGGTAGGTTGAAATTGTAATAATCTTGTTTCTCAAGACGGCTACTGATAGCTAATTATGGCGCGACTATGAAACTTGGGTCTAAATGCATGTCATTGTAATTGCAGTCCACTTGGGCCATTTGTTCCTGCTCCACCTGAAGTTGCAATTCACATTTTTAGAGATCAGCCATTTGAAGGTGGCGGTAGAAATGGAAGGGCTGGTCCCCCATTAAGTGGAGGAGCTCCAGCTCTTCTATCGTCAGGCTTTCGACAGGATCCTAGACGACTACGCAGGCAAGTTCTGTTGGGTTTAGCTGCAGCTCAAGTTGAAGTTCTTCATGTGTGCTTGTGTATCCTATCTTTTCATATAATAGGGACCCACTTCTGCCAGAGTCTATTATGACTTCTGCATCTCCATTGGGTCCGTAGTTGTTTGCTGACCCGAGCATGGCACCCCAAAAAAGCTGGCTTGGACATGCTCTTGGTATCTTTGGAATGACGTATATTCTTATTACAAGAACTTGAGGTTCATGGCTATCTTATTACAAGAACTTGAGGTTCATATCTTGACAATAATAATGCCATGAAAGCTTGTGTGTTAAATTTGTTGGGTTTGTGTAGTTCATTGATTTACTTAATAATTTATTGCCTTGATTGCCATCTGATTTTGTAAATTTTAAATGCAGTTATCAAGATCTTCTTGATGCACCGGAAGATGAAGTCACAATTATTGACTACAGGAGTTTCTAGATGTTTACCAATTCTTTTTTGCGTCCAGGGAGAAGAACAAGAGTTGGAAGTATTATCTGTTTTATTACGTAATCCAACACGTGGACAATCACCTTGTATATATGTCCGTTTTGGGTGTGAACGTGTTGGTGCCTTGTGCAAATGGTACCACTGCCTGCGCCAATACCATTGCAGGTTTTGTATTAGTGAGGCTAAGTGTTTATAATGCTGATGTTTTCTTTTATCAAGTGTTATGGAAATAAATGCTCAACATTTTTATCTGTAAATGGACATCATATTTTCATTTGTTTCCATGAACAATTTGGTATTGCCTTTTACTACTATGTAGAGAGTATTCCTTGCATCTTTTAGTGTTTACATGTTCAATTTCAAATCAATTGCCTGATCCATGCGATCGCAACTCGTATAGCAATCAGCTTACATACTAAATCAGCAGCTATGGCAGCAAGCAAACTCAACTCTATAATATGGACATATTTAGTGTGTATAAAGCCTCTTGAAACAATCTCTGTATTCTATGAATATTTTTTTCCCCGTCTTGCTTTGATATGCTCTAAAGCAAAGCAATCATGCGCTTCAGCAAGAAAATCCCCCAAAACCGTCACCTGTTTGTCCCGCGTGTAGATATCAACAAGAGCTTATATTGGATCTATTCTAGAAACGATTGGCAAGGATATAAAATTACAAAAAAGGAAAATTACGTTGTGGAAATGCAACTCTTTGATGCCTTGAATTTATGAATCTGACACCCTACATGTACATTATGCTACATAAACAGAAAATGAGAGAGAAAGAAGGGCAAAGCTTACATGGGGACTGAGGAAGAGAAGAACAGGAAGAAAAAAAAAGGAAGAAATGACAAAGGAAAGGAAGGCAAAGAAGATGGGGGAAAGAAGAAGAGACATAACTGATCACAGAATAGCCAGGGACTAGGAGAAAGCAAACCCTTAGTGGTCCATTCCAGAATGGGCAGGCAACATCTCTTAACTTTTACTGCCCATCCTACCAACAACTTGGTCACAGCACAAGGGGCCAACACAATGGATCCTTTATTTCCGCTGCTTCTTTGATGGAGGGTCTGGTGGGGTATCCGCCTGTCCAGAAAAATGATTTCATATAGTCAGGATGACGCAGAGATTAATTTGCATCTTCTTGGTCCCAAAATTCTAATACCATGAGCAAAGCACGCTTCATCCCAGTTTAAGGATGGGGAAGAATCTGCCTTTTGAAGCAACTAAGAGAATAAATATAGTTCCAAAGACAACCTCTCTTTATAAAGAGCTACCTACGAGCATTGTTGAACTGCTTCCAGAGTAGCAGTTACTAGTTTACTCGCATTTCCAAATGTTGTGCTTCATCAACTAAAGAATCACACTTTTGTGATAGTATGTAACCCTTTTGAACTAGCCGAACAACCAATAGAAGCTTTATGATTAATGCGGTTCAACAAGAATAGAAGTTAGTAGGTTGGTGATCAGTTTTCATTAAAAATATAGGAAAGGGAATTTTTGCCATCCACGAAAAAATAAATATGGTTGCCAAATATGAAAAAATAACACTTACAGGACTTGAAAGCTGCTCACGGATGTACGCCATTGATCTTAACATGGCACCCAATGTGTCTCTAGACACCTGAAATTTTACCTCTGACTCTCCTGAAGTTGTTTCAGTATCTTGAAGCTGAAAACAATTGGAAAGGATCATCAAACCAAGAAATAAAGTAGCAAAATGAATTAAATGAGGCAACAAAATTACAAAAGTCAACCGACTCCAGATATTAGCCGAGAATGAAACTGACTAAAGCCAAATAAGGAAAAGGGAAACTATACATTCCCTCCCTGAAAGATAAAACTATGCAGTTGGGAAAACAGTCACTCAAAATGCATGAAAAGGTTGTAACTAAAACCAAGAATCAATCTCAATTGTTTTTTCATCAATGCAAATCCATCTATGATCATAATGTGCCATCCAAACACATAATGTCCTCTGAAAGGAAAGAAGGAAACAAAGTACACAGACAATCTGCTTCATACACATGTAAGGAAAAAAGAGATCTAAGCATTCATGCTCTATTTTGAGATCACTCAGCAGATACATATATAAAGTATAATCTATCGAAAACTGTACTGAAGAGAATAAAAGAAGGAAAACCAGAAAAGCATAAATATCACATAATTCACAGGCATTTCACGTTTCCCGCCCAAATCTTTTCATTTTCATTCTTCAATTCATTGCTTTCCTAGCATAGACAATACTTTTAAATGGGGAAATATCTGAAGTTGAAAATTTGTTAACCTAGGTCCTAAAAGAGCTCTTCAAATTCAAGTCAGAGATCCTAAATTTCGATTTGATATTCACAACCAAAATGTGCAGCTTCTACCTTGTGCCAAGTAAACACCTTTTTGTTAGTTCTGAACATCCTAAAAGCTTTCAAGAAAATAATTTCAAAAGAGAAGTGAAATGCCGTTAAAAGCCAGTACCAAAGTTTATCCTTGTATAATGAAAGGTTAATTGCTACAATCACACAATTGAATCTATAATCCACAACACAAACACGGAAATGCAAAGGTTTAGGCTAATATCATAACGTAAGGTATGCAAAAGTTCCTGATACCAGTCCAAACTTTGAAAGATGTTCAAATAAAGCTAGATATAGCCCCATGTAGTACAAAAGAACAAAATAACCTGGATTATATAATTTTAAAACTCTCTCACTAAAGGCCAACAAATAATTGAGTATACAGGGGGTCAATATAAGACATATCAGTCCCACTACAAGCCGCAGCTTCTATTCAATGGAAAACACCAAGCTTAACAGATACTAGTTCCTCTGCAACAGTTTTGACATCTAGTTATCACATAGCTATGAGATGCCAAGTTCAGTTTTGGTTTCCAAAAGATAATGTATTATACCGACCTTCAAGTTTATGACTGCAACCCTGTTGGCTGGAGTTGAAAGCTGCTCACTAATGTATGCCATCGACCTCAACATGGGCTCCAAAGTAACTTTAGAGAGTTGAAACTTTACCTCCAACTCTGTTGATGGAGTCTTGCTGTAATCTAGCAACTGGAACACTCAATAAAGATATAAGTGAGAAATCTCACACATCAGTTGTTAGAACACAGCTAGAATAACATACTCATACCAATTGCAGCTACCGGTCAACAAAGAGATGCAAGCATTTAGGTCAATGTACTAGTTTCATATGTGCAAAAGCTACAGAAAAGTAAAGAATTCTAGAAATGCTTAAATTAACAAAAAGCAAATCAAAAGCAACGTGTTACATAAGTTCTATGATTGTTCCCTGGGTGGGAAACAGAATCATCGACTTTTCATGGTAGAAGTACTTGGAAGGCCAACAGGTAGGGTGCTACACTATAGGAAATGCTTCGGCTTTAACAGTTTCCCTTTTTATTGCTATGTTCACTTCTGTTCCAGTCAATCATGGGTGTGGAAATTTATCACGAATCCTTTAATTTAAGTTGCTTCAGTTATTCCTGCTGGATTAGCTGTTAGAGCATCTCCAGTAACATATTAACAAAATCTCTATTTACAAACAAAATGAATTTCTGGTAGGGTTGGCAATGAGACAGGCCAAAGGGTGGCCCGAACCTGGCCCAAGCTTGCTCTGGCAGCTACCAGAATAACATTGCCGGAATGGGTCGAGATTGCCAAGCCTACTTCCTGGTCAGCGAAATCAACTTTCTAACAGGAACTATTTCATGGAACAAGCAATTCTTGTTATTAGCTCTCAATTCACATTACAGCTTACAAGCATACCTTTAGGTTGATGACAGCAACTCTATTCCCTGGTAGAGCACTCTTATTCTCCATCACCCAAGTCATTGATTTGAGGCAAGGAAGAACAACCTATGCATGACAACCAAATGAACATGCCAAGTCAATCCTTTACCATTGTTTCAGACCCGTAGTGTGCAACCAAAAAAAAAAAAAAATTTATGCAAAGGTTTCTCTTGAATACCATATTTGAAGCAGGGCCATCATCTCGTTGAAGTGAGACAGGAGCCATCCGAGGAAGATTCAGATCAGAAACAGATTGCGTGGCAGCACCAGTGTCATTCAGATTAAATCTCCGTGTAAATTCATCTTGCCTTGGCCACAACAATGGGGTAGTATCGGATGATGATATAGAGGACCTCCTGTCATCATAACCAACTCCACTAATCTGCGAGCTGGGAGGTGAAACTTTGGCGACATTTTTCTTCATAGCAGCAATTTTTCTCCCGCCATCCCTAAGAGCACTTATCGCAACATCATATGTCTCTGTACCTATAGCCCCCTCCTCTGCATATTTAATAGCTTCTCGACATAGATTGTTGTAACGCAGTGTAAGGGACTCCTGGCCAAGCAATTCATTGCCATGTTCTTCTATTCCTGTACCAGTTTTTGCATTCCTTGTCCATCTTTTGAGGATATAATGGGATGGCAGTGTAAGTACATTTGTAACAGTGAAGACAGTCAAAACATGTCGACACAGAATGCCTGAATATTGAAACATTTGACAACTGCAGTTTGCCTGCATTTCTGGATAGTTTAAACTCACTATATAAGCCTTTTGATCATCCTCAAATTTTGCTACCCTGAATGTGCTGATAGTTCCATCACCATCAATCCGGTTAGCGGTATATACAAAAGTTTCAACAAGCTCTTCTTGAAATTTTGAAAATATTTTCCTTGTATACATATCTGCAGCTTGTTTTTCCATAGGTGATGGTGTCCTCAAGACTGGAGTGGTGCATATCGTGTCAAAATCTGCTTCAAGCTCCCTTTCAAACCAGTTATCTAAAGCTCTTTCAAACTGTCTAAAGAACATTGGTAATGTCGTCTGTTGGTTCACATAACCATCGAAAAATGAACCATCAAATCCCTGATTAGGGGATATTACAGCAAAAAAGCAATTTCTAAAGTATACAGGAACCCACTGTGCCCGTGCATCATATAGTGATTGAAGCCAATCATCTCCCCTCAGATTGAACTTATCAATAATTGAATCCCAAGATGATTCAAACTCCTCAATTGTTTCAGTCAAATTGATACAATTATATAGTTCTCCCTGAAAGTTAGGATGTGCATGACAAACATAAGCCAACTTTTCCTGGCCTTCCCTTAAAACATTCCATTTACTAATACAGTGCCGGGAGTCAGGAAACACTTGAGAAACACCAATCTGAATGGCCCTGTCTTGGTTACTAACTATGGAAACAGGCTGCCGATCATTCATTGCTGTAAGAAATGTTTTAAACAGCCAAATAAAAGAAGCCTCAGAGTAATCTAGAAGTATCGCACAGCCAAATAAAATTGTTTGTCCATGATGGTTTACCCCAGTAAATGATGCAAATGGCACCCTGAACTCATTTGTAATGTAATTTGTGTCAAATGTAACAGCATCCCCAAAATGGCTATAAGCACTTCTTGACCTAGCTTCAGCCCAAAACACATTGGCCATGCGATTATCTTCATCCAGTTGTATAGCGTAGAAAAATCCAGGATTCTCAGCCTGCATTTTCTTAAAATACTCCAGCAGATTTTGAGCGTCCCTTCCTAGGGTCCTCTTTCGAAGATTGGTCCTAACAGTACAATTCAGTGCGGCAGCATTCTTGTTCCTAACGGCTCGATTTGCCTCTGTGGATAAATGGTTTCCATCCATGGAAACATACATTACACCACTTGGAACAATTCCCCCTCCTTGGTAAGTCTCAGTCAGGCTATTTGTGCCACCTGCAAAATGCCTCCGTGGTCGAAGGTAATGCCTTTTGCTGGCATTCGCCATAGAATGGGTATGCTCCTTGACAATTTTTGTTACAACCCACTTGTCTTGACCCTTTAATTCTATCCTTAACATGGCATCACAACTCTCACCAGATCTTTTTTTGATGCCCTCTTTGCCACATACAAACTCCCTAGCACTGTTTGACCCATCAATTTTAGAGCGAGTAGACTGACCAACTCTGGAGCTAAAACCATGACGTCTGGCATACTCATCATAGAAAGTCTTAGCAGCATCCTCAGAATGAAATTCCATGCCAACATTGGGCTCAGCAGTCCCATCTTCATCATTAGCCAGGGAATGCTCAGCATTATTTGTCTCTCCAACATCATTGGGTTCAGCATCTCCATCATAGTTCATTGGACGATGACCCATCCCGTTTTCTTCATCAATCACACGACTATCCATACCAACCCACAATAGAAGGCTAAAATTTAGGTACAACTACATGGCTACACTTCCGTGTCACTTCCGTGTTACTTCAGTATCCCGATGCAATCTGCATAGAAATTCAAAGGTAACTCCTCATTTTCAGGTTTAAAACATAGACGACCCCAGCTGAAAAAAAAATGATCTCTTGACATATAATAAATTCAGTCCCATAATCTCCAAAATCCACGTTCTTACACGTCCAGGTTCGCAGACATGTACACATGAATACATACGTATATAAACACATACACACAGTAAAAGCTGGAACACCAAAAACAATTAAATGAAAGAATAATGTCCAATTGCAGGAAACAACATACGAGCAAGAACTAAAGCGTACGAGTCAAAACCAATTAAAACCCACTCAACTAAAGCAAAAACAAGTTCTCGGTCATCAAGTAGAAGAGAAAAGGACACACAGGATTGATCCAACAGGCAGCAAGTACAAGTCCACAAGGGGCACCTGAAAAGAGCGCGGGAGATGAGAGGAGGAGACAAAGATTGGACCTGGTACTGGTTATGTCTTGAAGGAAGAACGACGGATTACGTACGAGAAGCCGAAGATAGAATTGGGTGTGAACAGAAAAGTGAGAGTGTGGAGAAGTACAGAACTATTCGTCTGGGATTTTGATCAATTTTGATTTTTGATTTAATTTTTTAATTAAAAATTCCGTCTTTTCGTGGGATGGGATTGGGATGGGATACAGAGAAAGTGTGTGAAACTCTGAAACCCTAACGTTACCTACCTGTTAATGTTAAAAAATTGCCAATAATTTCTAATTTTCTAAACAAAGGAACTCTGACCCAACGTTGACCCTTTTTTCTCAAATATTTTATTTTAAAATATAAATATAAATATTTAAATTAAATTCGATTGTGCTAAAAAGTAAAAAACCAATTGAAGTGGAAGAGGAGCTTAAACCTCCATAGACCATAGTAAACAGCTCTCAAGCAGTGATCAGAGGCCGAGTAATCATGAAGAAGATAACTCTTCTTCTTATGGGCTGTGGAGGAGTTGGGCGACAGCTTCTCCACCACATTGTCTCCTGCCGATCACTCCATGCTAAAAAGGTTTCGTTTCTCTTCTTATTAACTATACCATTTCAAAATGTGATCTTTTTCTTTGCCTTTTCACTTTCTTTGTTCATTTCCTTAGCCGGGTAACTCTTAACGTAAAGGGTTTTCTTTTTCTGGTAGGGTGTTCACTTGCGGGTTGTAGGAGTTTGTGACAGTAAATCTTTGGTTATGACATCCGATGTGTTAACCGTTGAATTGGATGATGCATTTTTATCTGAACTTTGCCGCCTCAAATCCAATGGCTCGTCCCTTTCCTCACTTTCTGATTTTGGTGACTCCTGCTATATTACGTTTCATTAGTTATAACTCTTAATTTGTTGATATAAATAGAGAATTATGAGTTCTAAATGCCAATGGTTCTTTATGTTCCCTAATTAACAAAGGAGAATGCAGAGTATATGCAAACTTGGAATCTAACAATACAATTTTGGAGATTGCTGCTCTTCTTGGGAAATCAACAGGTTTGTTCTGCTTGTCAGCATTTGCTTTGCGCTACAACAGTCAAGCATATGAAATATTGGCAATAACCATTTAACTCAAAATCTTAAGCTTCTGGGTGAGGTTGGTTTGTACTAGAGTCTAAAACTCCCACATAAGAACAAAATCTACTTCCTTGAGAGCATAGACGAAACATAGATCCACTGTCCTGATCTGAGCACTTACACAATTGCGTAGTTGAGTAAATACTTCCTACATTGGTTTGGTACCATTGCCACGAACCGTTTCAACTGAATTTGTTTTTTTCATTGTGCCATAGGTTTAGCCTTTGTAGATTGCTCTGCTAGCTCTGAGACTATTGGACTGATAACTCAAGTGGTTGATCTGGGGTGTTGCATTGTTCTGGCAAACAAGAAACCTCTTACTTCTAGAATGGTAAACAAACTGTAGTACATGTTTCAATTTCTCTTTATCATGTAAAAGAGTAAAAATCTTGTGGCATATTATATATCTCTATTTTTCTTCCACTTATGATGATTACACTCTTCCATTTGAACAGTCTATTTCTTAGATGATAATTGTGCCACTATTATATGAGAAAATTTATATTTTTCACGATTATAAGTTATGAAAAGAAGTGAAATTCATTTTCCTTCTAGTGGAGAACTAGACAAGCTGATAAAAGGAGAGGCATGATGGATTACAATGATCAGATTCTTTGCCTGTTATTTTGTTTCTCTCTCTTCTGTTCGGATACATATATATCTGCAAGAATTGAATTGTTGACATGGCTCACTAACTTTCCTTAACTTCAATCTTCTCAATCCAGAGGCACTTCTGTTCATCATGATATTTCTGTCAGTTTTTCCATTTTCTAAGCTACATCCGTTCTAAATTCAAGATTCTTATGGTAGATGTAGTTCAACACTGTATGTGAGTTTTCGCTAAGAGAACATTTTGTGCCATTTTGCAGGCAGATTATGAAAAGTTGTTTTCATATCCACGCTACATTCGGCACGAATCAACTGTAAGTGAAGTTGGTTTTTGGTGCAGATAGTATTGCTTTATGCCAAGCATTATGAAACTTCGATTATATCAGTGTAATCTGCTACCATCACATGCACTTGAATGATTGTACATGCATTTTTTTTTATTATTCTCAGTAGGAAGGTGTTGATTTTGGATATGTTATCATGGTACTGACTGGAAGTTATGGTTGATAGGTTGGTGCTGGCCTTCCAGTTATAGCTTCCTTAAATCGCATGCTTTCATCTGGAGACACTATCCGTCGGATAATTGGAAGTTTGAGTGGTACCAAATTTAGCTAGACTTTTTATCTTGTCTGAATTGTATTCTTTTCAGTTTTCTGTGCCTTCATGCTACTTTACAATTTTCATTTTGTAAGTTTGTTGGTTTATATAGATTCTTGATTTAAAATATATTTAACAGGGACATTGGGGTATGTTATGAGTGAGATTGAAAGAGGGAAGAGACTGAGTGATGTTGTTAAGGCCGCCAAAAGTTTGGGATTTACGGAACCAGGTTTTTCTGAATTCTAAATTAGCACCTAGTTTCTGCTTTTCACAGGTTAATCTTATTGTATTTGTATTTTCATATTATGTATGGTATATGGGAACTGACTGCAACGTTTTCCTTGGTTTTATGTTTTCCCTAGATTTCCGGCTATTAATATTTTTATTCACAAACTTCTTCATTGTCAAGGTTAAGCTGGCGAGTGTCCTAGATGTTTTGTGTTGTTTTCTTTTTCTGATGTTAATCATTCTCAGATTTAAGTATGCCTTTTCCAGACACCAGTAACAAGTTGCTCAGTTAGGGAATTGAAAACTGTGCTGTTACTTCTACAAGAACAAAGACTCCTGGATCCCTTAGCCCTCTTTGAAATACAATTCAAAACTTGTTATTTGACAGCCAGTGTATTTTTTCAGTCATCTCCTCAAGTGGCGGATTTGAAACATCTTCCTTCAACTTATTAATGTTCAAAGAGTGTAATACGAATAACAGAAAGGATTTTGATTTCAAGCACAATGTCAAAATGTAAGCTAGCCAAACTTTTATTTTGCATCCTTACATTATTGATTATTGGAGTATCAATAATGAATATCTCCGTGAATGGTGGTAAAAGAAAGGTTAACTGCTTGTTGAGTCCTCAAGGTGGTCTTTTACCTAACAATAAACATTAAAATTATTTTGACCTTTCTTGTCGTAGAGTTCCACTCATTGTATATAGTATCTTGTTATGTTGAAAATTCACGTTGACTTTTCACAAGACTGACAATGATGCGCCATTGAGCATAGGCCAATAATTTTTCATAGAGAATGTTGGATTACTTTTTTTTTTTGCTGGAACATCTGTCTATGCTAAGTAGAAAATTGATTTAGTTATAAAAATACTTTCTTGGTGCAACTTTGTAGATTTTCCTATCTTTTCGGCTTCTTGATAATCAAGTGTTTTAAAGTTAAAATAAATACAACGATTTCTTTCTTGGTTTTTAGACGAGTATTTCAACATTTATATACTTTGTGGGACTTGCTATTTGACTTCTTTGTCCTTACTCCTTCATGTCACATTTTTAGATGTTTCTTTACCTCTAAATCTTTCATTTATATCATTGCTTCAGATCCACGGGATGACCTGAGTGGGATGGATGTTGCAAGGAAGGTTGACCTATATTCTTGCATAGTACATAATAGTTGATGATTTTTTATGCTTTAATTTTTAACTTTAAGCATTATAACTGTTACTCAAATCTCAAAAGTTATGATGTGCCCAAAAAATACTTCATGGCTATTCATTAACTATTTAATTTACTGATTTAAATCTCCTTCATTAAGATTGATAAATAACTGAATATTCAAACTAAGACACTGGTACATGCAGATATCATAGGCAAAGTGGAATATTAGGGGGTGAAACTTTTGACTAGTTTTCTCTTGGGTTCATGTTCTGCAACTCTGTCACATTCAATTTGAATTGTAAACAGGCTTTGATCCTTGCTCGACTTCTTGGGAGGCATATTGACATGGATACCATTAAGGTCAAGTCTGATATAAACTTCTTGCCGTTTCTGGCTTTTTATGAAAGCTGTAATGTTACATTGTCATCCTTTCTCCAAGCTTTGAATTTTTAATGCGTCATATGATTACCTAACCCCTAGTGCCATGTTCATCTTTTGATTTTGCCGTTGTAATTATCTATTTGTTTCACAGATTGAGAGTTTGTACCCAAAAGAAATGGGGCCTGACTTCATGTCTGTCGAAGAATTTTTGGATAATGGTATTCTGCTACTTGATAATGATGTCCAAGAGAGAGTTAAAAAGGCTTCCATGAATGGCAATGTTCTGCGTTATGTTTGTGTAATTGAGGGAACAAGGTACTCTTTATTGTTATTTGTTACTCTCTGTTGCGAACACCTGCAGGCATTTCATATCTGAGGCATGTCCTCAATCCACTCGAAATTTCTGGTTATCTGAATTTGTGAAGAACAAGAAACTAAATGGAAGAACATGAAAGTAGTCAGTTTAATGGTGACAAAACTTTATATTACAGGCACAATAACATGACATGATGTTGTCAAAGCCATTTATTAAAGTATATGAAAAACTTGCCTTGTCAAGATTCATCCCAACCTTTCACTTCCAATCCCATGTTTTATCTGAGATATTACGTTGTAAAGTTGCTTTCTTTGAAGGTGTGAAGTTGGCATTCAAGAGCTTCCTAACAATTCTGCTTTGGGACGATTGAGAGGTAGTGATAATGTGGTAAGACCCAAACTTTCACCTTCATTTTTTTATTCCTGATTTTTAGTCCTATGATTACTTGGGCTCCATTTCTGTGAATCCAGCATGCTGTATACTCCCCCTCTTCATCTCCGAGTGAAACATTTTCTTAGGAAAAATTTGAGATGCAAAATGAACTGTGTGTGACTAGAATGTCGTATCTTGAAAAGAGCTGGAGAAAATAGTACTTTCTAGGTATTCCTTTCTAGTTTAAATTATTCCTTTTTATTCCTTAGATCACAATGGTCATATATATGGGAACTGATGGTTTGAAGTTTTGTGGACTTGTGGCTCATACCATTACTTGGTGATTTGAAGTCACGTTCTGTAGTTAGGGAAAGGCCCATCTGAAGTTGAAAAATTTTGAAACGTCATATTTCACCAGTGGGAGTAGAATGAGTGTCTTTTGTTATCATATAGTAACTAAAAGCATTATTAGATCTGAAATGTGGTTGGTTGAAAAGCTTAAATGCTCCAGAAGAGAGAGTTGACTCAAACACTGAGTTCTCTGGGAGAATGAATCACAAGGGACTAGCAGCTTCTTTCTATAAAGGAATACCATCAAATAAGTACATATGTTGCAGTTAATACATTTTGGAACAAGGTGATTGGGCTTAGACAAGAAAGTTGAATTCTTTCAAATTTTTACTGAAGTTATAAATCTCCACTTCTTGACTGTAATTTTGGTCTAAAAGAGTCGCAAATGTTGAAAGCTATTGTGACCATCGTTGTAAATCCACGTCCAAGTCTTCAATGCTATGCAATTGTTTCTTATCACTTGACCATGTTTTCTGAACAATTGTAGCTGGAGATATACAGCCGATGTTACAGTGAACAACCTTTGGTCATACAAGGTGCTGGAGCTGGCAATGATACCACGGCAGCCGGCGTGCTTGCCGATATCCTTGATATACAAGATTTATTTTCGTAAAAAGAAAACGCACGATTCATCTTGAAGAACTTTAGAAACATAAGCTTCCTATTCTCAAGACTTCCCAAGTTGAAAAGGAACATAACTGACGGTATTTTGTAAAGAACATATCGATTTGAGTTGTAAATTTTGTGTAAGCAGGAACTTGCTAAACTACTTTAGGAAGGAGCATTGGTTTGAGAGATTTTTAGCAGAAATTAAACAAAGTTATTTGAGTGACAAGTTTATCAGCATTCTTCCCTTTCACTAAGGCCTCATTTGGTTGGCGGGAAAGTAAAGTGAATTTGGAATCTGATTCTTGGGAAAATAAATTTATGAAAAGTAAAGATATTTACTTGTTTAGATACCTATAAGAATTCTAATAGAAAAGTTGGGTGAATTTTTATTATAGTGTTTGACGTGCATCAATATTTCATGTAATGTAATGTAATTTTGACTTATGTTTCTATTTATATCCCTATCAAATAAAAATTGAAATCGTTAAATAATATTAATTTGTAATACAAGTTATATTATTAAATGTTAAATTTTCATTTCTAATATTTTAATCATATAATATTGTTTTATTATTTTTAATATTATTAATTATTATAAATTTCTACTTATTATTAATTTTATTATTACCAAATTTATTATTATTTATCTATTACATTATTATTATTATTATTATTATTATTATTATTACTACTACTACTACTACTACTTTCTACTTATTATTATTCTTATTATAATTAATTTTATTTATTTATTATTATTATTATTAATTTATTAATAATAATTATTATTATTAGTTTTATTATTCTTATTAATTTTATTATTCATAATAATAATAATAATTGTCAATTTTCAACTAATTATTAATTTTATTATTTTTATCAATTATTATTATTATTATTATTATTATTATTAAAGTCAATATTTCTTTAAAGTCTATACCCTTCTTTTGACTGTAGCCCTTCACAACTAGCCTCGCTTTGTACCTTGGTTGTGGGCTGCTTTCTTCAATCTTCAACTTGAATACCCACATGTTCTTTAAGGCGCTCTTGCCTTTAGGGAGTTTTACCAGGTCATAGGTGTAGTTCTCATGGAGAGATTCCATCTCGTCCTGCATGGCTTTCAACCACTGATTTTTCTTCTCATGGGCTAAGACCTCCTGGTAAGATTCTGGTTCTCCCCCGTTAATGAGTAACATGTATTTAGTTTCAGGGTATCGTGTAGATAGTTGTCTTTCTCTGGTAGACCTTCGCAATGGAACTTCACCATTGGCCTATGCTGGCTCTGCTTCATCTGTAACAGGTTCATCTTCATCTACACCATCTGTATTGCCTCTTTGGGCACCTCTCCTATCATCGATGTGAACTGGTGTTAAATTAACAGGTGTGTTAGCAGAGGATTTTGACTATTCTTGATCAGAATCTTCGCCAAACTGATCTTTAAGGAACAAAACGTCTCTACTTCTGACAACTTTCTTGTTCACTGGATCCCACAGCCTATAGCCAAATTCTTCATGACCATAGCCTAAGAAAATGCATGGCTTGGCCTTGTCATTGAGTTTGGATCTTTTATCTTTAGGGATGTGGATATACACTTTGCACCTGAAAACTCGCAGGTGGTTATAAGAGGTATCTTTTCCTGTCTACATTTTCTGAGGAACATCACCATCCAGTGAAACTGAGGGTGAAAGATTGATCAAATCAACGGTTGTTCTCATAGCCTACCCCCTAAAAGGATTTAGGTAGCTTGGCATGGGACAACATATACTGAACTCTTTCTTTAATGGTTCGGTTCATCCCCTTAGCTACACCATTCTACTGAGGCGTCTTTGCTATTGTCTTATCAAGCCTAATGTCGTGGCATTTGTAGTAGTGCTCGAACGGGCCTCGGTGCTCGACAACGTTGTCTGAACGGACACACTTTAGTTTCCTTCCAGTTTCACGTTTAACGTTGGTGTGGAACTGTTTGAAGACATTAAGTACATGGTCTTTTGTTTTCAAGACAAAGGCCCAAACTTTTCTCAAGCAATCATCAATAAATGTCACAAAATGTACTAAGTGTCTTATGTTGCATGCTACAAACATCTGTATGTATCAAGTCTCATATGCCTTCTCTCCTAGACGGAGGATGTGTACGAAATGCAACTCTATGTGTCTTCCTTACTGTGCAGTGCTCATAAGTTTAAAGAGAAGACATACCCTAGAGTTGAGGCATTATCTTTTTGCTAGAGAGAGTCTGAAGTCCTTCCTCGCTAATATGGCTAAGACACTTGTGCCAAAGATCTACATCTGCCTCTTTTTGAACTGCATTTACCTCTCCTTTGTAAATTGCAGTTGGTGTGAAGTACAGGGTATTCAGCTTCTTACCCCTGGCAACTGTGAGGGACCCTTTGGTGAGCTTCCATCTACCTCCACCAAGATGATTATTGTAGCCCTCATCATCTAGTTTATCATCTAGTTTTCTGGCAGAGATCAAGTTGAGTCGTATGTCAGGAACGTGTCTGACATCTTTCAGCACCAGCTTGCAACTACTATTGGTCTGTAGACAAACATCACCGATACCGACAATATCAAATACTCCGGCATTCCCCATTCTGACTTTTCCAAAATTACCACTAGAGTATGTTTTGAACCAATCACGATGAGAAGTATAGTGGAAAGAGGCACTGGAGTCAATGGCCTAATCAATATCCTAGCTTGCAAGACTGACACAGGCATCATAAAGGACGATCATCACATCAGCATCTTTGGTGACTGTGTTGACCTCCTGATTATCTTTCTTGCCCTTATTTTGCTCCAGCTTCAGGATTCTGCAATCCTTTTTCATGTGGTCTGGTTTGTTACAATGGAAGCAAATGATATTCTTCCTAGACCTGGACTTGGATCTTCGCATAGAAGGATCTCGTCTTGTCTGTTCCTGAGAACATCGACTTTGATATATGCCTCGTCTATCTTCCTGCTCAGCTGCGAGTGCTCCGGAAGAGGATTCGCCCATCCCTTTCCGCTTGGCTTCTTCGTTCAGCAGACTATCTTTGACTGAATCCATGGTGAGGATTCCATTAGGGGCATAGTTGTTAATGCTCACAACCAGGATATCCCAGCTATTAGGCAAGGAGCTAAGGAGCAATGATGCTTGTAGTTCATCTTCAATAGTCAAGTTTAAAGCAGCTAGTTTGTTGATGATGCTTTGAAACTAACCGGTATGCTCAACCATACTATTGCCATCTCTGTATTTCAAGTTGACCAGCCTTCTGATCAGGGCGGTCTTATTCCTGGGTGTCTTTTTCTCAAACATACTCTCTAGCTTTTTCCAGAGAATATGAGCCTTGGTCTCATCATAAATGTTTTCAAAAACATTTGGATCTACCCATCTCCTAATATAGCCAACCGTCTTTATGTGTAGGACTAGCCAGTCGGCGTCTGAGATTTCTTCTGGCTTTGCTTCACCAAGGATGATCTATTTGTACAAATCTTTGCAATAAAGCAAGTTCTCCATCAGCCGCTTTTAGATTGAATAGTTGGTTGAATCCAGTCTGACCATACCATCAGACCCGTCCATCTTGATTATACTATTAGTACACCTTCAAGGAATTTGACTGGCTCTGAAACCACTTTTTGGGAATAGCGATGGTGATAATCGAAAAATAATAACAGCAAATGTAAAATTGAACACCAGAATTTTTAACATGGAAAATCCTTCAAAGTGAAGGTAAGAACCACGAGGTGACAGTAAACTACCCACACTAAAAAACCTCCACTATAGAATAATGGAATACACTGGGTAACTCTCTAGTTGATACTAGAGACACTCGCACTCAGTGTTTGGATACCCTCAGAGAATAACACAAGAGAAATATGGTAACTCAGCTAAAAATTTACCTCGCTGTAATTACTACCTAAAAATTATCAGGGTAATTTTTTTTAACCCTGAATTACTCAACTCTCTTGCTCACTGCTCTCAACTGAAGCTTTCTCTCTTGCTCACTACTTCTCAACTGAAGCTCTCAAATTCTCTTATGCTTGAAGCCTCGTCCGATGCCCCTTTTATAGTTGCAAACTTGAAGAAAGATTCAAGTAACAATAATAAAGAATAACGACAACATTTGGTGGGAGTATTAAAAATAGTTGAGCGGCTCTAAATATTTTTGAACTTTCGGTGTACAACTCTTTGCCAAACACTAAGGTAGACCAACAACCTTGTATAATTGATTATGATGTACTTGTATTCAGTCAATGAATTTGATTACATTCAGAAAATGAACAAAGCTAAAGATTTTCTCTTTTAACTACTTTTTTCCGAATATTGGTGAAACCTTAACAAAGAAAAAGAAAATACTGTCTTTTCAATTCTTCTTCTTCTCCTTCTATTGTAAAATGGAGACCTCAATTCTAAATATATATGGGATATGCCCTCCCTCTCTCTACATCTTCTAAGCTCTTGCTGTATGTGATCAGAGAAGAAGATTCAAGTGACGCTGCTGCCGCTGGTTATCTCTCCCTGATTAAGAAGATGGTTGCATTGTTGGATAATTTTATATTGATCCATATTGGGACCACTATAT
>JANQBM010000008.1:6529885-6553359 GCA_025594535.1 Erythroxylum domingense
TATTAATGTGTGTTATCATTCATAAGCCATTAATTAAGTGATCTAATTAATTTTTTAAGTATGCTTAAGGGTATATTTGTTATGGAATTAATGTGTAGATACCATTATGTAATTTCTATTTCTATGAGGGGCAGAGATATAACTGATAACAGTTGTTTTTTTCCAACAACTTAACTGCCAAATGGAAGAAACTACATCTATAGGGTAATGGTCCCCAATCCTTTCACGAAGACCTTTTTCTCTACATCCTCTCAAAAGAGAAATAAAACGCACTAAGAAAGTGAATAGGATTGGAAGACAAACTCAATTAACATCATTCCGCTACATTGAATTACTACCAACAATGGAGTCGAGTATGCATTTTTTTTCAATCTCTTAATAATACGATATGATACACGATTCTATAATTAAGATTCTTAGGGTTTAATCCTAACAATTGGTATCAGAGCAAGTTGGTACCATGTCTACTATTAGAGATATTATACAAAAAACTCATGAATTTTGTGCAGTTTAATTATTTGGATGTTTTCCCTACATTTTTTATTGGCTTTTTCGTAAAATCGTGGAATCGAAAATTATTTTCCATGATTGAACGGGTTGAACTTTTGGAAAATTTGGTTTAGGACTTTTAATTTATACATGTTTAAGCGTGTCGGGGTGCATTCAATTTGAAGTTTCATGGAGTATATTTTCTGGTCAAGCTAAGTCGGGGTTATTTGTGCCTAATTTCACTCGATTAAGGTTGAATTAGTTGATAAAAATTGGGGCTTTTGTATTTTAAAGATTGAGCATAATAATCTTGATAGTTTTGTCGAATTATTTGGTGGATTAACTGAAGTTTAAAGAAATGTTTTCATGCATCGATCTTTTTCTCAATATTTAATTAAATCAAGCACATTCATTCTTAAAAGAGTCGGTCTTTTAATTTTGATTAACTTACATGCGACATCTATTATTTATATTACTTGTCTAAACATTCTATTAAGTAAAATTTACACAAGATGTTACCAAAGTGACCTCTCCTGTGTAGATAAAGAATGATTAGATGTTTGTGTTTGTTTAATTCATGCGAATATTAACCAGTCCAAAGAAGGGTTCATATTTGGCCGAATTTCATACACACTTGTGATGGAAAATTTGTGATAATTATCAGGGTAACCTAATGTGAATAATAAATCAATCCAAAGATAGATTTGTTATTTGACATAACTTATTGTCAATGTTTGATCATTACAACAAGAGTACCGCTTACAATAATATCACTATCCAAAGATTTGGTGTTAATATTGTGCTCGGTATCTTGAGATGTTATAGAATCAATCAATTTAAAGACTGTTTATTTGGTTATTTGATGTGAGCATGTTTGTTTATTTATTTTATTTTGTTTTGTTCTCTATTTAGCTTTAATGTCCATTACTTTTATATTTGCAAACATGAGCAATGTTCCAATGTTAAACGAAACTAACTCTAAAGACTGGAAAGAGAACATATTAATTGTTTTTGGCTGCATACATATAGACTTGGAATTGAAAATGTCGAAACCGAATGACCTTATTGAACAAAGTACACTTGAGGAAATTGCATACTTTGAAAAATGGGACCATTCGAACAGGTTAAGTCTTATGATCATGAAGCGTGGGATTCTAGACGCTTTCAGTGGTTTAATAATGGATGACAATATCATTACCAGTAAGTTCCTTGAGGAAATTCAGAATTATTTTGTTAAAAATGATAAGGCTAAAACAAACATGCTCTTAATGAGCTTGATTTCAATAAAGTATAAAGGCAAAGGTAATGTAAAAGAGTACATCATGGAGATGTCTCATCTTGCTTTAAAACTTAAGGCACTAAAGCTCGAGCTAGGATTATCGGACGATTTGCTCATACATTTAATTATGATATCTTTGCCTGCACAATTCAATCAATTTAAGGTTAGTTATAACTGCCAAAAGGAGAAATGGACTTTCAATGAGCTCATTTCATTTTGTGTCCAAGAAGAAGATAGATTGAAGAAAGACAGGACTGAAAGTGCTCTTTTGGCCAGCACCTTTAAGGGTAAGGGCAAAAGGAAGGATAAGGGAAAATAAGTTGTTGTTCTTAAAGGTCTGAAGCAAAAGAAACAGAAGGCTGAAAACGGTTGTTTCTTTAGTGGCAAGCCTGGACATAAAAAGAAGGATTGTGCTAAATTTGTTAATTGGTGAGCAAAGAAAGGTACATTTCCTGTTTTGGTCTGTTCCGAGATCAATTTAGGTTCAGTACTAAGCAACACTTGGTGGGTAGATTCTGGTGCTACTACTCACATTTGTGTTTCTAGGGTTGCTTGAGCTACCAAGAGCTAACTGATGCTGAAAGATGCATTTACGTGGGTAATGACAAGTCGGTGGAAGTGAAAGCAATAGGGCACTTTAGATTATTGTTACAAACTGGTTGTTATTTAGATTTGGTAAACACTTTTGTTGTACCATCTTTTAGACATAATTTGGTTTCAATTTCTATTTTGGATAAATATGGATACTCATGTTCATTTGAGAATTCTCACTTTAGTTTATCTCTAAATTCCAATATTATTAGTACCGGTTTACTTAATGTCTTCGATAATCTATGTTTGTTGGAAACTATTTCATGTTATAATGAAACCTTGCATGTGGAATCGCCTGGTACGAAGCACAAGTTAGATAAGGATAATTCATGTTCATTATAGCATAAACTCCCAAGTCACATCTCTAAATCTAGACTTGAGTGTCTTGTATCTGATGGGATTTTGGACTCTCTTGATTTTTCAGACTTTGATGTTTGTGTTCAGTGTATCAAAGGAAAACATACTAAAATAAAGAAAATAGGTGCAATCAGACTACAGACGTTTTAGAATTAATACATATAGATATTTGTGGTCCATTCCCTACAGCTTCTTGGAATGGTCAACAATACTTTATAACATTTATAGACGACTATTCCAGATATGGTTACCTATTTCTTATACATGAAAAATCGCAGTCTTTAGACATGTTCAAAACATTTAAGGATGAAGTTAAGTTATAACTCAATAAACGGATAAAGAGCGTCAGATCTGACCGTGGTGATGAATACAATGGCAGATACGATGGCTCAGGTGAACAATATCTGGGATCGTTTGCTAAATACCTAGAGGAATGTGGAATCGTCCCACAATATACCATGCCAAGATCACCTAGCATGAATGGTGTATTTGAGTGAAGAAACAGGACACTTAAGGACATGGTAAGAAGTATGATTAGTCAATCTACTTTACCAGAGTCACTTTGGGGTGAAGCTCTAAAGACAACAACTTAGATCCTAAATCGGGTGCCAACAAAAGCGGCTACAAAAACACCATATGAGCTTTGGGTTGGGTGAAAGCCTAGCTTGCACTTACGTGTTTGGGGATGTCCTGTTGAAGCCAGGCCTTATAAGCCTCATGAAAGGAAATTGGACTCCAAAATTGTTAGCAACTACTTTATTGGTTATGCAAAACAATCACGGGGCTACAAGTTTTACGATCCCAATATTAGGTCAATTTTTGAGACGAGAACTGCAACATTCTTTGAGGATGTTGAGTTTGAGGGGAGAAATCAAGTTAGGAACATTGTCTTTGAGGAGGAAGAGGGAGAAATCTCAATTCTTAATACTACTTTTGACAATATGTAGGTTTCTATGCCTATCATTTATCAATAAGTAAATTCAGATTCTCGACGAGACAATATTGTTCAACCTCTCATTCAAGATGAGGTAATTATTCCTAAGGAACAAACTCAGCAATCTCAAGAATCTGTGCCATTAAGGGATCCACAAGAGAAAGAAAATTTGGAATTTCAGACGATTATATCGTATATCTCCAAGAACAAAAAGTAGAAAGTGGAATGTCGGAAGATGATCCAATCAATTTATGTCAAGCCATGCAAAGTTCCAACTCTTATAAATGGATTGAAGCCATGAATGAAGAGTACAAGTCTATGCAAGACAATAAAGTTTGGGAACTTGTCCCATTACCGGATGGTGCAAAACCCGTAGGTTGTAAATGGATATTCAACCAAAAGGGACTCAAATGTTAATGTGGAGAGGTATAAGGCATGGCTTGTGGCCAAGGGCTTTACTCAAAAGGAAGGAATCGACTTCAAAGAGACTTTCTCTCCGATTTCTACGAAAGACTGTTTTAGGACAATTATGGCACTTGTTGCACATTTTGATTTTAAGTTGCATCAAATGGACGTTAAAACAATGTTTCTTAATGGTGACATTGAAGAAACAATTTATATGGTGCAATCAGAAAACTTTGTGTCGGGAGACTCAAAGAATACGGTTTGCAAATTGACTAAATCCATCTATGGATTCAAGCAGGCATCTCGTTAGTTGTACTTCCAATTTCATCAAGTTATTGCTTTATATGGTTTTGAAAAGAATATTATTGATGATTGTGTGTATCACAAGTTTAGCGGAAGTAAACACATTTTTCTGGTTTTGTATTTCGACGACATATTGCTTGCCACAAATGACATAGGCATGTTGCATGACACCAAGAGGTTTCTATCAAAGAACTTTGAAATGAAAGATCTTAGTAATGCTTCCTTTGTATTAGGAATTGACATATACCGAGATCGTTCTCGATGTATATTGGGATTGTCACAAAGGAACTATATTGAGAAAGTTCTCAATAGATTTGGCATGCAAAATTGCAAACCAGGTGAAACTCCAGTTGCTAAAGTAGACAAGTTTAGTCTGAGTCAATGCCTGAAGAACATTCTTGAAATTAAAGAAATGCAGAAGATTCCTTATGCCTCAGTCGTCGGGAGTCTAATGTATGCTCAAGTATGTACACGTCCGGATATTGCGTTCATAATTGGCATATTAGGCAATTATTTAAGTAACCCCGGCATGGATCATTGGAAGGAATCTAAGCGGGTTATGAGGTATTTACAGAGAAAAAAGGATTATATGCTCAAATATAGGAGATCGGATAAGTTGGAGATCAATGGGTATTCTAATTCCGATTTTGCTGGATGCCAAGATAGCAGAAGATCCACTTCAGGCTATGTTTACTTGTTGGCTGGTGGAGCGATTTCGTGGAAGTCTGCAAAGCAGACGCTCGTCACTTCAGCCACCATGGCTGCAGAGTTTGTAGCATGTTATGAGGCATCTAATCATAGAATATGGCTGCGAAATTTTATCACTAGGCTACGAATTGTGGAGGGTGTTGAAAGAGCACTCAAGTTATATTGTGATAATAAGTCAGCGGTTCTATATTCCAACAACAACAGAAGCTCGACGAAATCAAAACATATAGAAATCAAGTTTCTCGTTGTGAAAGAAAGAGTGCAGAGTGGACAGATTTTCATAGAGCACATTGGAACAAATTCTATGATAACATATCCACTTACAAAAGGACTAACACCCAAGGTCTTTCATGAGCACACTGCTCATATGGGTGTTGCTCTATTTGAGGAGATTTCGCTTTAGTGGGAATTTTTATAAACTTAGGTTTTATATATGTATTTGGATTACTTTCTACAGAAATGAAGTCTTCAGTTTATTACACTCTAATAAGTATTTTGAAATATTGATCTCAATAAAATAAAATAGGACTAGTTAGAAATAGACATGTGTGGATCACATTACATATAATTTCCATGCTACGCATTTATGATTGATTTATGTTATTTGGCTATGTTGGTCTACGTGACCATTGATGGGTCTAGTTACGATTAATGTAACAAAGACCGCTTTGATCCTATATCGATATAACTAATGGATGAGATTGTTTGGATACCCTTCAAGACATGATAACAAATTTCAGGAGCTCACTAAAGTTAAAAACACATTTATCAAGATACATATGTGGTTCAGTGGGAGATTATTGGATAATTCTATATTGATCCATATTGGGACCACATATATATATTATTAATGTGTGTTATCATTCATAAGCCATAAATTAAATGATCTAATTAATTTTTTAAGTAGACTTAATGGTATATTTGTCATGGAATTAATGTGTAGATACCATTGTGTAATTTCTATTTCTATGAGGGGCAGAGATAGAACTGATAACAGTTGTTTTTTCCAACTGTTTAACTGCCAAATGGAAGAAACTACATCTATGGGGTAATGATCCCCAATCCTTTCGCGAAGACCTTTTTCTTTACTTCCTCTCAAGAGAGAAATAAAAAGCACTAAGAAAGTGAATAGGATTAGAAGACGAGCCCGATTAACATCATTCTGCTACATTGAATTACTACCAACAATGGAGTCGGGTACACATTTTTTTTCAATCTCTTAATAATACGATATGAGACACAATTTTATAATTAAGATTTTTAGGATTTAATCTTAACATGCGTGGGTGTGGGTTGGGAAGTGGATGGTGTCTCAGCAGCTCCCGCATACAGGTTGTTAAGAAATTAAGCTCATTCCCGTGCTTTGATCAGAAAATGGCCTTTCTTGCCATTGATGTTTTCCGCCAATGTAAAGTTGTGCTCCTGAGGATTCGAAGACAGGAGGCAGAAAAGGAGAACTGCATATTTCTTCCAGACTCCATGATACTGCTTGTTGTTGACTCCACTGCTCATGGCGATTGCACTCGCACCTCACTAGAGATCTGAGGATGATGATGTGATGACTGAGTCTGAGCAGCATATACATCTTTATTTCCCGTGAGAGGGTAACACGAAGCAGAGGGAGACTGAGACCTGTAGTCATACTCTCAACACCTTGGAGCCAGCAGAAAGTGAACCTGGTCCAATAGGAGGCCGTTTGTCCCCCTAAACAAGTTAGGGGACTAGGCTACAAAAAGTACGTCCTTTCAATGATGCCTTCCTTACAAAATTAGGCTGGGCAATACTTACCAAACCCGATGCTCTCTGGGTACAAATCCTCTGTGCCAAATATCATTTTGACGACCGTCGTATACCACAAACAATAGAACAAACAGGGGCCTCGATTATTTGGAGGGGGATTACTGCCACATGGCAATTCGTACGTCAAGGCACTAAGTGACATCTTGGCAATGGTCATCGAATAAATTTTTGGATGGATGCTTGGGTAGAGGATTGGGACCTCTGATCAGGCTCTCGTCCCCCCAACCCCCAGACCATTTGTTGCCTGCGTCAGTTCATAATATGTTCCATCCAAATAGCCATTGGGATTGGAATGTTTTCCAGTGTTACCTTCCTCTTACGGTCTGGGTGACTATTGCGACTATCCGTCCCTCGACTACAAAGCTAGGGGAAGACCGCATAACTTGGGGGCCCGACAAAAATGGGAAATTTTCAGTCTCCACTACGTATAATCTCATCGAGGATAACACAATGGAAGATAACAACTGGTTCTAGAATAAGATCTGGAAATAGCCAGGACCTCCGCGGATTCGTTCCTTTCTTTGGCTTCTAGCAAAGGGCAAATTGCTGACGAACCAACAACGAGTGATTCGTCATCTTACATTAGATCCTACATGTCATTTCTGTAACTAGATAGAGACCAGTTTGCATGTCTTACGGGATTGTCACTGGGTGACCTCTTATTGGCATCAGTTTAGTCTCGACGCCTCTTTCTTTCATCAGGATGTCGAGATATGGTTGATCAACAATTTGAGTACTTTAAATCTTGTCCAGAGGTTTGAATGGGCCCTTATCTTTGGTATCTCCTGTTGGTTCCTCTGGCAATGACACAACAAAAGTATCTTTGAGGAGGATTTTCAGTGGCCCACATTGGGAGCCAAAGTGGTCCTAGAGTATGTTGACTAGATAAACCAAGCTTGGGCGACAGTCGGCCGTGCAATTCCTGGTTTGGGGGTCCCAATGGGCACCTATTTCGGATGAACTAAACCGTGCGACTGATGGGTCAAAGTTAACACAGACGGGGCAGTAAAGACTAGCTCAGGTATTGTAATTGCTGGAGGGTTGATTCGGAACAGTTCTGGACAATGGTGTGGTAGTTTCATGCAGAATATTGGAGTTTGTTCACCATTGACTGCAGAACTTTGGGGGGCCTATAATGGTCTCCTGCTGGCCTGGGAACTGGGGTATCGCCGAGTGGTGCTAGAAACAGATTCGCTCGAGGTTATTAACATCTTATCTTCTTTGGCGCGGATGTTGAATGAAGACAGTGAGTTGATCAGCGCCTTCTGTAGACTCCAGAGTCGAGATTGGATCATTCAGTATTAGCATACCTACAGGGAAGGGCACAGGTGTGCCAACCAATTGGCATCCTTAGCTACGTACACCGGACCTAGACTCTATGTGCTTCATGCAATTCCGATGCAATGTATTGAGTTTGTTCAACAGGATCTTCAGGATGTTTTATTTCGTCGCAATTTGCATTAGTTTGTAATAACTTTTTCCTTTGAATACAAAAAGAAACACCTTGGAGCCACCCACACAAGCACTATCCATATAATTACTTAGACCTGTAGCCATACTCTCAACACCACTAACACTACTGGTGGCACCGGTCGAACTCCTGAAATTCAACATAATCCAAAATACTTCATAATTTTAGGTATGTTTATATACCCTTTATGTTTGAGCTATTCATTTTAATACTATAGTTTCATTTTGCAAGATTGTATAAGAGCAATAACTGTTACACATATTAATACACATATTCTAACTAATGAACAAATACTATATAAGGATAAAGTAATTGATCCAATCAAAAATATTTCATGCAAACGTAATACAAAAAGTTCTCAATTTTATTAAAGATAGTAACAAAAATAATAAATTAATTTCCTATGCTCTCCATAAGTTATGACATTTCTTTTAAAGAAATATAGTGATTACAATTGATTTTATTTTAGTTTTTTTATTAATATCAATGTTCCTTGTATGTTTAGGTAAGTAAGTTGGTTAACTCAGGCCATAAGAATTTAGTTAGATTTCTATCGTAATATCGAAATGAAATATATCATTTGTGAGATTATAGATAAAAATGAAGATCTAAAGGTCTACAATAATTGTTTAACTACAAACATTTTTTATTGAAAATATTATCAAAAGATATTTTGGCGTCTCAAAAGAAAGATTTCATATGCTTTCATATCTGACAACTTATAATATGAAGAAGAAAAATACATTGTTATTACTTATAGTATGATATATAATTTTATTATAATGCATTGAAAAATCAACAAATTATTTGACAGTTATACTAAAAATGAAGAGTTTATTATAGAAAATGTAAATGAAGACATAAATTCTCAAACAAAATATAATATCACTCCAACGAAATTTCAGAATATTGTCACAAAAGTGAGATAAAATTATTAGAGAAATATAGAATAATTATATTAATGAAAGCTCTAATTAATTGATATTTATTATTGTAAGTGATGGTACCATTGTATTTTAAAATATTATATAATAATAAAAATCTTTCATTATTTAATTATAATGATTTAATAAAATTTTTTATATTAAAATCTTCCTATATATAATTGATTTATAAATTTATTTAATTATATAAAATATCCATACTTTTTGTTTTTAATAATTATAATGATTGATTTTTAATCCAAATTTTTATTACAAATCCTAATTAAATAAGCTTTACTTTTTTAATAAAATAGGAATGGAAAAATAAGAAACCAAAATAAAGAACCAGCAAAATAATATTGAGAATAGCAATGAAATCAAAGGCTCTTTAACAATCAATGATTTTTAAATTTGTTGGTTGTTGACATTTGTTAAATTTAAATATCAAAATTGGTTAGAAATTTTCTAATTATATTGTCTAATATAACAAAAAATTCCCTTTTATTGCTCACGACCCATTCACACGAAGAACAAAATAGGCATTAAAAGGTCCCTATTTTATTTCATTTTGTTCTTTACTAGATATAAGACTCATATTTTGCCTGATTTTGTTTAGACCCTTATAAAAAACAAAAAGAGGTAAAATAAAGGTCATTTTTTTACTTTCCCTAAGGTTTATAAAATGTCAAGAACAACCTGAGTCTAATAATACGCAGTCTTACTTTTAACTAAAGGAGAGATCTTTTCCCAAAAAAAATTTAGAACATGACTATGTTTAATATTTATTTAAAATCATATACACTTACTACCTAGCAAAAAGTATAAATAACTATCCAAACTGTGTCGCCTAAATACGTTCATCATTCTAACCAAAATTCGCATGCCATTTTATTATATAGAATTAAACTAAGATGTGATATGTCTATTAAGATATAAAAATACGTAATCCATAATAAATATTTTACACATTACCACCTATCATTATACACTTTATAAACCGGTCTCAAGGGTTAGCTTGATATACAGCACGGCAAACAACTCTATAAAATGACATGCATGGCCCAAGAACGAAAGGTTAAGTGAAAGCAGCGGCCCAAAAATGCCATACATGCAGGCTGTCCTAACAACTTGGGGATGTTCTTGTTTTCCGGGTTGATGCTCTCTTCCTCCAGAAAGATGTACACTAGACTAGATTAACCCGAATAATTACAACTAATACACTAGACTAACCCTGAATAATTAGACTAAGTTCAACTAATACACCCTGAATAATTAGACTAAGTACTACTGGACACTAGATTTAATTGGTCCCTGCTGGATACGCCTACGCCTTGCAGCTAATAACCATAGGAGTGTTGTTACACTTGAAGCTTAGTCATCAGAGATTTCAACACGTATTTGCAGCATTACTCATCAGAGATGTCACCCCAGTTGCACCATTACTCGTATCTAGATCAACAACAGATTTACTTTTCGTTTTTGACAGTTTACCTGAAGACTTTGATGGTTTTAATGGTTTCTTCACTTTCTCAGCTTGCAATTCCAACCCTTTTTCTGAAGGTTTCCATTTTCTTTTCAACTGTGTGCCCCCGGCGTCATCTAACGGAACATCCATGACGAGATTAGAATAAATGGTGCAATTTATATGCAAAGAAGCTAGCATAGAGAGGAAAACTAATTTTGACTATAAACATTAATATATGAAATCAGAAAGACAAATATATGGGCAAAAGGTTAAAAGATAGCTGTAACATCTCTGTTCACATTTTCATTCACCTGATGTGGGTATTATATTTCACGCTCTTAAAAGTATTCTCGAATGTAGTTATGCCCTCCGGTTTTATATGCTCAACTGTCTTTCTTTCCCTTCTCATTCTTTATGTGTTTCATTAGGTTTTGCAGATTAGCTTCCATATAATGCTGATACTTTCAGGCAGATTTAGAATAGAAGAAGCAAGTGGCCACTCTTTCTATTTTGGACAGCTAAGAAAAGATCGAAGTTGACTTATGCGGGCAAATTTGGAGCAGATTAGGAGTCCTAGTTTATTATTTCAACTTCGAATAGCAATGGTTACAGATTAATCATTTTAAATAAGAACCCATCCAGTTTTAAACCTCAAGAAATAAGCATCACTTACCTTCAAGTGGACTTAATTCATGGCTTGTTCCTTGTCCATTCTGTGCAGCCACTTCTGACAGAGGTGATCCAGAATGATTAGAGTCCAACAACTTTGAAGGACTTCCACCACACTTCTCTTGCAGCTCAGGAGCATCAGGAGAAGGAATAGCAGGTAAGAAACACAATTCTTCCTGTGACATATCAGAGTCGCTGAAAGAATCTTTCTCCACTGTGACTATGTCTATTTCATCATCTTGATTAACATCAGATTCTTTGACCTGTGAGGCATATTTAACTATTGAAAATGAGAAATGATTAGAAGGCATTTTCAACAATCTATTACGTCTTATATCTAATTTCTCGACCTGTCACAAATATAAATGTAAATATCAAGATACATACATGATCTAAATATATAATAAGCATAAGCATTTTTAACTAATTTATGGCATTTCACCTTTTCAGTTTCAGGTACCAAATCAAATTCATCTTCTCGTTCCACATACTCTTCATTTTCTTCCAGCTCCTTGAAGTCTGGAGCAAAGGCGCTCCAGTTTTCAGTATAATCCTTAGCCCAAATGTAAACCAACCCAGTCAAAGAAACAGAGACAACAATTGGGTGAACAGGGTGCCATGCCAAATCAATCAATGCTTCTTTGGGACCTTCAAGAATTTTCACAAGACGCCCACCCCTATCCCATATGTAGATCTTGTGTTCTCCTTTGCTTGCAGAGCCACCAATAACCCATTCCCCATCACCACTGAAGCAAGGTGCTTTCCAATGAATCTTTGTTATGGAATCTTGAAATTCCCGGAAAAGAGCCAAGCACTTTGCTCCAACAACCTTCATCTTTTCAACACCATCTAGCTCATTGACACTGCCTTGGAGATTCTGTAGGACAGAAAGCCCATATTTCAGAGGTAAAAGATTTTCATAAATCCTGATTGTCCGGTCATTTGAATTTGTAAGCAGATATTGTCCATCTCTACTAAACACTATGTTTTTTATCACAGCACCACCAGAAATAGGGACCATAGCATGCACTTGCATGCTTTTGTAGTCTATTACAAGTATTTCCCCCTTGGAATTTCCCACATAAACCAGATCACCATACTTATTAAAGCAAGCAGCAGTGGGACTGAAAGGCGGAGTTCCATCTGAGGATTTGTTGCGTGAAACAGGAGTTTGTCCATTCCCCATGTCACATACCGCAACAGGAAGAACTGTAGTGCTTCCTGTATTCAAGTCTACAATCAGGGGCGCAGATGAAAGCGGGCATGCCAAGCAGAGTGATGGTGTAGATGAACCCGGGTGCAGACGAGCTAGTAGAGGGGTTTGCTGCAAAATTATACGTCCAATTTTCTCTCCATTAACAACATCCCAAAGCGATAATGACTTGTCAGCAGCAGACACCAGAATCCGATGACCATAGTTTGACCAGCAGACACTTGTAATGGCAGCAACACTCTCTTTATCTCGAAGTTCCCTAGCAATTCCCCTGGTCTCAAAATCCCAGATGATGCAAGTACCATCCGAGCAGCCAGCTGAAGTAAAGAAAATATGTCAAAAGAGTCTGAATAGCATCACTTGTACATAAATATAAATTTGATGCACTTGGGGAAAAGCAATCCATGTTTCTATCTATCATAGAAACTCTACTATAAAATCCACAAAAACAGATAATCTAAAAGATGAAAATATAAACCAAAAAAGATCTCAAGTAATTTTGTTTTAGAACAGAACAGCAGCTACTATGAAAAAGCAAGTCAAAGATAGAAGAGAAGACATACGTACCGGCAAGAAGAGTACCACGACGATTGAAGGCAATGCATTTCATGACCCCATGCTCCAAATACTCTTCTATTACCTCTGGAAAATCCCCTTGCAACGGATCTTTCAAAAAAAAAGAAAAGAAAAGAAAAGACACACATTGAATGAGAACCATAAACGAATTAAAGCAAGGAAAAAAAGAAAAGAAACACGAAAACGTTGTCAAAGCAAAGTGGGGAAAGATAAGAGCTCACCAATAATGGGGGCGTTCATTTTGTTGATGAGATTAACTCGACTTGCAGGCGCGAGAGTTAATCATCTACTACTACCACTAACAATACTGCTGGGGAAATGGAATGCGAATCAGAAAGAACAGGCCAAAGCAAGTTTCCAATCCATTCAACTAATCTATTTTCATGATTAGTTACAGAAACTACAGTACAAATTGCAGTACGAACGCACCAAGATCCCATTCTTCACCGCAAGCCCAAGCCCCGAACACTAACACGCCGAATTCTATTCGGTCCACTGAATATTATGTCAGCTCTTTTTCTTTTCGCTCCCTAAAAGTTTAATTTCTTAATCATGAGTCTTTTATTTAGATTCAATAACCTGGTTCAATTATATTCTATGACGTCGTTTTGTAGTATTAGGCACAGAAAAATGTTAGAACAGAAAACAGAAAATCTGAACCTTTTTTTTTTTGATTTGAAACCACAAAAATTAATTTTAATATTTATATTTAAATATAAATTAAAATTTGACGTTCTATAACATTAAAATTAAATATTTTTCTTTTTCATTCTTAAATTTTTAATTTCTTAATTATCGACATGCCTTTTAGGCGATGATTGAGTTGGTAGAATGAGAGACATGAGGTTAAAATGTCCTATGTTCGAATCTCTCTATTTAAACTTTCTAAATTGAGCCTGTCGTACAAGACTTGCCTAGTACAGAGTACCCGATTGACTTGATTGATAGATTATTGCATCAATCCAGAGATTTACTTAGTACGTATTTAAAGGATAACAATTACGTGTTCTTCCGTAAAAAAAAAAAGACATCTTTTTCTTCAAAGATACAAAAGTTAATTTTAATATTTATATCTAAACATAAATCAATTTTTAATATTTTATAATATTTAAATTGATCTTGATCTTTCTAAAAATGATCAAATTAAACCTACATAAATAAAAAATATAATGTTTTTCTTTTCATTCCTTAAAAGTTTAATTTCTTAATCATTAGTACCCTTTTTATTTTAAATACAAATTAAATTTTAATGTTTTATTATATTCAAATTAAACTTTATAGTTTTAAGAATAATCAATTTAAAACTACATTAATATAGTTATAATTTCATCAATTTTTTGGCGTGATAAAAATATTTTTTATTTTTAAAATATTCAAAATTAAATAAATAATTAAAACAGTTTATTAATTTTAGTTAACCATTAATAAATTTAATTAAACTAATAAAATAAATTAACTAAACCACTAATTTTACCTAATCCGTAATCCCTAATCCTAAAATTTTCAATCTTCCTAACAAAACTCTAATGCTATCCTTCTTTTTCGTGCCAGTCGCCCTCTTCATCATCACTCAGTGTGTGGCTTATTGTTTTATCAGTGGTAATTTCCAAAACTTGGTTATATCTTCTTGTTCCTTCGATTCTTTGCATGAGTTTTGGCTTATGATTGATTTTATTGTTTGACCTCAGACGCGGGTGCTTTGGTATTTGTCGGTTAGTGTCATACGGGGTACATGAGAAAGAGAGAACTTGGGCAAATGAAAGCAATATAAAACTTGCTGTCAACATTTAAGATTGGAACTAGTAAGCCTTGAGCTTTACTATATTTTATTCCATTCTATTCATTGTTTTGGATTCAAGTTTCAATTCTGGTAATAGAGCGCAGAAGTTTATTTGGGAACATTCATTCATATCTCACATCATGTGCAGATCAAAAGCTGGCAACTTCAGTTTGATCGAAATAGCAGCCGGATGGACCTCCATCGGGTAAAAGGGCACACTTGACTGGTCCTTTAGCGCCCTCTTCCACTGTCATTGTCCCCATCTGCCAGTTCATATCTGTGATTAGGAACCCAGGATGGACACAGTTTATGACCATATTAGGATGCTTTTTGGCCAGGATTCTAGTATACGCATTAAGGGTGACCTTGGAGATGCTGTAAGCTGGCACCGTCAGTGACCACCCGTCTTCTTCAAGTTTATTTTCTTTCATTGCACGCAGAAACCTCTTCAATATTGCATCGATTTTCTCTTCCGTCAGTGTATCAACGTCTGCAAGTTCTTTTCTTATATCTTCACCTGGAATTCTCTGTAAGAACATTCACAATCACAAGCTTCTGTGTTAGATATTTGGCACTTGTACGGGTTTAGTATTTTGTTCTTGTAGGGTTCTGTATTCCAACTTACCCTGAGCTCACCCCTCAATGATGAGACATTGACTACCCTGGCCCCTAAAGGGGAAAGCTCAAGAAGTGGGAGGAGAGCTTCAGTGACTCTTTGAACACCATAGTAATTAGTATTTAAGCATTCTTCTGCCTTCTCATAAGTTTGCTTCATCAGACCTTGAACAATGTTGGTTGGCTTAACTGAAAGCTACAATTCCAAAATTAATTTTGAGGGATGCGTCTCTCTGGTACGTGTCCTTGAATGATAAAAAATCAAGATTCAAGACTTAACCAAGTTTCAGGATCAATGTTTAAGGCCCTTAGTTGTTCCTCATCAACTACAACTCCACCCACTCCAGCATTGTTAACCTGAGGAGATTAGATCAGACGTACTAATCACTCCACTCACTAATAGCACCATGTCATACAAAGTGCTGTTAAGCTATCCACTAATAATGTAACTTATTTACGTTCTGTTGGTTAGGTTCATATATCTCCTACCCATCAGTAGTAACTACAAACTGGTGAGATAATGAAAAAGAAAAAGAACAAAGATATTTCTAATCACTGGACACAAAAACTTCCCAAGTTTCAAGATATATTTCTTATCACTGGACACAAAAACTCGGGAGTTCCAGGATATCAGTTAATCATAACCCAAAATGGGTCCTGCAATCTATCTCCCGTTGTTCACGATTTTCTCAACATATTCAAGCCTAAAATAAAGTTAATAGTTATCTCCTGAAGTAAATCACAGAATCAAGCCACAAACAAGATAACAAGAAAAAGAAAACTCTGGCGCCTGCACAGATTGGTTAGAGAAACGACTCTTACCAGTATATCAAGCCTCCCAAACTTGTCCTTGATGTAACTGGCCAAGGACTGAATGCCAACTGGATCGAGAACATCAAGCTGATGGAAAATCACATTTGGCAGACCTGTACTATGAAGCTCAGCAGTAGCATCCTTCCCTCTCTTCTCATCTCTGGCTGTTAACACAACCATAACGCCTTGACATGCAAGCTGTCTCACAGTTTCCAGGCCAATTCCCTTGTTTGATCCTGTGACCACCGCGTACCTGAAACCAGCATCCCAACAAAAACATCGAAACCCGGATCAAGAAACCATCTTTTTAATCTACTGTGATAGTCTAGACAGGAACTTAGTTTGGACTAAAACCCATCAAGAATCGACTGTTTACTTGCTTATTGATTGCTTTCCTTCTGAATCCATTTCTCCTAACACTAGAATGAGTAACTGTGCACGATGTCCTTTCTCTGTCAACGAAGGTAGTTGATTAAGCCATAACAATTCAACTTTTTAAAAATATTTTTAAATTTTTAAAAATTTAAATTAAAAATTTGAAATCTTAATAATTTAATTTAAAACGTTAACTTAATTAATAAATAAACATGAGTAAGAGTTCAATGCTAAATTGAAAGTAAATGAGAATGTTACGTGAAATTGTAGAATCATTAATGGCGTTGCTAATATATTTGAAAACTTAAATAATGAAATTATTATAACTCATAAGAAAAACTTGTCTGTTGTTTAGTAGGTTTCAAAGATCGAATTAAAAGCTCTGCCTGATCATTTAAAGTATATCTATTTAAGTGAAAGATAGTCATATTTGTAAAAATCTAAAAAAGTTTAATTAAAGGATAAGAAGAAAGGCTAATAGAAATTCTAAAGGAATACAAAACTACACTCAATTGGATATCAGTTGACATAAAATGCATAATTCTAGCAATTTGTATGCATTGAATTCTTTTAGAAGAAAATGCTAAACTAATAATGGAACCATAAAGAAGACTCAATTTAGCAATGAAAGATGTGGTGATGAAGAAAATTTCAGAACTTTTGGATGCATGTGTAATCTATACAATCTCAGATAATAAGTAAGTGAGCCTAGTTTATGCTGTGCCAAAGAAAATTGATGTGACAGTGATATAAATTCAGAATGACATGTTGGTACTAATAAGAGTACAAAATAAGTAGCGAATGTCCATAAACTTTAGAGAGCTTAACTTGGCCACGAGAAAAGATCATTTTCTGTTACCCAAGTGTTAGAAAAACTTCTTTATGAATCATGTTTTTACTTTTTGGATAATTTTTCTAGTTACTATCAAATATCAATTGCTCTACATTTGCTTGACTTTTTGGAATGTATATCTTTATGCGAATGCCCTTTGATCTTTGTAATACTCTAGGTACACTTCAAAGGTACATAACGAGCATATTTTCTAAGTATGTTGACAATTACATTAAAGTATTTATGGAAGATTTCACTATTTATAAAGATTCATTTGATGATTACTTAAATCAACTATCCAAAGTTCTTAAAAGAAGCTTTGAAACAAATCTGGTGTTAAATTATTAAAAAAATCATTTTATAGTTGATTAAGGCTTCGTCTTGGGACATGTGATTTCATCTGGAGGCATAGAAGTTAATAAGGTAAAACTGGATTTAATTGTGAACTTATCTTATCCTACAAATATTAGGAAAGTTTGATCTTTTTAGACATGCAAGACATGTTTATTAAATATTTTCAAATATTGCTATACCATTGTCAAATTGCTGCAAAAAGATGTTTTATTTAAATACGGAAAGGAATGTTAAGAAGCTTTTAAAAAGCTTAGAGTATTGCTAACAAGTGCACCTATTATTCAACCACTGAATTAGGATTTAACATTCAAGATTATGTTTGATGTTAGCAACTATATAGTGGGAGTTGTTTTAGGCCGAAGAATTAGGAAATAAAGCCGTGTGATCTATTATGATTCAAGAACATTGGACGCCATACATTGTAATTATTCTATAACTAAGAAGGATCTTTTAGCTTTTTTTTTTACTTTAGATAAATTTAGATCTTATTTTATTGGATCTAAAGTTATTATATATTTTAATCATATAGTATTAAAAACCTGTTGGTAAAGAAAGAGTACAAACCAAGGTTAATACAATAGATTTTGTTGCTTCTAGAATTTGATTTGACAATAAGGATTTGAAAAGGAGCAAAACATTTAGAGACAAACCATCTAAGGAGGTTGGTAAGGGATAAATATATTTTACCTATTTATGAAACTTTTCTTAATAAGCAATTATTCCAAATGAAAAGTATAATTCTGTAGTACGCAAACCTTGTTAATTCTTTAGTTACTAGAACTTTACCTAATTACATTAGTAAGTATAGGAAGGAAAAGATAAGAAATGACGCAAAATTTTATTTTTATGAGACAACATATTTGTGGAAGTTTAGTGATGATCAAGTTATTAGACATTGTATGTCAGAAGATGAACATCTTTCTTTCTTAACTTTTTATCATAATTATATATATGGTGGTCACTTTGGTCTTAAATGAACTGCTACAAAAGTTTTGGATAGTAGTTTTTATTAGGAGACTTTATTTAAAGATGATCATGTGTTTTGTAAAAATTGTTACAGATGTCAAAAGATAGGTACGTCATCTCTTAGAAATAAAATACCTCAAACTCTAATGCTTATAGTTGATATATTTGGTGTATAACATATTAATTTTAAGGGCCATTTTCCTTCATCTCATGGTTTTCCTTACATACTTTTGGTAGTTGATTATGTTTCAAAGTGAGTGATAGAAAAAGCCATTACGACTAATGATTCTATAGTTATTGTAGGTTTTATAAAGTCCAATGTTTTCAAAACATTCGGAGTTCCACAAGCTATTATTAGTAATCAAATGAGTCACTTTTGTAACAAAGTTATGGTGACTTTGTTTAAGAAGTATGGAGTGTATTATCAAGTAGAAACTATATATCATCCACAAATGAATAGACAAGCAAAAGTATCGAATTAAGAAGTGAAAATCATTTTGAAAAAGATGATAAATCTAGGAAGAAAGGATTAGAATTTACATTGAGATGATGCTCTTTGGGATTACTATATAATCTACAAAACACCAATATAAATGTCTCCTTATTAATTAGTTTTTAGTGAAACTTGTCATTTATCGATGGAGATTAAACATAAAGCTTATTGTACGAAACTGCGATGCAACATGGATTTGGGCAAAGTTGGATAAGCAAGGAAATTACAATTGTAAGAACTATTAGGAACTAAAGTTGGATGCCTACGAGAATTCAAGAATTTACAAGGTGAAAACCAAACTATTCCATGATAATATTAAGGATGTAATTTGAGGTAGGAAAGAAAGTGTGATTACATAATTCTCAATTAAAGCTCATGCCAGGTAAGTTATGCTCTAGATGAATTATTATTATTTTGTTGTCATTAATGTATTTCCTTATAATGTAATAGAAATAAAGAGTTTAGATATAAGAGAGAGTTTTAAGGTGACATGATACAAATTGAAACCATTTTATGAGGATACGATGGTCTCAAGTTTGATATTGATTTGTCACTTCCCTAATACGTAAAAGATTAAGAAGAAAAAGTATCATCAAGCATAGTGACATTAAACAATTGCATTTTTTAGGAGGCAACCCAACGCAAGATGGTTTTTATTCATTTTATTTAAATTATTTATAGGTTTAATCAACTTGTTTTTATGTAGTGTTTTATTGGTTTAAAGGAAAATTAGGTCTTAATTTTCATATTATTAAATTTCATAAGGCGAGATCTTTCCTTATGTAACTCAACTTTCTAAAGCTAAATCTTTTAAGTTCTGTGCCTTACGTAATTAAGCTTTCAGGATACAAGACCTAAAGTTTCAAATTACTAAAATTCATAAACTTAGATTATACTTTATATAACTCAACTCTCTATAATTGAATCCCTTCATAATACTAACATTTATACGACGAGATCACACCTTCTAGATGTTAGTAAATTGTTTTTTTTAATAAATTAGTGATTTTAAAAAAATAAAATGATAAAAATGATAATATAAAATAAAAAGATTATATTTTCCACATATATTTTTAAAAACAAAATAAAAATGACAAATCTTCTTTTCTTTTCCCAGGTTTTACACACCACACCTAAGGATGTCAATGGGTCGAGCTGGGCTCGGGAGGCCTTCGGCCCGGCCTCAAAGACGGGCCCGCCAAACTGGGGCCAAAACTAACCGGGCCAGGCCGAAATTGCCATCCCTAACCACACCACCCTATATCATCAATCAAGTTGTCCCAAGCACCAGCATATAGCAGAACCACCAAATATCAGTGTCCTAACCAAATAGTTGTACAACACAGCACCTGTCTCCACCAGCATACCTACAATCCCAACAGCTATACCAGTACCAAACCAATGTCAACTAGAGTGATTGGCAAACACGCTATAGCAATCCAGTTTCAGTAGCACCTAACAGACCAGTCCTAATGCACTACACCACAATAGTCTTATACTAGCAGCGGTCCATGCACCGAGGAGCTCCAACAACCCATACCATGCACAAGTTACACTACACTAGTCTGCTCCATTTTTGTATATTTTTTTGAATTATCATTTTTATGCACTATTTTGGCATTATATTTTACTATTTTTAATCTATTTATTATTTTGATTAATTAATTGTTCTTATTTTAGTTATTAATTGATTGCTGTAGTTACTATCTAGGATTAATTTTTATTATTAATAGTTGTTGTAGTTATGGGACCACAAAAGACACCAATAGGACAATGATAAGAGCTAAATCCACAGTGAATCCAATTGATAAAATTCAATTTGAGACTATACCTACCAATAGTACCCAACAACTTGGATAGGTAAAGGTACGTCTATATCAGATCAGCTAAGTTGAATTTTTGGAAACATCTTACATTTAGTTTTAAAGAAAGGAAACAAAATGTTTTTTTTCTTTCAATTATTTAGGGAGGAATGCTAGAGCTTGTACATGTACTAAGGTTGAGTTATTATTTATTTGGTGCATAGTACATAAAGTTCATATTAGTTCAAGTGCTTGGTTGGCTACGTAGTTTTAATGTTGATACTTTATCTAATAAGAAATTATGTCATCCTTCTTTGATCATTCACTTGGCTATTAATCTTAATTTGCTTGACATTGCTAACATTAATATGCGTATAACTTGTGAGATATACCCTTTAAAAAATGCTTATTTGAGTAAGATGAGGTTGATTGAGCAACAAAAGAGGCAATTTTATTTTGTGTCACATGATTCCCCCTGAAGAGGTACATTATCAAATTAATAAAAGGATTCAAATATTCCAGAACCTCTGTATCTTCTAGCACCATCGATCTGACATGAGTATCATTATCGGTTGCAGAGGTTGGAACATAAAATTTCTAAATTAGAGGAGAATTAGGATGCTCTACCTGAATTCATAGAGGTGAAACCAGTACCATATCCACTTACACCATAGTGCATTTCATTTTAGATACTCACAACTTAAGGGTGTAATCCACTTTGTGATTTATTTTATGTTGATTAATTTTGTGAAATGTGAGCATATGATACATATATTAGGGATAACCTATGATTTAGGTGTTGGGGAGGGGGAATGAGAGTATATTGTGATGAAATCTATGATTTGTGATTGGACTCATGGATACTATGATTCGTATTTTATTTTTCAGTTTTTATAGAATGGGAGAAAAGTATAGTAAAAAAGGAAAAAAGAAATATTTTATTTGATGTTCGTGTTAAAAATAAAAATTAAATGAAAAAAATATAAAATGATGGATTAATTGAAAAGGATATTATCTGAATCAAGTGAACTTTGAGACTAATTAGTTAAAATTTATGTGGATAAATTTGTATGATTTCTTTTAATTTGTTTAACCTAAAAATTTTATTTTTTATATCTTTACCCAAGTCAGGTTACAACTCTTATCAAGTCCCTTTGATTTGTGTATAAAATTTATTTTTGTTAGTAGCAGAGATATGACTCATGAGCAAGCTTATATAATTAACTCTCTAAGCTTTGATTTGAGAGCTTAATGAATCTTAAATACTTTGAGTGTATAGACTTGACAAGTTTTGTTTTATTTGATTTTGATGGAATTGAAGAGATGCTCTGTTTTTATTCTAAATATATGTTCTATAAGTGCTTGTTTTCTTAATTGATATTTTATCTTAAACCTTTAATGCATATTAACTTTATGATATTTTTGGAAAAAAAAATGAAAGAGGATGAGGCATTATTATGAGAATGATTGATGCACTGAATTGAAATATGCTTGAGGACAAAGGTAAGTTTGTTGTGAGAGAAATTGATAAGATGTGATTTAGTTATATTAATTAGACTTATCTTTTTTGTTTTGGAATAGATAACAAGTGAAGATTGGACCAAATTTGGTATAGAATATCTAAGTGGAGCGTAATTTATCAAAGTCACGAATTTTGGTCTAAAAGATCATGCTTAGTGACACCAAATTCACTTTAAGAATTTCAATTTAATTAGGAGGCTTATTCGCAGCTTATTATGTATTAATTTTGGAATATTGAAAGAAGTTAGTTTTTGTATAGGAAAAGAAGAGGAGAACATTACATACACTCTCTTCGTTACTCTCTTGTCTTGTTTCTTTTCTTTTCATCTTTCTTCTATATCTTTCGTGTTGGAACTATATCAATGTTGGCTAAATGTAAATTTTTTGGTTCAAAAGGAATCAAAATTCTGGTTGTATTCCCGTAAGGTTTTGTTATAAATTTAGATTTTTATTTTAATTCAAGTATTTCTTGTTTCATTTTTTTTTTCATTAGCACTTAATATTGATTGATCTTATAAATTAATTCGACGTTAGTATTCTCAGGGTTTATGGAATTTGTTCCTTCATCTTCTTAATTGTTCATTCCGAAAAGAAAAAACGAGTTTCTCTTTAAATAACTCCGTTTTAGGGGTACATGAGAGACACAACTTGGGCAAACGAAAAGCAACACAAAACTTGCTGACAACATTTAAGATTGGGACTAGTGAGCCTCGAGCTTGACTGTAGTTTATTCCACTCGA
>JANQBM010000008.1:6555776-6574748 GCA_025594535.1 Erythroxylum domingense
TAACATTTTAATGAACTATTCAAAAACTTCATTTATAAGTTAATAAGCGAATCAAATTTTAGATGCATACAGCTAATTAGTTATCCGTCATCTCCAAAAAATTAAAAACTCATATAACCAGTAAGCTCATTTTGCTACCAACTACCAAACCAATCCTACAAAGTTTATGACAGATGTGTTTGATGTTCTTATCTTGGCAAGCAAATACAGGACGCACCAATATGGATCAAGAACAAATCGTATTAAATGTTGAGCAGCAATGAATATAGAAGAGAATATGTGAATAGTGAACTCACAACATCAAGTTTCGGACAGATGACGAACTAGGAAGATGAAGAGAGCAACTGAATAGGACACTGCCTGTTAGGTACAATCTCTTGCACCGCTTTAAATAGAAGTGTTTTGGGTAGGAATTGGTGGTTGGGACAGCAGACAAGAGAAGGAATAGGTTTAAGGTTTTCAGCAACGCCTTGAACATGTTGCAAGCAACGCCAAACACACGTACCAAAACTACGTATCTGATGGGTTTAGACGCCGGTTCCAAACTAGAGTGCCATAGAAATTTGACATACTTAACAAAGCATACAAATTTCAAGTTTTCTAATATATGCCCGAATGAATTACCGATGGAGAAAGGAATATCCTGTCGACAGAATAGCAGTAAAACACACCATCAAAGATATTTTGGAAAAAAATTCTTGTCATGGATGTAACTGATTTGATGAAATGCCAAAAAGAAGAACATAGAAATGATAGACGAGGTTTTAAGTAGACATGAGAGTTCTGTTTTGATCGGTTATTCAACCACTATTACTGTTGCATCCTCTTTATTCATCACGTGTAGTTTAGGCAGGCTTGGACCTATGGCTTTGGATTCTCCAATCTAAGCCTGCTTAGTAGTGGGTCCGCCCCAATCCCTAAATCATGATACTTTTTGCTAGCTAGCACAGAGGATACAGAAATTAATAAATTCGCTGCTATCACCGTCTCCCATGCGGCAAATTGTCGCCGGCGTCGACTCCCTGCACCTTCGTGTTGTTTTGGATCTGCTTGAACAGGTTGTATGATGGTATAGCTGTTCTACAAACCGTTCCTCATTTATGAGCCAATTTGATCTGATGCATCTGTCAAGAATTGTTGACATTGACATACCAACCTCTTGATTGATTCGTGTTCTTTGAATCAATGTCGCTGTCGTCTTCAAAGTTCAACAACAGCAACAACAGTGTATCTATTGCTGTATCAGATGACGAATCAGACGGAGTTAGTAGGACCCATGCCCGAGCACGGAGGAAGCGCAAGAAGCAACACGGCCAGCAATCCAGGAGCTTATCGGTGTGTCTTCGTAGGATGCTCCTCAAGTACTGGATGGTACTCGTCTTCATTTCAGCAAGTGGGTTACTTGTATTTGAGGCCTCCAGGATTGTGAAAAGACCCGACTTGGAACCAAAATCTGAAGTTGAGATGGGCTTAAATGTGACTGTAAAATCGGCAAAGAAATCGGAGGGAAATTTGAATCGTCTCGATCCAATGACTAGAGTGGTTGGTGGAATTAGGGAACGTAAGTGCTTGTTTCACCATTTCATTGTTAATTTGAAGAGTTGTTTCACTCAGAAGGCATTATATAAATTCTTTAGTTAGCTGGAAATTAATTGATTCATTATCAACTGTGGAAGTAGTTTATTTGAATACAATCATATGAGGATAGATCACTTCACATAGGCTTCTAGTTGGTGCAATTTATTATCTTGATGGATGTTTCTGGACTGCACTAGGTTGCTTGAAACTCCAATCTCCTGAAGAACTTGAGCACCTAGATATTCCCACGCTTGATGAACCGAGTAGTCCAGTCAAAAGCGTTGTATACATATCAGCAAAGGATGCACAGGGCATGGGAATAACTGCTGATCTCTCTGAAAAGCGCACAGAAGCCACACGATTTAATTTGTTTACTGGGTTTCAATCTCTTGATCAGAGGGATAAAAGTTTTCAGGTATGAGCTGCCTTATCTTAACATCGTTGGCCAAGTCTAGGATAGGAAAGAACTGTTATCTTGTTAATCTAAAGGAAGCTTCCTATGGATTTTGGTCTTCAGAGTGCTTTAATTTTATCACATTGTAGATTTGAGTCATGTATTGACGTTTTGTCATTTAATACGTTGGTTAATGTTTATTCATTTGGAATATGTAACTTGCAGGTCAATGAAACAGCTAAAGTGCATTGTGGTTTTTATGATGAAAATGGAGGTTTTCGGATTTCTGATGAGGACAAAAGTTACATGGAAACTTGTAAAGTGGTGGTCTCTACTTGTGCATTCGGTGGTGGAGATGACCTCTATCAACCTATTGGAATGTCTAGTGTATCCCTTCAAAAGGTTAGCATTTCATTGGTGAAACAAGACATGACTATTTTAGCATCCTCGAAGCTTTTGAGCATTAAGGGAAAACTGATACAGGTTTGCTATGTTGCATTTTGGGATGAAATAACACTAGCAGCTCAGGAAGCAGAGGGCCACATAATTGGTGAAGATCATTTTATTGGGAGGTGGCGTGTGGTAATTGTAAGGGAGCTTCCTTTCACTGACCAAAGGTTAAACGGTAAAATTCCAAAGGTACTTTCTGTGCAATTTTTCTTTAGACTTGATGAAGAAAGATGTACTTTAAATTTTGCTCTATGGTTCCTTCTTTGGCTAGATTTGCTTTATTTTTATTCACTTCTCATTTGTAGGTTTCTTATTGCTAATAGTTCTTGAAAATCCTGTTCTATGCAACTATCATCTTCCCTGCACTTATTGTTTTTAACAACTTTGGAAAGTTTTACTGGATTTTTCTTCTCTTCTCATTTATAGGTTTCTTGGTGCTAATAGTTCTTGAATCCTGTTGTATGCAACTATCATCTTCCCTGCACTTATTGTTTTTAACAACTTTGGCTGGTTTTACTTTATTTTTATTCTCTTCTCATTTGTACGTTTCTTATTGCTAATAGTTCTTGAATCCTGTTTTATGCAACTATCATCTTCCTTGCACTTATTGTTTTTAACAACTTTGGCTCGTTCTTTTTGGAGCTCTTGTTTCCTATAATTTCTTACAATGTGAAGTGAAAAAAGCTGTAAGTTGACAAATATCATGATAACAATCATTTCCTTGTCATTACCTTTTGTTATTGGGAAAATCTATGTTATGTTAAAGTCATATCATATCGACGATATCGTTCCTTGATGTTATTGGTCCAAAGGGATTGAGTTGTGCTGTTTTTATATTTTTGTCAAAAGAGTGAGGCTTTGTTGTTGCATGTATCAGGGTATGTTCTTGCACCGTACAAACTACTTTCTATTTACACGTACATAATATGTGTATGTGGTGCAATTACTTGATAAAATGTGGTTAAGATTGACAGACATCAATGAGAGTCATGCATGATTTTGTGTGCTTTTTTTGCAATGGCATCATGTTTGTGCATTCTTCTTTTATCGTATATTCCATTTTATGGTTTCTGTAGAATTAATATCTCCTTGTTGGGTCTTGTCAACTTTTTGTCATCAGATGCTTGGACATCGTCTATTTCCTCATGCTAAGTACTCTATTTGGGTGGATTCGAAGTCTCAATTCAGGAGAGACCCTTTGGGTGTCCTGGAAGCTCTTCTTTGGGGTTCAAATTCTGTATTGGCAATTTCAGAGCATGGAGCTCGCACTAATGTGTATGATGAGGCTAATGCTGTTGTGAAGAAACACAAGGCCAGCCCGGAAGAAGTTGAAGTTCAATTGACTCAGTACCGCCGAGATGGCTTACCCAAAAACAAGAGATTCAATGGAAAGAAAGGTACTGTTTTCCTATGTTTAATTTTATCAGGAAGACTGAACTAATTTTACATGTGACACACACTAGGATAAGAGAAAAGTGGCTCTAATACCAAGCAAAGCATGGATTAGGTTTTGAGCATATGTTTGAATGAGCTTTGTTTTAACTCTTAACTTAGAAAGTCCTGCCTAGTAGTTCCTAGTAAGAAAGGCTTCAATTCCGTTGTTTAAAATGTTAGCGACAAGATCATTTGTGGCAGAGGCCATTTTGTGATGAATCTTCCCAGGCCTTATCCATTACATTTTTAATTTAGAAGGATGGCGAGCTATTATCTAACTGGTGTTAACAAATCTCTGGCATTTTCAGCTTTGAGCGAGGCTTCGGTTATTGTGAGGCAACATACACCAATGACTAATCTATTAATGTGCCTCTGGTTTAACGAAGTTGTTCGTTTTACTTCGAGGGATCAGCTGAGTTTTCCTTACGTCCTCTGGCGGTTGAAAGTGGTGAGTAATATCAACATGTTCCCTGTCTGCGTCCGAAAAGATCTTGTCAATAGCATGGGCCATAGACGCAAGGCTAGACCTTTGGCAGGGTAAATCTTCTTAATCATCATATAGTTTTCACCCTTTTACCAAGCTGGCTTCACGGTGTTGATTTGCTGATAGACTTCATGTAACCACTAATCATTAGTTCAATTTGTTAAACGTTTTGGCTGATGCTCTATCCCTTATTCCTCTTCACCTTTCTGGTTCTGGCCACTTGTTCCTCCACGTTCTTTTCATCTCACTTGGCATTACCTAATACATATTCTTTTGCATTTTCAATAAAAAGAAAAATGAAAATATTAATGAAAGTGATGGGAGAGAGAGAATCTGAAGGGAACAGAAGCATGTGAACATGTGATGGACATTAAGCAGTTGGTAAGGTAAGTTCCAATCTTCTCTGAATTTATTTCACGTCCATAAATGTCCGTTGGCTTCCAACTGCCAAGAAGAAAAGTATGCAACCACCGCGCCATAATTGCTAGACCGCCGTCCACATCTTCTGTCAACAATTCCCTCCTTTTTAAGCAAGGGTTTGTTTAGTCAGAAGGTTTAGAACGAAACGAAATGAAATGTAACGAAATATACTTTTATCGTTTGATTGAAGATTTTATAGTGAAATGAAATAAAATAGAATGAGATGAAAACGGAGGATTTCATATTACGTTCTATTCTATCTTAAACAATGAAAATATGAAATTTCCGATTTGAAGGATTTAGAATTGAACTTAAATTAATAAATACATATTATTTAATATACCATCAATAAATTTTTTAATACCAATTATTTATTCAAACTATAACTCTTTGTAAATAATTAATAATATTTTTATATTATTTTTCCTTACCTTAATAATAATATTTTTATATTATTAATAAAAATGGTATATAATTAATAATAAAATAATAATATTTTAATTGTATTAATGAAAATAAAAATTATAAAAAATTATTCTTTAATTATTTATATATATTTCTATATAAATAAATAATTTTTAAATATAAATCATGTATAATAAAATTTATTAAATAATTAATAATAATAATTTTATATAATTAATAATAAAATAATAAAATTTTTATTAAAATTATTTATCACGGTTGTACGTGACTTTTTAATTGGATATGATCTTTGTTTTAAAATCACAATGTTAAATTTTTTGTAACAACTATTTTAATATCAGGGGTATAATAATTATTTATTATACATTACATTCAATTTCATTCATATTTCAAACAATGTTTCACTACGTTACATTATAAATTTTTTTATCTCTCTCAAATAAATTTTTATTAAATTACATTTTATTCCATTATAAACAGTTTAATTCTATTTCGATTCGTTTCATTAATTAACATCTAACCATATAAGTAGTAAGAAAATGAGCGTCAAGTTTTACTTTCAGATCAGACAAAATTGGTGACTTACATACAAATGGAATAAAGAGAGAAGGTAAAGAAACCTATGAGTATATAATAATACTATACCTACCTTGTGAGCTGGGATTGGGAATTAATATGTGATGTAAACAAGTAACCGAATTTTGCAGGTTTTTGACAGCTTATATTAAAGAATAGTCAACCTGCAGTTGTATTATATTTTTAAAAATTACCATGAACATTAAATTGCATTTTTACAGGGAGCGCAATTGTTTAGGTCAGTCTAAATTTAGTTATTTTCAATTGATCAATTTGTAGGTTAACTTTAGGATTAAATTAACTTGAGACTTAATTATTCTAAATAAAACATAATTTTATAGTTTTATATAAAAGAGTTAAGTTTTTGATAAGCTTAACCTTGGGTAATTCATATAAGGACTCAATTAAAAAAATTACGTTGATCTATATTTTTAATTTTTTAAAATTATTTTTAAAAATTGACGAAGCTATCCTAAATGTTGAACTTCAACATTAGGAGCCCTCACTTCCGTGCCCTCAAGATTGGTAGAGAATGTAAATCGCGAAATGTACCTCAACTGACCAGAGATTTGGGCTTACCCACTGATCTCACCATACAAGGAACCCAAATTTTAAACGTTGCTCCCAAAATTCAAACCCCCACCTGCAGGTCACCAGCATGAGAGGCACTACATCATCCAAGCCTTTGTCAGTTGAGCTCCTACGGGTCACCTATTGCCATCCTTACTATTTATTGCATTTAGAAAGAATATTTTTAAAGTCGGATTAGAAGTTAAACTCGTAAGATAAAAAATTTAATATATAAAATATTCAACCGATATTAAATTGTCGTAAAATTGATTAAAAATTAAATAAATAAATAATTTAAAATTATTTTTTTGTTTATCAAAAAAATTAAAATTTAATGAAAATATTATTATATAAAAATTAATTTACTTATTTTGATTTATAAGAAGTAAATATCCTTGTTTTCAAAAAAAAAAAAAGTAAACAACTTATCCGCAATATCTTCTTAATCGGGTGGATGATAAATTTCAAGTAAATAAAGAAAAGACTTTTATTTGTTGGTAGTTATGAAAGTTATTAATTGGTTTCGGCTGCCCACTGCTCCAGTTTTCTTTCGCATCTTGCTTTCCCACAACCTTCAATACCTTATAAGACATCAGAACTCTTTTTTAACTCTCCCATCTCACCAAAATGTACACTCTAAGGCTGCTCGTGACCGCCATTGTAGCGGCCGTTTTCGTCGGTGTGGCGGCAGCACAGTATCCTACACAAGCACCGTCCTCCTACATGGGACCGTCGGCCGAGACACCCTCAACGGGTTTTGGCCCGTCGGCTCCGGGGCCGAACTCAAACGACTGCATAACGCCGCTGTTTAACATGTCGGACTGCTTGAGCTTTGCGCAGAAAGGAAGCAACTTGACGGTGCCCGACAAGAACTGCTGCCCTGAGCTTGCGGGGTTGGTTGACAGCAACGCCATCTGTTTGTGCCAACTACTAGCAGGTGATGGTCTCAAGTCTTATGGGATCAGTATTGATCTCGCTAGAGCTCTCAAGCTTCCTTCTATTTGTGGCGTCTCTACTCCTCCTGTCAGCTTGTGCTCAGGTACACGTGATTTCTTCTTCGTTAATTGCCTTCTCGTAAAAACAAGACAAAACAATGCCTGAACTGAAGCCATACTGATCCCATAATCCTATTCTAAACATAGTGTAAGTAATCAGAATCTTAGTTTGACCTCATTCTAATGAAAATGTCTTTATGTTTGATAGCCGTGGGATACCCAGTAGCTGCTCCAACACCAAGTGAAATGTCTACGCCATCAGGTAATAATGCCCACTAATGTCTTCACATCATTTACGAATCTAGTATTAATTTGAGATTTGATTCAATTAAGTTCATGTCATTACATTAGCTTCACTTAAATTCAATCTTCATCGATGTCGAGTAGATTAAAATCTGTGTGGAAATGCAAAACTGTACAGGATCGGCTCCCATCCCATCAACTGGAAACAACAAAAGTGAGGCTTCAAGCGTTGCAGGCTCTTCTGTAGCAGTCTTTCTTGGACTAGCATTTGCTGCGTATCTACTTACATTCTTCTGAGACAGTCTTCTCCAGCTTGTTGGATATCACATTTATTTCAAATTCCTCCATTTATACACATGTTGTGACCAATTCTATGAATGGCCGTTAAAAGCCTGAATTACTAATAATTTGTAGCAGATTGTATTTTCTTTTCTTTTATGGAGTACGTAGTAACATTTAATCTTTCTTCTTCTCCATTAATTACTCAAGCTTACATATACTTAGAGCTAATCAAATGATTGTAAGGATGGTAAAAAGGCATATGCCAAACATGAAATTAACGAGTTAAGTTTAAAAAGACAATATTCGTCCGAACAGGCCCGACCCTGGGCAAGAGCAAGCAGGACACCTCCCTAGTCCAGCCTCATGAAGAATAAAATAAGCAGCAAAAAGGGTCCCATTTTTTTCATTTTGTAGTTTATGAAACAACAAAAGGTATCTATTTTATCTCTTTTGTTTTTATAAAGGCCCACATTTGATCATTATAGAAAAACAAAAAGGGCAAAATACAGACCTTTTTTTACTTTTCTTAGGACCTATAAAATGTCAGGAATAACCCTGGGTCCGAGGCAGTTCAAGGGTGCGCAACTTAAATTCTAGTCCAACCTTGATCCAAAATATATCACAACCACACAAACACATATATTAGTATTAAATTAATTTCATTTCAAAATATCCGAAACTCATTTCAATAAGTAGATTTGGACTTTTTCAATAAAGTAATTTTGGGTTTAGATTTACTTATTTAAACTTAATTAAATTCAAGATTATTAAAAAATTTTAGATTAAATTTAAGTTTTAAAAGATTGAATCTAACTCAGACTTTAATTGATTGATATATTAGTATTAAAAATAATAAATAAAAGTGTGTATAGCTATTCTTCCAAACTCTGAAAGTTAGATACAAGCAATATTGATTGATGTAGGATTGGATCTCTTGTTTTGGTTATAGAATTCCTATCATTGCTATTAAATCTCATCCACATATTTGCGTAGATTTCATATAAATGCACGGATGAGATTTAATAGAAGAAAATTAGAACAGAGAATTTGATGTGGACTGATGTTTGATGATTCATACTTTTTTATTATCTATCTTGGTAAATTTAATGATATTCTTTAGAATTTTGATATTTGAAATATCAACTTTATATAAATTCTTATTCTCCATGAACTTTTATTGTATTCTATTGTTATAAAAAAAAATTTGGGCACATATCATGATTGTTTGCTGGCATTTTTTTGAAAAAAATATCAATATCTATTGAATTAAGAAAAGATAGGAAAAATATAAAAATAAACTAAAAAAGGTTTATATTAGAAAATTGAGTTTGAGATTAAATTATAAAATAAAAAAGTGTTAAGACGCATTATTTTATTTGCATAAGTGATTACTAAATTCCAAAAAAAATAAAGTTAAATTTTTATAAAAATAAATTTAGATGTGAAGTAAATAAAAGCATGTTGAAGAGAAAAAAAATTAAAATATGTGATTAAATGTTTAGAAGTTTGTAATTTGACCAAATGTTTAAAACAAAATGCTTGAATATTGATATTTAAAGTTTGAAATAAAATTTAAAGCACGTGGATGAAAGTTTAAGAGTTTATGATTTGACGTAAAATTTAAATAAAATATTTGGAGCGAAATTAAAATAAAATTTAATACAACTGAATAAACGTTTAAAAGCTTATGGTTAGACCTAATCTGTACAACAAAACTATTCTTTCTTCTCTACTAATACCTTTTTTTGGACTAAGAAAACACAATGTATGAAAAAGATAGCATACATTTTTAAATTTATTTTATATTAATTTTAATTTTGGGCTCTAAGGTAGTCTACTTAAATCAACTTAATTTAATTTTGAAAAGCAACATTTAAATAGGGGTCGTTTGGTTCTACTTATATTTTTCTGATGTAATTTTTAGCCTTCGTTTTTTAGTTTTTGTTTCTATTTTTCTTTGACATATAAACAAAAATCTGTTTGTTGTTAATGTTAATGTAGTTATATTTTTAGCACTGATAATAATTACATTTTAGATAAAACTTAAAGATAAATTATTTTTAAAATTTTTGTTAATCTCTTATATAATATTTATTAACAAATTATTAATAAAATTATGTTATTTTAATAAAATAAATAATTTAAAAATTAAAATTTTATTTATAAATTAATATTTATTTGAAATATATTTTAATTATTAAATCAAATTTTATTTGAATATTTATATATTTTAAATTTAATTATATATATTTTAATTATAAAATTAAATTAAATTAAATTATTCATAATTTTATTGATAATTAATTTTAATTTATTAAATATATAAATATAATGTTGAATTAAATTATTCATAATTTTTATTAAAAATTAAATAATTAAATAATATATATTTAATAATAGTAAATTAAATTATGAAAAAAACAAAAATAGGAAACAAAAACTACTTTTTATGGTTTTCATAATTTTTGGAAACTGAAATAAACAAAAACTAAAAACTCAAACAAATAAAGTTTTCTACTGAATTTGGAAACAAAAACAAAAAAATAAAAATAAAAATAGAATCAAATGCCCCCTTAGTGTCATTTTTAAGTGAGGCCCAAGTGGTTAATTTTCCTAATGTTTTCTACAAACTGTGATATAAATTAATCAAACTAAGATAAAAATGAGATAATAAAATACAAAATTTCAATTTTTGTTAGATTTGTTAATTTCATTATCTAACTTTTATGTGAAGTTGGATAATGAAATCCTACAATAGACTCCGAATATATATTATACTTCACACGGAATAATCATAAATGAACACAATAATAATAAAAGAGGGTAGGAAAAGAGAGACCAAACCAATTTATACTAGTTTGGTTATACAACCACTGACAGATGTCTACTCCCAAGATACTCTTATAAACATTTAGTTTTGTCATAAGTAAAGATTGTTTTTTTATAAATCCTTTTTAAGTACAAGAGGTTTTTTAAATTACGGTAATTATATAATTATACGATTCAAAACATCCTTATCTTACCTAAGGTCGTTTTTATCATTTTATAGGCTCTCGACGAAATGAAAAAAAGAGCCCCAATAAATTGATAATATACAAACATATAATTTTTGAATTAAGTAACTTAAATTATATAGTCCTTTTTTATGATGGGCCCTGAAAACAACCAATCTGCCATCCCTCTTCCTGTTGCAATTTTGATTTCTCATGTTAGAGATGTTATCGTCAATGGTTTTGTTTGCATACTAATAAATGTGTTTGTGTGTGGATACTATGAACAAAAGGAACGAAATGTAAAAATAGAACATTTGATAAAAAGAAATTCGGTGAAAATAAAAAGTAACTAAGAGTCAAATTAAACATGAGGGCTCCAATTTTTTATGGGCTCTAAATAGGTGTCCTGCCTTTCCTTACCCAAAGCTAGCATTGAACTTACTCACACCAATGAGTAAAAGTTCGATGTATACTATGTCATATACGCATATACTTTCTAGTCTCCTAACTCTCTTAAGAACTCTATAGTATTTCTAAGATTTCATTTTTACGTAAAACAAACAAAAATAGTTATTAGAAACAAAAATTAAGCATTACAATAGTTAGTAACATCAACATGGATCGATCATTCTATCATATTAGCCAAAAACTCATACGTATATTATCAAAAGCCATTGGTGAGTTAATGTGGTCATAAACTCATGGTATATGTTATCAAAAGTTACTATACCACATTGCTATGCTAATTCATCAGTCTATCCAAAATTCTAACATTGATCAACTAAAAAATTTAAAATAAGTCATTTCAAACATTAAAATACACTTTTTTAAAGAAAAAAACTTGATTTAAAACTATTTAAAAGTATTTTGATGCTTAAATGAACACAAAGTAAATTTTCGGATTGATGTAATAGTTTGTAAATCAAGTCAACCAGGTATTCCGCACTAAACAAGTCCTGTATGATCGGCTCGATCGAGAAAGTGTAAGTAGAAGGATTCGAACACATAACTTTTTAGCTCCATACTCCTCACTCCACCAACTCAACCACTTTCTAAGGAGCTCTCCAATATTACATGCTCTAATTAAGTAAGCAAACAATATTTAATAATATTAACTATCTGTCTTTTTTACAAAAACAAGACTAATTAAACGGTAAATTAATGATGATAGAACCTAAAATTAAGAAACGAAACTGAAGAAAGTATAGACTTCTTTTTATTGATTTTGCAAAAACTAATTACAAAAATATAATAAAAAGGATAGAAACAATATTATATTTTTTCCCAAAGAATTGCCTTCACAAAGTAATAATAAAAGAACCTTGAAATTTTGATTTAACCTTAGAAGCTGGCTCTCTGTGACTATCAAAGAACTGTGTGCTGTGTCATGGAGTTCCATAAAGAAATGAGAAAACATTCCCAGAGCTCAGCTACTTGACAAAATTAGATCTGTTGCGACAGCTTACATTTAACTGGCCGTTAAAATCCTGCATGATCGGCTACATCTCAAGTCTCAATCTCATCATCTATGCCTCAACTCAGCCCTGCAATTCCACTGATTAATTCCACTGCAAAAGAAAGTCTCAATGAAACAATACTGGATAGAACAAGCATTGAACAACTAAGTGTTGCATTGAACTAGTATGGGCAATTAGCATCTTTAGCTTAGTAGCATCATGCAGATAAAAAACATGTTTTCACAATTTGAAGCTACATTAAAAGTACTTCAATGTGTAACACATCAGTCTAAAAATATAGCATCAAATTAAAGGTTATAGGCTGCAAAAAGGCAGTATAAACTAGCTAAAAGCATGTAACACCAAACTCAAGAAGCCGAAAACAAGTTTATAGAGAAAAGCTCAATCCCGAAAATTCACTGTTGAGAACTAATAAATAATGATAGAAAGGTATAGGCGTAATGATGTGAACCTCAGATAGTGATAACATTAGAGAATGATGGCTCAGTGTAATCAACAGCACTCTTTGGATCCAAAGATGTGTTGATAAGCCTAAGAAGACTCCGAAATGCCAAAATTGCCTTTGGATTAATGTCATGCAAAGACCTTGCATACAAACTTCTGCAAGCGGAAAAAGCAGAATCGAACAACTTATCATCTTTCTTTGGACCCAGAATGCAATGCCCCAGAATCCTCAAAACTGGTTGCAGAAGCTCCCATGGCAGAGGAATCCTCCCATCCCTCTTCACAGTCTCCTGATTTTCACCATTTTCAACAACAACCCCACCAAGCTCTTTGTACATTTCACCATCTTGACCAGACCACACCTCACAAAATTCGCAAAACTCAATCTTGGATTCCACAGGCATGAGATCTATCTTACTGTAATACAACTCTAATGCCACCCCAACAATCCTTGCCCTTCTCGTTGACCTCACTGTCCCATGAGGCTCCAAAGCTGGTGATATCACAGCAAGGTTCAACTCGGTGGAGTTGTTCTTTGCATGTTCTTTGGATTCATGATATATAGAAGGATGTGACAAATCTGGTATGCTCACAGTTATAGATTGGTTATCACGTGACGTGGTTTCATGCGCATAGAGCGCCAAGAGAACAGCTTCAAAACCAGCCAACGGTTTACGTAGAGATATGCGAGAGAGGTAGAGGCCAGCAATGGTGGGGAGAAAACGTAAGACTACTAGCTGGAGATGGGGGTAGTCGGATTGAAACGTGTCGTAGAACCAACGGCATAGGTCGTTGTCGCCGGCTCCGGAGTCTGGTTGCCGAAGCAGGGCGGATATTTGGGAGGATATTTCGTGATCATGGAGGAGAGAAAACGCAGAGTTGATGGAGGAGAAAAGAGAAGGTGGTGCTGTGGTGAGGATTGATGAAAGAGATTGAATGGCTAGCTGGGTTTTGCATAAGGATTCATTTGATAAGGATTGGGAAGGGACGGTGGTGGTGACGTTGGCGTCGGGGGAGGCGGCGGCGTCGGAGTCTTCAGACATTGGATGAGTTAATGAGAGGGAGAGGGGGATGGAAAAGAGGAGGCGAATGCGCATCAAGGAGGGAGAAGTGAGGAGACAAAATAGGATCGATCAAGTATAGATATTGTCTATTTGGAAATTAGAGCGGCAACAGGGCCCAGGTAAACGGGCACGGTTGAACTGGCCTCAAGCATAGATCGGGCTCAAGCTTAAGACTCAATATATAAAAATTAGAGCTTGAGCCTACTGACTGAGGCCCGAACCGGCCCACTATTATTTCTAATTTATATCAAACTAAAAAAAGGCTTTGCAATATTTTTTGTCCAACTAATTAAACCAATTTATAAATTTATAAATTAGATTCGAATTATATAAAAATTAAATATAAAATATAAAACATAATTTGATCCGATATTTATAAATACTTCTTAATTACTTTGTTTATAATTGTCATTGATAATTAAGATTATGTTATTTAATTTTTAACAAAATTATGAATATTTATAATTATTTATCCAATTTAATTTTATAATAAACTCTTATTAATATTTTTCACATATTTTTGTTTTAAAACAAATTTATAATTTGAAAAAAGTGGAAGTTTATTTGAACGGTTAAAAGAAATTGGGCTTATTCGCGTCCAAAAAGAATATGCCGACAGGCTACAACGCAATGTCAACGTTCCTCATGAATCCTACGTACCATACCAACTTATGACTGTCTGCTACTTTTTGCTCCACCGTCTGATTTCCTGACTAATGATCGGTGATTAAAAGAAACTAAAACAATAAAAAATTATTTTCAGCGATTCCCTTTCGTTTTTGGATCCCCACCCCAGCGTCCTCCTTCACATGAGGTATTTCTGACCCTAGTCCCGCAAGTCTTCGGTTTTGTTTAATCTTTTTCTCTTCTCGAAGCATCACTGTATCGATTTCTAGAGGTATCAATTTAGTGATTTCATCTTTTTTCTATCTCGTTCTTATTTTTTGGTTGTTAGGTTTATGTTTAAGTTATCATCGTCGATCTTTAGGTTTTCGATTGATTTAAACTTCATTTCATTTGTCATTCAGTTTCAGATTAATCATCCTTTGATACCTTTTGTTTACTTCACTTTTTGCGCCCAAATTTTCTTCATCTTAAAACAATTATTTTAGATTTTGACTTACTGCGTTATTTTTGCAGTTTTAGTTGGTTGTCCTTAAATTCTTCAAAAAGTAACAATATCTGGGATTTGGTCATCGTGGGGCTTTGTTTCAGAGGATTTTGTTTATAGCTCCTTTTGAATTCTTGTGTTGGTTAGATTAACTTTTTATGGAATTTGAATGCCAACAAAGCACTAAGGTGTCTCTTGATTTGGCGTCTTGTGAGGGAAATTCTCATTCCATAGCTCAGAGTTCTGATACTTCAAAGATCACGTTAGGTTCTAATTCTAGGAAAGGAAATTCAAGCAAGCGTAGTAGTTCAAAAGAATTGTCTGGCCATGGCATTGTGACTAGCTATTGTCCGTCCATCACCGACCTTCCTGCAGCCTTGATATCGGAAATCCTCAACTGTCTTGATCCTAAAGAGCTTGGTATAGTGTCTTGTGTATCCACATTTCTTAATAGGCTTGCATCTGAGAATAAGGTTTGGAAGGAAGTATACTGCGAGAGATGGGGACTTCCTAAAATCCCTGCACCACTGCTTGGGGGGGTTTCAGATGAGAAGTCATGGAAAGAACTGTTTGTGGAGAGGGAGTTTAGGAGTAAGACGTTTCTGGGTCGGTACAGTGTTGATATTTTGTATGGCCATACTGAAGCTGTTCGGACTGTCTTTCTTTTGGCTTCTGCCAAGCTCATTTTCACTTCAGGGTATGACTCTGTCGTGCGAATGTGGGGCATGGAAGATGGACGATCAATTGCGTCATCTAGGCCTCTTGGTTGTACCATTCGAGCTGTTGTGGCAGATACGAAGTTGTTGATTGCTGGCGGTACTGATGGCTTTATCCAAGGTTGGAGGTCGGTGGAGAGTCTCCCGCACCTGTTTGACCTTAGGGGTTCTGAGGTGCCAAATACTGAATTTAGGCTGTGGGAGCATGGGGGACCCATAACTTGTCTTGCTCTGGATCTGACCAGGATGTATAGTGGTTCATGGGACATGTCTGTTTGTGTATGGGATCGTTCTTCATTGAAATGCTTAAGGGTTCTGAGGCACAGTGACTGGGTTTGGGGTCTTGTTCCTCATGATGCTACACTTGCAAGCACATCTGGTTCAGATGTGTACGTCTGGAACACTAACAATGGGACTTTGCTAACTGTCATCAGTAGTGCTCATGTCGGTAACACTTATGCCTTGGCTAGAAGCCACACAGGAGACTTCATTTTTACTGGAGGAGAAGATGGGGCTATTCACATGTTTGAGATGACAACTCACACCATGAAGGCAAAGGCTTTTAGGTTGGCAACCTGGATTCCTCACACGGGCCCTGTGTATTCTCTTGCATTTGAATTTCCTTGGCTTGTTTCAGCTTCTAATGATGGGAAGATGTCCCTTATAGATGTTAGAAAATTGTTGAGGACAAACAGGCACACTTCAACAAAGACAATTGCAAGGTCTAACAACGTTGATAGACGGAATGTGGAGGCACCACAGAGGATGCTCCATGGGTTTGGGCCCAACTTATTTTCTGTGGATATTGGTGCTGACCGTATTGTATGTGGAGGAGAGGAAGGCGTTGTTAGGATGTGGAACTTCACACAGGCTTTGGAAATTGAGCAAAGGGTCCGTGCTCTAAGAGGAATTCGATTGGAGAACCGAATGCGGAGGCGTAAGCTTCAAATAGAGATGAGCTGCAAGGGTGGTCGGAGTGATCAGTGTTCAGTTGCAGCAAAGAAAAATGCACTCCATGGAGAAAGGAGTGGTGGGTGGCATAATAAGCGTGGTATGAGTGGCAAGTTGAAGGCATAATAGCCAATGGTAATCATATTTCAAGGCAATGGAACCACATGAATTTGCAGATAGCAATGTTGCAACTGGACAAAGCATTTATGATTTAAGTTAGTATTTACATTTCTGATAGTTATTGAATTTACTAAAGTAGCATTGGGCATACCTTCTGAATTCTGCAGGAACATTTGTATATCAGAAACGTGATCATCCAACTTCGATGTCTGAATTCTGCAGTAGTATAGGAGGGTTGTTAACTTGGTAGGAATGCTACTCGTGCCCGTTTCTCCTATTTTGCTTGGAGTTCCTCTTCCTTCGTCCCAAATGCAATCTTTTTCCTTTGCATATATCACTTTGTGCTTTATTTCTAGGATAAATTATAAAATTTTTTTAGAACTTTCCTCATTTTTATAATACTAACTTAAAATTTAAAATATAGTATTATAATATTCCAAACAACTTTTAATTATGTCATTTGTCTTTTTGTCACAAGGCTGCTAGGTGAATTATCATTCTCATGTGTCAAATTAATATTTAAAACAAATAATAATGATGATGATGAGGACGATGATGATAATAAATTTCTTAAAAACACTTGCAACTTCCACCATTTTCCTCGCATAATTTTCCTATAACGTTCAAAAGTCCCTTCTTGTTGTGCTTTTATCCCAAAATTTAAAGCAAAATTAGCTAAACGTTCTTCATTTTTTGGAAGGATTGTGACGCATGGACAATTACCCCTATTTTCACCTTTTCTATTGCGTTTCATCACCGTTGGTGTCACTGCCTGGTCTGAGATGGCCACCATTGTCGTAGGAGAGAAGCAAAACTGAAACTCATAGGACCCGATTGAAGGTGCACAAGAAAGAACCACCTAAGTTTGAAGATGCACAAGAAAGAACCACCTAAGTGACAGAATCATCTTGATCAACCCATTTACCCAAAGGATGGTGGTGATTGAAGGAGCTCAAGCTTGGACTCTCTGCCTGGACACTTGACTAAAAAATATGGTGAGCCACCAGCTTCAAAGGCGTCAATAAAGGTCATGCCAAATGTGAAGATTGAAGATATTAATGGTAAAGTTGGTGCATGAGTTACATGTTTGGAAGAGGAGGAACTTGGTGTTAACGTTAAGAAAATGCAAACATAGGTTTCACGTGAATTGTATAGAGACGTGGTTGGAGATATACGGGTCATGCCCTGTTTACAGGTATTATATGCCTGTTGATTAGGAATTAGACAGGAAGAAAGATGAAGCTGAAAGGACATTTGAAAGAGAAATTTGGGATAATTATTTTAGAAATTTTTTTATTATTTTTAAATATTAATTTTAATACAAGATAATGATAATATATGTGTTAGGTACGTAAAAATTGAATTATTTTAACATCACTTTTTAAAGTTCGGGTTAATACTACAAAATTGAATAAAAATTTTAATTTTTTTACAAATTTCACTTAGAGTAACCGTTTAACATATATCTTTATTTAAAATGAGACTAAATATTCAATTGTTAATTTTGATCATGTACGTGCAAACCAAATAATAAAATAAAATTAAAATTAAAAATCCTTACCATTGTACTACGCCAACTCAACTCAGCTATGGGGTACAATGGAACTCGTTCCTTCAAAACAAATCATAAAACACCACATTACTCATTGTAGCATCAGATTCATCCCATTTGACGAAGAACGAATTTTAAAATTGTATCTTAAACTTTTAACTTCAGCTATTAATACAAGACAAAGTCTTTTATATCTCACATTTCCAGCTTATATGAAGATGACTTTACTGACACCCACATAGCATAAACCCCGCGTGATCAACTAGACAAGAACGTCAGAATCACCATGTCCTCTTAAGGACTGAAGATTACCGTACATTTAGAGTGACAAAGTAACCATTAGCATTGCATGTAACGGGGGATTCTGTTGATTGTTGAGAAACACTCTGTTTTACCCTTTTGTTTTGTTTTGTTTTTTTAAAAGGAAGCAAACGAAAAATATTACACGTTAAGTCTGGGGAAATAAATTTCCGATAGATCCTGTAAAATGATCAAGTGGCACCCAATGGGTGTTGTGTTAAAATAATGGACACCGATGTCAAAATTGCAGGCATATTTGGCTAACCAGTCGACGCATTTGTTGCTCTCTCGGTAGATGTGCCGATGAGCAACAATCCAGTTTCTAGTGAACAGCTCATGGATACCCCGGACGATTGGGTTGGGCATCCTGGAACGGCTGTCTGCAGAGGAC
>JANQBM010000008.1:6574848-6588795 GCA_025594535.1 Erythroxylum domingense
TCAATCAGTTTAATAGGTCCTTTAGGTTTCCAAAGAGAAATTAGTCGTGATTTGAGCATACTGAATCCAAGCCTTCGACCAAGTAATTTGATGACTACCGCTTTTTCCCAGGCTTGATCAAGTCGACCCTTAAATGTGTTGGAGAGTTCAATCTCGGGGCCATATGCTCCTTGGATAATGGTAATGTCGCCTTCCTCAATCTCAATAACGTCCTCAGTTGGCCATTCTTGGTCCTTTGAACCGGATCCCAATTTTGAATTGCCAGAAACCACTGCACTGTAACTAAGATGAGGTTATTCTGGCGGTGTAGCAAGAGGAGGGTTCTCCTCTCTGTCCCGGAGACGAACTTTTTTGACAGCATGCCTTGGAGGTTCAGAGGCTGTCGGAGTGAACATCAGAACTTCAAGTATAAAAGATCAAAGAAGAATTTTAACAAATAAATAGTGGGCAAGAGTTTAAAGAAAACAAAAGGAAAGATTGTAGAGAAATGTGAGAGCCTCTCTCTCAACCAACGGTCTTGCTTTTACAGAAGTATCTTTCTTTGTTTTACCCTTTTGTTCATGGTTCATAGTCAACTATGGCTCTGATGATGCTACCCTTCTTCATCACAAGAAGTACAGACAAATGCCTATTCGATTTGCCTTAATTGCTTTTCTTGAAAATGAATGCTCTTCATCAGATGTTTGTAAGATGACGGCCTCTTCAACTGGTTAGATGATGAGCTAACAAGATGGACTTCAGATGCCAAACCCATACCACTCAAGGGGTGCCCTCTACTCTCACGAGTTTTTGATGTAACTATCCAACTGTTAGTTTCAATGCATACATTTTATGAATAATTGGTTGAATTCAGCAACACTTACGAAGAGATTTACGGATTAATAGTAAGGAAAAGGGACAAAATCATCTTGGCACACGTGTAACAATGTACCGTCCCTTTTCTAAGTCATATATTGTTTTTACTTGTGGTTTTCGCCATTGCAATACAAAGAATGTGCCAAGCAAAGCTATTAAAAGGAAAGCAGATAATGACAAGTATGTCACTGACTCATTTCCAATTATCTCATCAATATTCTCGTTCCCCAATTCAAGGGGTTCTGTCATTGACTGGGAGATGAATGCTCCAAGAGTCCAGTCACGTGTATAGCTTCCAGTATCACTTGCAAATCCAATCCTGCAAAAAATACCAACTCCTTGATCATTTTCAGACCAGAAATAGTGACCCAATAAAAGATATAGAGAATGTATAAAACAGAAAAAACTTTCAGCCTGGTCATGCAAACAATAGGTGTTCACATAATTCTCATGTTCAAGTAAGCAAGACATGTCTCGATGAATGATCATTGACCTAACATCTCCCCAACTACTAGGTGAACTAGATCGGTCAATCTAGTTCTGGTGCCAAGCATCTTTTCCATGAACTTCGATCTTTCTTAATGTATGATGGCTTGCTTGTATGATTAAGAAAACAAGCTAGTAAATGGGCATGCTTACTGGACTGCATACTTAAGACTGCCACAATCATTAAGTTGAAGCGGATCCCTTTAGTCATAAGCCAATATTCTAAATTCCGTAAGGAACAGCATACCTCTTCTCATTCATGCCAACTCCAAGGATGTCATGCAACAGTGCCACCATGTATGCTGAAGAGAAACAATATCTCAATAAATCCAAGTCATCAACATTGCCGTATCGGCTTTTCAGGTCATTCCAATCATCTCCACAATAATGCTTTCCAGCTGCCTCCAGTTCTGATAAAGAACCAGTGTGGACCAGCCCGAAAAGCTACAGAAGATTTGACAAATACAAAGAAAAGGATAAGCAAAAACCAATTGGAACAGAATGTAGAACAATATCAAGTACCAGGAATTTACAATAAGAATCCAATTGACTTTAAGAACTTATTGATCAAGAGCTTCTTTAATCCCCTTTAAAGAAAACTGTAAAATTAATATCAAATATAGGAAACAACAAGGGTTTCTCACTTGAGAATTCTTGTCGACAGTAAGTGTGAAAAGGCTACGTAAAGTAACCATTTACAAACCTCAGAAGCAAAGAACATGGTCTTCCGAGCAGTGTGCTTTCCATCTAGCTCAAATGATTGAGAGAGAAAACTTTTGCAAGGTGGGCGCAAGCATTTTTCTGATCCCAAAAGAAGCACAACAAAAGCCTGTCTCAACTCCTCTTGTCATATAAGGAGCCTAAAGGCTCTCAAAAGTCTAAGATTCTATCCAATTGAAAGATCAGTATTAGGAAAAACGAAAATTATAAATGCTAAAAGGAATGTAGGATGGTTATCTTAAGTTGCCGCAATATCTAACCCATATTAGACTTTGACTGCAATTTGATATTTTTGTTTTCAATCTAGAAAAGACCTAATATCAAAGTTGCAGTTCTCAATTCAATCACAAGCTTCTATATTTAATCAGTATTTTCTTCCATATCCCTGGGAAGACATCCAATTTGGGGATCTGTCCGGCATTAAAACCAGTGACATATCAAATCTGTCTTACATGGCCAATTTTATTCACTAGGTTACTATCATATACGAAGTAACCCAAAAAAGTGGTTTCCACTTCAATGGCAAGCCAATCATTCTTAAATATGAATTCATCTAACCCCATATTAGTCTCTCCAATCAAAGCCCGACAAATCCAACAATCTGAAAAGCCATCTATAAAATGATATGCTCTGTGATCAGCAAAAAAAAGGCAAAATATGTCCAGGTCCTACATATCTGGTTCTACGCATCACAGACATCAGAAGAAGCTGTTTGGACGGCTAATATTTGTTTGAAAAGATACAAGATGCATGAGCTAAGAAAAATAGCAAACTGGAAAATAAGGATAATGAATGGCTAATATTTGGCCCCACATTTTCCTCTGGAACAGATTCTGTTTATAAATTTCTTCATTTCTCAGACAAAGTGCTAATTATACCTTCCCATTTGGGTTTTAGATACTGCTGTTGCATAAAAATAATATGAGACTCCAAAAAGAATAGTTCAAAAAAATAAAATCAAACCAATCCGTCATAATTAATAAGCAAAAGCTGCTACCTTGCCCACCCTTAAAAAATTCCAAGGCTTTAAGCCTGCATGCAGTAAAGTTCCCCACTGGATTGGCTAGGAAAAGTTCTGCTTCACTGTTATTGGACATCGATTGATATCCTTTGGGAACGCAAGGGTTGCCATCGTATCCTCTTCCAAACTTTGGTACTGAACAGTTAATTCAAAAAGAGCACATGAAATTATAAACGTAGGCTGAATTATCGGCATTAGACAATGGTAACATTAGACCACAAAAAGCAAACGCTCTAAACAATGACAACAAAAATGGTTGAAGCACTTTTCGTGATCATGGATGTTCCAACATATTCCACCTGAAATAGGCCAACAAGAAACCTCCTCTCTGTTGAACACTATAATTCTTTTAGTTCAAGAATCTGTAACGGTCTACACAATTCATGGTGACCAAGTTAGGATAAATAAGTCCTATATCTTGAAACTTCTGACATGAATATAGAAATGGCTCACTTCTAATTATGATTTATTGTTCCTAAAATGTAGATTATTACAAATTATGCTTTCCTCTGTCTCAGTGGGTATGAGGAGATTTGGGAGAATGGTACAATTGCCAACTATGTTATAAAAGTGGAACTACATTTCGAAAGATATGTGCCATTGCATACAAAATACCATTTTTTCATACAAAATACCATTTTTTTAACGCCATAGGTCAACTTTGCTTTCTGATTCATTTTCATTCAATTTAAACTACATTGCAGCAGAAACTAAAGAGAATGGTGATCAAAACAATACGATAAATGAATCGCTATGACAGAATAAAACTTACAAGCCATAAGCTCTCTGGTATTATGCAGTTCATATAGTGATTTCCATGCTGCATCCTGCATCAAGAAAATGGTCATTTCTTCGCAATGGAGGTCCACTATATTACCACTATATGGACCTATAACTGCAGAATTAAACTAGTATCTCAAATCACTACAATAAGTAGTGACAGTTTTCCATCACATTTTCTAGTAGCAGTTTTGAAGTAAACAATTCTAATCCTTCCCCTGAAACCACCTTTCAGACAACCCAAATTGCAATAAGTTATCACACCCTCAGCCACCTTTCCTGAGTTTCTAATCTGTTTCAGCCAAGGTACCGCCTTTTTCACACATCAAAGACCATCGAGCTTCACACCTTTGCCTCAATTATTGTTACTTATCAAATAAACAATACTTGGAAGCAAAACAAGTCTGATGGTTAGGTTTCCATCCCTAACATCCATAAACTACATTACTTACTTGGTAGGCTTTAAGCAAATACATCAAAGTTGGCAAATGCCAAGAAGGTTAGACCTTAAAAGTTGTCATTATTTCAAACTTGAACTAATCTGAACTTTTGGACATACCTGCCCAAATTCAAGTAAGATTTGTGTCTTGAGCTCATAACCAACTCCAGCCAATCTGATCATTTGTAGAGATTGTGACTTTCGTACTTCATCAGAAGCAAATGTATACTGCACAAATAATTTTAGGATTCTCCAATAATATAACATCGTAGAGAATTCAAGACATGAAGTAAGATAGTTCCTCACAAGAAGGTCGTCAAAATGCTTATCTAACCTGAGTCACTAGATGACACATAACATGAGATCCAAAAATCAAAATTGAAATAAAAAACTTTCATAACCCATCTAAGAACTTTCGAAAACAAATGGTCATAAAATCCCAGAAAGTTCAAACCTCAGCACTTGTTGGTCTTTAAATCGTATTACAAATAGGGCAGAAATTTTAGGGGTTAGTTCATATTTTTAACTTCAAAAGAGGCGATATTTTTTCAGTGTAACAAGTAAGGGAGATAAAAGTTTCGTTCAGGCTGCATTGGATGAAATGATACAGAATGCAGATAATTCTTCCAATGTTACTATAGAGTATTGGTTCTTATCAAAGATTTATGATTGGAAAAAACCTGCAAAGAAGTTCCACCAAACTCTACTATCCCAACAGTTTTTTGAGGTTCAACTCCCAAGGTTCCGATTCCATAGTTTACAGCAATCCAAGCATAGCCACCTTTTTCTTCATCTGCGTCAACATTATATCTCTTAAATCAAACATGTAAAACCAGAGATGTACCACAGGACCTTTATCTTGTTTCGAGGATATCCACAATTATAGAAATAACATAAACATTTTAATCATTTTAGAGGCACACGAGATCATATACCAAAGGTGTCAGAATCAATCACGTAGATTTTTACGTAGATGATGACCAATGATAAATACATATAACATGGAATGAAACTTTGTTCCTGTGGATCTGTCCATGAATCCATGTTAGTCACAACCAAATCAGTAACTTGTCCTCTCAGGTTTACTTATCCAACAAATGATTAGCAATCATCTTGTTTGATACAGTGACTACTTAAGAGCGTTTCTAGCAAAACCATAAGAGGCTGTTTCCTCAACTCAATAAAAGTTTATACATACGCACATTTAAGAGTTCTTCATATATGGAAAAAGATAAGAACAAACGTAGCTTCCTCAATCAAGAATTTTGTAAAGAAACAGAAGAATAGTCAGCAAAATAACAGCCTAAGAAGCTTACGAGATTATATTCGACTAAAACTGACAAGATAGCCAGTGAAGATCATAGCAAGTGAGAGGGATAGTGATTCGATCGTTTCAAACTTAGATCTGACTCTAAAATAGGGGATAAATATAAAAAGGATAGTATCAAATGAAGCATATACTGCTTATATAGCCTCAAAGATGTCAAATATCTGGCAGTGATTTCATAGCAAATTATAGAGATAATGTATCAATTAACACATCCAATCCTCCACAAAAGAAAAGTCATCTAATTGTGTTCAAACGAAATATATCAACATTGTCAAAGTAAGCTTTCTACAAATTTACCTTCAATAATTCGTGCCCACTGGTCCTTGAAACTAAAACCGGACTTCCTCAAAACCTTCCTACACGACTCCAGCACCCTTCCCAATACCAAAGATCCAAAATTTCCACCACCGGATACCAACAACTGCACTCTAGTTCGACCCCACTCCTTCCTGGGCACCCATCTTTTGGCAAAATCAATCAATCCATTAATCACATACCCCGCATTCTCCGGGTCCCCAACTAGTCCAGGCCGAACCTTAGTCGACGCAACAATCAACGGCAACTGCCCATCACTAAAACGGATATTTCCCTCACTAAGGAGCTCATAGACGTGGACCCCACACCTGGAGGGACCACAATCAAGGACGACACCGAAGAACTGCGACTTGGGTTCGGAGAATTTGGAGGACTGGTGTATCTTGCGAGCAGTGGACAAGAGGTAGAAGAGAAAAGGGATTGTGAAGAGTGAGGCTAAAAAGACAAGACATCTGTGGGTTTGTGATTTCGGAGGCGGAGGTGGAGATGGGTAGTGCATGCGGGGGTGGAGCTGCGCCCGGTGGAGCGGGAAGTAGGTGTTGTTCGGTGTTGACCTGGACTGGAGGTAGAAGAAATCCATGGTTTTGACGTCTACATGAAAAGATTCGTGGGTTTTTGCGTTAATACGATCGTGATTGAATCGTGCTGTTGGTGGTGTGAATCATCAGAAGTAGATAGAAATGGAGGAATGAGACAACAAAAAGGACATGAGCACAAGACAGCTATTTTTCAAGTCTGTCTTTATTTTTAGCAATGGCCCTATAAAAAGCACAAACACGCAGTTCTAAACGCCCCGCATCGTCTTGAACCTTCCTGACTTGGAGTTGGAACTTAAGCCCTAAAACCTCCACTGCAATCTCTCTCACCATTCTCTACTGTACTCCTTGAACTGAGTACGCTAGATCAATGGCGGCTATGATGGTGAGTAGACTAGATGATCTTGAGTTTGAGAAGATTATACTTTTGGTTTGTGATACTGATTTATTTCTGGGTCTCAATGTATATTGTGTGTTGCAGCAACCGCAAATTATACTATTGAAGGAAGGGACCGACACATCCCAAGGGAAGGCGCAGCTGGTGAGCAACATAAACGCCTGCACGGCCGTCGCGGATGTCGTGAGGACGACGCTAGGACCCAGAGGGATGGACAAGCTTATCCACGACGATAAGGGTAATGTCACCATTTCCAATGACGGCGCCACCATTATGAAGTTGCTCGATATTGTTCATCCTGCCGCCAAGATTCTAGTGGACATTGCCAAGTCCCAGGACTCCGAGGTCACCTTCTATTTTGAAGTCTTTTCCTTTTTTTTATTTGAGGAAACTTAAAATGGTCTTTTTTTACTGGGTATTGAATATTTGGATCTTTTAGTGGAGAATTGTTTGTATACTATGTAAGTCTTCCTTGAGAATTATAAAGGACAAATGTTTAAAGTGGTTGACCATTCACTTTGCATTCTTAGGTTGGTGATGGAACTACTACAGTTGTTCTACTTGCAGCTGAGTTTTTGAAAGAAGCAAAACCTTTCGTAGAAGATGGAGTCCAACCTCAAAATTTGATTCGCAGTTATAGAACAGCAGGCTATTTAGTATGTGTTTCTCCCCCAATTTTGTATGTGGCTGCGATGTTGGGTTTGTATTTCCTTCCAATACTGATTTTGGAATTCGTATAGGCAATTGAGAAGGTGAAAGAACTAGCTGTTAGCATAGAAGGGAAGAGTCTAGAAGAAAAGAAAACCTTACTGGCCAAATGCGCTTCTACAACACTTTCTTCAAAACTTATTGGTGGGGAGAAAGAGTTCTTTGCATCCATGATAGTAGATGCTGTAATTGCTATTGGGAATGATGATAGACTGAATATGATTGGAATAAAGAAGGTACGATTGCTTGCATAGCTTCAGTATCTTTATGGCCTTGCCTTCTCGTTTGAGTCACCATCTTCCCTTTGGCCCTTTTATGTACATAAATATGTGCTGAGAGTCTTTAATCTACTTGAAATTTTGGAAAGGAACTCCAACATGACTTTATTGCTTCACTTCTTTATCTTTTCATTATCTTCCCAATTGTATTTCCTTCTCATTTCTTTTTTTCATGGAAATGGCTTTGCTGGGCTAAACAAACCTAAGATCATAAAATTTCAGATTGTTTGTGATTTGTTCTACCCTTCAGGTACCAGGTGGTACTATGCGAGATTCTTTTCTAGTGAACGGAGTTGCTTTTAAGAAGACATTTTCATATGCTGGGTTTGAGCAACAACCAAAGAAATTTGTAAATCCCAAGATACTTCTATTGAACATTGAGCTGGAGCTGAAATCTGAGAAAGAAAATGCAGAAATAAGGTACCAGGCTTTTTTTTTCCTTAGATTTATATTTATTAGTGAGAACTGGTTGGGTAAAGACTTAACTACCATTTTGCTGTACTTTCAGGCTATCAGACCCAGCACAGTATCAGTCAATTGTCGATGCAGAGTGGAATATCATTTATGACAAATTGGATAAATGTGTGCAGAGTGGGGCTAAAATTGTCCTTTCACGTCTTGCTATTGGTGATTTAGCAACACAGGTGACTCCCCTTCATTATTGTATTTTTCAAAGAATATGCAAATGAGCTTGGATTTAGCATTAATTTAATGCCCTTACATTAAGAAAATTGTAAGAGAAAAAGACCAGTGGTCAAACAATTGTTTCAATTCAGATTTGCTAAATGAGATTAATTGTACTGTTATTAAAACTTAACTACCTTTTTGTAGTTGTTCTGTATTTTCTGAGTGATCTTTGTCATGACGGACTCTTTTCTTGAGGTCTTTGAGTTATCGCTATGCATAGAATGCTTAAGAAGATGTTTAAGTTTTGACAAGATGAAGTTCTACTGACGGCATTGATCTTCACCGTGTTCTTTTGACTCTATTTAGATCTCTTTTAAATGGATTTTTTTATTGCAGTATTTTGCTGATCGAGATATCTTTTGCGCTGGGCGTGTAACCGAAGAAGATTTACATAGAGTTGCTGCAGCAACTGGTGGAGCTGTGCAAACAACTGTCAACAACGTAATTGATGAGGTCAATATTTTTTTTCTTTGAAAGTGCATAATGGTTTCTAAGTTATGCCTGCTGTTCATTTTTATGTAAGAGCATTCTTTCTTTCTGACCCCCTGCATTGTTATTTTGTTGTTTGGTCTAAAGGTTCTTGGAACTTGTGAGGTGTTTGAGGAAAGGCAAGTTGGAAATGAGAGGTTTAACATATTTAGTGGATGCCCTTCTGGAAGAACAGCTACTATTGTTCTGCGTGGTGGGGCTGATCAGGTTTGTTACTAATTGAAGCACTGGATTGGTGGTTCTCTGTTGTTATTCTCAATGTTCATTTTGGTTTCATGTCATCATCAGTTCATTGAGGAAGCTGAACGGAGTTTACATGATGCAATCATGATAGTTAGAAGAGCTTTGAAGAACTCAACCGTAGTTGCTGGTGGTGGTGCTATTGATGTATGGTTTATGCAAGTTATTTTATCATGGTGCATGTATCACCTGGTTTGTAACATGTATGTTTTCTGATGACAGATGGAAATAAGTCGCCACTTGAGGCAGCATGCTCGCACAATAGCTGGGAAGTCTCAGCTCTTTATTAACTCTTATGCAAAAGCGCTTGAAGTGAGTAGTAGTAGTCTGTACATTCTGCCGCTTGACACAATTTATTACTGCCTTTTTATGAGCTAAATTACTATGATTAAGTGTTGATATGTGGAAGGGACTGCAATATTACTGATTATTAAGTTTGCTTTGATTGTCATAAGAGTAGGTGTTATAATGGAATTTTTCAGTTTAAGGTCTTCATCTTATGTAGGTTATCCCGCGACAATTATGTGATAATGCTGGCTTTGATGCTACTGACGCCTTAAACAAGTTGAGGCAGAAACATGCACTTCCATCTGGTATGTTCGTTATTTCTCTTAGGTGTATTTCACTGTGACACCTGTCTTAAATTTTTTATATATCTTGATTTAAGGTAGTACGGTGTCTCCTGATAAAAAGGTTTGCGATAATTATTTTAATAGGACATTGGTTTGGTGACTTTGTGTTTAATTTATAATAGTTGACCTTTTGAGCTTTTTAACAGGGGAGGGTGCACCTTATGGTGTGGATATTAACACAGGTGGAATTGCAGATTCATTTGCCAAATTCGTTTGGGAGCCAGCGGTTGTCAAGGTTTTTTTCTTTTTTTCTTCTTTTGATCACAAGTCTTAGTGAACAAGGAATTTTCTTTTGCTGATTTTATTACCCTAATTCTGTGAGTTCTTGTTATAGATCAATGCCATAAATGCTGCAACTGAGGCTGCATGTCTTGTTTTAAGTGTGGATGAGACAGTCAAGAACCCCAAGGTAAAGGCTGCAAGGGCACTATTTATATCTAGTATATTAATGTGTACAATGCTTTCTATCTATCCTGTCAAAATGATCCTTGAAAAGTTGCTGCATATCCTTCCTCTCTCACCTCAGTCAGGTACTACGCATATAGCACTTGTAATTTGCAGCTGTTTGATCTCTACTCTCTTAATTATGCAGTCTGAAAGCGCCCAGGGAGAAGCTGCTGCAAGTGCAATGGCTGGCAGAGGGCAAGGAGGCGCTTTCCGTGGTCGTGGACGTGGAATGCGAAGACGATAAAGATTCCTGGATTCAATTCTGCTGGTATACAAACATTCATGAAATCAAAATTTTGTTGTGTTGGGTTATCTTTTGGGTAAAGCTTGTGAAGTTGATATATTTGACATAGAGCTTAACGCTGATGGATTTGCTTTGTCAGAAGGGGCAACAAATGTCTGCTTTCTGCTCTGGGGAGTTTAAGATGTGTTTCTAGCTCCATTACTTTTCGTTTTGCTTATTTATCATTGATGAAAATGATATCATATCAATTCAATTTATACTAACAAAAAACTCTGAATCAGCAGCAATCTAAAACGGAATCAAACATACCGTACGGCAAAACTTAATCTTTGTCTCAACTTTTATTGATAAGGCACTGAGAAGGATTAGACAGAGTGTAAGCTTATTAGATCTTTCGCTCATTATTCGATCAGCCAAAATTACAGTTGGGAGTTTAACTTGGACTGCTGCTCTCAGTGGGGCTTTCGGTCTCTGCTTCATTCTTAGCTTCTTCAGGTTTGGTTGAAGCCTCCACTTTCTCAACCTTGGAGGCACGAAACATTGCTAGATGAATATCCCCTGCAAATGAAATCATAATTTAAGCAAGTGATGACAAAGGAAGCTCAGAGACTAGTAGTTGAATTGACAAATCACGTCCATACAAGTTCAACTTATACAGCAGATCTTAAGTTCCAAGTTCTTTACCGGTAAACTTTTTTACTAGGAACACTCACCAACAAGGTTCTTGTAGCATTTAAATAGCAGTAGATCAGACTAAAGTAATTCTATGGCATAGAATCAGGCCTAAAATCGACATAGAGCAGTATGTGTTGCTTGGAAGTTTAGCCCTTAGCTCCTTCAACCTCAATGTCATGATCTTAGTGGTCCTCTATTGTGAAACTATCAAGCATGGTATGGCTAGTTGGTGGCATTGACCTAGATTATTTCTGAAGAAACACTAATCTTAATGCAATCGAGTATATAAATTTTGAGATATTATACCCATAAAACTGAGAGTGCATGGGTGGCAATGCATGCCTGTGAATGCAGTGAAGGTTGTGGTTCCTGTGATCCTCAATTCTGCAGTTCCTAGCATGTTTATAATCTATCTATCCCCACTTTCATCTTCTTAATGTGATAAAGAAATAAGAGCATGTCTACGCAGGGACCCAGGAAGTAAGAAAAATAAAGAGATTGTCAATAGTAGCCAGCCACTTCAGTTGAATAGAGAAAGGTACCGAATACGATATAACTTCCAGATGGTACAGTAGCTAAAACTCCAGGTCTTAATCGCTTCTCATTGACGAATGTCCCATTAGTACTGTCCAGATCAGTGACCAGAAGATTTCCTTCCTTCTTCTGGATGCGGGCATGCAGAGCAGATACTGAGACAATGAAATAGTAACATGATGATCCAATCCTAAGCATAAAACTTGCTGACAAATGGTATGGAGAAGTAATGGTGGTTATTTAAAAGGGTTAACCATGAATTACCAGTAGCAACTGGAATCACAAGGTCTGCCTTCTCGGGAAGCCGCCCGACAGTCACCTCACTCTTGATTTTTCAATAAAAAAGAAATATTATAGATTTAATGAGTTTGTATTGAATGATTATGACTTTCCTAAATGTGGGAGGACTCACAGAAGTAATTTCATAGACGCCTGGCATTTCAACCTTATAACCTATGTGACGAGAATCTCCATCACCTGTAAATTTAGAGCCACATCAAATGATGGTTATTTCCTGACTTGGAATGAGGATATCAGAATTCGAAGGATTGCAACAGACCACAAAAACAAGCATTATAAGAGAGTCAAGCACATTACATACATAGTAGGCAGACGGTGCAACTTTCCCCACAAAATTTGGGAAAGATAACGACCCTGAAGAAGCAATCTCTAAGCCCTAGAGAAGAAAGGAAATGAAAATTTTCAATTTCAATTATCTCTCCACTGGTCCACATTTTCACTCGCTATTCTCATCCCCTTTCCTGTAGGATCACGTGGAGGGAGTTGGTAAACTCCTGATTCTGAATCAACAGCAAATTTGTTTCAAAATCTTTTGTTATATACGATTTCTGTAACAATTAATGGTTGTTGTTATTAAGCTAGCAATATCAGACTCAAGGATCTCTTTGAGGACTTGAAGAAAGGCAGTGACAGCTCCAAAAGGGGTTGCCGAACATGAGATCACAGAATCAAATTCATTCCTGACTTTGCTGGGCCAACTTAAAATCACATAGACAAGAAATAATGAAACTACACAACACATTGAATCCTAAATAAATCTCGAAAGAACCAGCAACTCAATTCCAAAGTGAAAAAAACCCTTTTGCACAGATGCAAACAATTCCAATCTGCAAAAAGTTCCCTAAAAATTTTGCATTCCATCAACGAAGAAACTCACTGACCAGCGGGTACAAGAAGCCATCTGTCTTCAATAGCAGAGGATGTGCCTGCTGACTCAGAACTAGCATGTATCCCTCCAAAACTCTTCTGCTTCCTGACATGAATCCCAGCTCTTAGAAGCTGTGAGAAATGGGTCCTAGTGGAGTGCAGCGAGATGGGACTGGAGGCAAGAACGGAGGGTTTAGAGTGAAAGATAGGTAGAAACTTGGCATGGGAAAGAGATTGGCTTGCAACATCCATCTGTGCAAGCTAGTTGCTGTTTCGGCTGCAACTTATGTGGCAACCATTTAATGATCTGTCGAACATATGGATAACAAAATCCTGATGCGCTTTTTCTCATATTCTTCCACATTAAATTAAAAGAAAATATAAAAGAGATGTAAATCGATTATAGACTCCTTTCTTAAGTAGTTAAATGAATTCCTTTACATTATTAAGTATACTTACTAAGGGCAAACAGTATCCCGTTCGTCACTTTGATTTGACGATTCATATCGTTTATCTAGACATTTTATCGTGCTTTGTCTTTTTTTCCTATCGTTTTCTACGCAGTTTTTTCCCTCTTCAAAGAATGGGCCCTTTGATCTTTTCCTCTGTCAAACGATTCTCTCTCCCTTCTCTCTAAAATTGTTTTCTTTCTCCTCTCTCAAACGATTCTCTCTCTTTCCTCTCTCAAACGATTCTCTTTCTCAACCACATAAAATCAATCTTGCCCGTGAATCGTAGATACGCGTTGATGTATAAAATATGTGATCTGATGTGAGTATTCGTATTCGTTAGTCTTGAAACTTTTAGTTCACTGAGTTTTTCCCTGATATTAGCTTTCAATCTACTGAATTTAGCTTAGCTGGTCTAAGTATTATCGACGGTTTGGGTTTTGGTTTGCAGATGTTCTTGAATAATCGGGCATCGATTTCATATGTTAGGTATCATCGACGGTTCTTTCGCAGTATAT
>JANQBM010000008.1:6596099-6623066 GCA_025594535.1 Erythroxylum domingense
ATATTTTTAATTATTAAATCAAAATTTATTTGAAATTTATATATTTTAAAAATATATTTACATTTAATTATATTTATCAATAATTATTAAATTAATTTTATAAATTAAATTAAAGTTGTGATTATTATTTATTATTATGATTTTTGGACACAGAGTACAACTGTATAATATGATAATGGACTATTTTGTAAATTTAAAAAAAATTCAAGGACTATTTCATAAATTTAAAAAATTACCTGAAATAGTATCCGATATTAACCGGTACAAGTACAATACTGTACCAGAATCCAATCCGATACTAAGTCCGCTATGATATTTGTAACATTGCCTGTGGCATTGATTGGCCATTTTGGTGCATTTGTTAACAATTTTATACATTTGTAGATCATTGTATACATTGGTAGACAAATGTGTGGTTATGAGCTCACGGTATATGATAATAGATATTTGTCATTGAGTGGTATCAGAGCCATTGTGTTCGTTGCCCTTCTGGAGCAGGGGTATATGAGACTCGTCTTGTTCGTTGCCCTTCTGGAGCTGGGGTATATGAGAGCCATTGGTGTAGCCAGTCGGCGTTGAGGCATCGTCGGGGACGGTGCTATTACACCATTTGTATCAAGTCTGTTTGGTAAACTTTCACACTCAGTATAACCTTGGTAAGTAGGGAAAGAACCATAAGACAATGAAAACACAAGACCCAGTTCATTTATCTTCCAGTTTATCTACATCTAGTTTGCCTAGTAGTGTTAAGCGTGTGTTGTCAAACAGGATAGAAAACCTTGTAGAAATTACCTATGTACCTGTTGAAAATTGTGTTTGTGAGTCTTCTTTACTTTTGTTGAGTCCGTACAGGTGAGATCATTCTTGGACAAGGAGTATTCGTACCATCTTGTCTATCTCACATCCTAAAATCAAGGAAATCATCCAGAGTTCCAGATTGGAACAGTGTGTGCTCAGATCTACAACTGCAGAGCAGTATGTAAAGTTTAAAATCCCTAAGGAGTTGATCTCTTTGTGGCGAGAACAGAATCATACGCAGTTACATGTTGGAGCTATACGCCTTGTTCTTACACTTCATGAAAGAAAGGGAATACCTGCGACAGCCAGGATATCTCTCTTAGACACTGCCTACACAACGTACCAAAATGTCTTGATTGATACCTTACTAACTACTCTCAACAATGGAAGTGTCATACTAATCATAACACCTGATTTCAACATTAGGTTGGATGATCCCACTTTGTCTGAACGTCTACAAGTTCAGATTCAGATTACTGGAGCAGATCAAGATCTTACAACCATCATGGCTACCTTACATCACCAAATGATCTATCGTCTACAAAATCATGAAATGGACCTCAATTTTTTTAATTCTACTTCGAATGCTCTTCAGATGGTTGTTGATCGTTCAAATGATCAGACTACTATTATCCAGATCCCGAAGCAACTTCCAGCAGTAGAGCTTGAAAAGTTGATGCCTACTGAATGGATCACCAACTACCAAAAGGCAATCCACGTGCCTCATCGACGCTTTTTTCATACAACAACTCCTCCGATTCTGAATACACTTAAGGATAGAACTATGAAGTCCATCTACTCAAGGCCCGGTGAAAATTCAGTAAGCACTTCTTCCCCAACTGGGATATTTATGATTCAGCCCGTATTTTCATATAAAGAAGGTAAATCTGGTCCTCCGATCCATTACTTCAAATCTAATGGAGATCCGGTTTACGTTAACCATCATCGTAGACACTTTGTATGGGACATTGACCTATCCATGTGTGAACCTGATTGTGAAGTCTGCCTCAACCCTGAGTCAAATAGTGACGATGATGATGATCGCTACAAAAGACGAAGGAAGAAGAAAAATCCCAAACTCAGATGTAAACCTTCGCAACAGTATCATTTACTAAAGGATGATCTAGATCCAGACGATTCGAACCCAATTATTGGTGTATCTACTGAAGGATACATACCTGTATCTACGAAAGGATACAGACCTGTACCTACTGAAGGGTGCAAACCCAAATATCAACGAGAGATGCAGAAATTGTCTGATAGTTGTCACACAAAGCCAGTCATTCCTGTTATGACTCCTACTCCTATATCCTGTATGATGGTAAGACTATACGAGGACGACTTTCCTCAACTACACAGGAGTACTGAAGAATCGACGAGGGTTGTCTCTAACCCGTATATCCGAGCCTCAGAAATAACTTCACAAGAAACACTTGTGTGAAATCCATCAGTTAAAGTTCTGAATTGGCAAACACATAATGCAGTAGCACATAATAAAGTTCTAAGAAGGATTGATTCTAAACTTGAGGGAATTAATCAACAGACACAGGCTACTCATCACAAAGTTGACGTAGTCTTAAAGCAGATCCAACAAATGCGTCAATCATACAAAGCTCAAATCAAACAACTTGATGCTGAACTTCGACATTACATTGAAATACATTATATGGGACCTGACTTTGACAACAAATGTAGAAAAACCGAGAAGATACAAGGAATTATACGACAAATGGAAGCTGGCATGTAATATGCACAGTCTAATTATGTATATGGCTCGTCCTTTTTAGTATTTCCACATTCTCAGCCAGTATATGCTTCTCCTATGTATCAGAAGTATCCAGAGGAAACTAACTATTCAAAGGTATTTAAGTTCAACTATCCTTTGATTAGAAAGTACATACATCCTCAAACAGCTCAAACTTAACAGGCAACTGAAGCTAAGTCGATAAGAAAATGAAAATCTAAGCCAAAGCTTGAGAAGGTTCGTAAGCCAGCATCATCTTCTCACACATCTTTTGAACCAAAACAACAGTGGAGAAAATCAGTACAGATACGTACACCTCCAATGTCTCCACCAAAGTCTCAGCCTTCTACCTCTACTGGGAAGGACAAAGCGCTCATGATAGAGTTCATCGCAACTTTTGAGACTATGACTGCAGTAGAACAATCTTCTACGTCTGATCAATCATATCACTCTTCAGATGCTTACTCTAGAGCCTCTAAAATCTCTACGTCATTGCAACAATTTTTGAGTCATCATCTGGACAGATCTCTGAACCGTCCACTGATTCTTCAACTCAGCTAGCTAATCTTTCAGAATTATCACAAATACTGATAACTATGCATGAACCAACAGACGTTGATATTGAACATGAGATAAGTGAAGTGGAATCCATGGGTACTGAACCTTTTAGACCTGCACTGGCACCACCAACTGAGCCTGTGCATGCTGCTACACTGACCAAACCATCTTCTAGTTCGTGGTTTACTTTTGATGATCTTCCACCAAAGAAATGGAGAGATCGACTACATAAATTCGATGCATAGATAAATCTACAGATGAACAGACCTAATCATCCTCCGCCGGATATTTTGTTTAAATTCATATTTCGTTTCACTGGTAATTTGTGAGAATGATGGCAAAGTATTTCTGAGTATCAATGAATGCAGTAAATCCAAGTCACTACAGCCAGAGCTCTTCTTGGAGTTATCCATAAGGAAGTCATTGGTGATTTTCAGCTAATTGACAAACAGATCTGTCAGGAATATTTTACAATGAAATGCTGCTCACTTGACAAACGCATGACGGAGAGGTATTATCTTTTGAATGGATGGAATGATGTTAATCTTCGATATACTTTTATTTCATCCCTTCCAGATCAATTGCAACCAGAGCTGCAAAGGACTATCACGTCTTTGCAAAGAGATATGGCCACAATATCTCTTGGAGAGATCTACCAGCTTGCTCTTGCATCTCTTGATAAGTTGTGTGATCAACATACCTTATTCAACAATATCATTAAGGGTGGTCCTCTACTAAAACAAGCTTGTAAGAAACCTTATTTTCAGATTAAGTGTAAAGATCAGAAGAAATGTGATTGTAGTACCAGGAAGGAAAAAGAGCACTACCATCGTAGAAAGTTCCATAAGGAAAAGGAAGCCTACAAGCCCCTAAAGAGAAGAAAGACTCTTTGGTTCTTTAAGAAAAGAACATCTACTTCTCAGCCTCCTACCAGATGTTTTCTCTGTGGAAAACTAGGTCACTTTACACAATAATGTCCTCATCAAAACAAAAAAGTTGTCAAGTTATTGGAACAAATGCAATCCATTCTGCCTATTCATTCTTCCAACAACTTTGAAGATCTTATTGAGGAACAGTTTACTGAAGATAAAGATACAAAGTTTGTTGTTTCTGTTACAACCTCTAAAGAAGAATCATTTGACGATTCTCTATATATGCTATAGCAGCAGACCTATAAGAAATACACCAGTATGAAACTGGATTATACACCAGTTCAACGATCATATGTCCAGATCCAAATCTTGTTACAAGACAAATATGACAAACCTATCAAAGTTATTGGGTTTATGGACACTAGAGCCAGCTGTACGATCATGAAGCCCAACATATTATCCTCTGAGTCATGGACTTCTCATAAACAATACTTTATAGCTGCAGATGGTAATTCGTTTAAGATCGAGCTTATTACGAAGAGAAAGATCAGTATTCAATTCTTTCCACAGTGTACAGTTTGGACTAATGTTCTTGGATATAATCTACTTGGCCCAGATGTTCTCATTGGCATGCATACATACAGTAAAGTTTCACCTTTACAGATCCTACCTATAGGCCTCAGGTATCGATCATTTTTCAGTCCATACACTGATATCAAAACAATGAGATTACTTAAACAGTTTGATCAGGCCCAGCCAATTTAACAGTCAGCTCAGGCCCAGTCTGTCTCTCATACTACTCAACGTCTTCGGCAAAGAGGTAGTAACAAAAGGTTACACATGGCAGCTTCTGTGCCATCCCTTTTCACTTTGCTCAGACAACATCCTCCTTGGCCTCCTGATCACGTTTCTGCCTCGTTCTTATCTTCATTGCTTAAACATAATCTTTTGGCAGGATATTTGCTTAGACATTATCTAGTGGCAGGAGATTCTCAATCTCTATGCAATCTGCTTCGTCAGCATCCACCGTGGCCACCAAACACTTTTCCTTACTATAAATTTTTGGTTCGTGGTCATCATTCATTTACCTCTAACTTAGTGTTTTCTAACTCTTTGCATCACTTCATTCCTTTGTTTTGGCTAATGGAGTTTCCTAGATTCGCAAAATACAAAAAAGAATTTCCTCCTCTATTTTCTACTCCTCTTAAGAGTATGACAGAGCTTTTCCCTTTACTACAACATAGTTTGTTTTATTATTTGCATCTTGTTCTTTGTCAGTTTGCCATTTTGTCAGCACCGAGTCATTTTGATGTTCTGACTCCATATAAGTTGATATATCATATTTATGATCATATTCAGGTTGCTACCTTATGGCATCTTTGGTCTTTGTCTGCATTATATGCGTGTTCAATATCATTATCTCCACTTCATGTCTATCGTCATCTTTATGATCCTACTCAGTCCAACTCACTATTATGGACATTTTTGGAATAGTTCCAACCACTTGACAAATGGCGTATTGACATGCCACAAATCCTAACTCTTCATCAACTATGAGACACTTACATAACTGATAGAAAGGCTTATGATATCGACATCATACATCGTCCCTACTATATGAGTATCACTGGACATTTGTGCACACTAAACCACATTCAGCATTGGCGCACTGCTTTTAATTGGTCTACCGAATCAACTCACTTAATGGATGAATTACTCTATTTCCTAGACCAACTCAATCAGTTCTCGAATTCACCTCCTTCGGTTTGCACCTCTCTTAAACCATATTTTGGAGAAACCGCTATGCTTGCACCTATTATTCCTCCGTCAATTAATCAATGGAAATCAGCGAATTCCTCCAATATCATTCATATTCGAGCTGGTGAAATTCCCAGTTCAACGTATCGACACTCAAAAGTCTCTAGCAGACCTTCCAGTCCTGTACAAAAGCCCATACAACAACCCATTTCCAGCCCAGGACTTTCTCACTGGATACCAACTGAACTTGGCCAAATTCTTGAACAAATTGATAATGACATGGCCTTGATAAATGATGATCGTGCTCTCAATTTATCGCTTTAAAGTGAGCCTCATTCTTCATGATGCAGTTTTGTCGTTTTCTGTTTGGTGTGTTTTGATAAAGAAAAATCACCGTGACCCACAAGCACTATGCTAGGATTCCTTCTTATCAAGTTACTATTTGTTTTTAAAAAAGTAGATTCCTTTTTAAAAGTAGCTTTAATAAAGTGTCATCATTGTACTTTATTTTTCTAAAGTTGTAAAGAGTATGTTCTTAGGTAGATTTACCTTGTAACTCTTGGTTCGCCTATAAAAGCAAGGCTTCTCTTCATTTGTAGGCAGGCTTTGTTACGACGTCCAAATTAACTTGAACTTTAATGAATATGAGTTTAAGTGTATACCTCTGAGTTCTCTCTTTCTTGAAAACTGAGTGTTTGAGTGAATGTTTACTATCAGTCTTGATATAAAGATAAGTATACTCTACACTCACCTCTTTTGAGGATTTTATGTATTAGAAAGTCTTGACAGTTAAGGACTGTTTCCAAACAATTCCACTATATGAGATTAGAACTAATAGGGAAAGAAGGTAGATACTGAGAGTAAGGTTCTTAAGAGGAAAGCCTTGAGAGTTTAAGCTCGTAAAGCCAGGTGAGCGAGAAAGGGCTTCGTGTCTCAGCCATCATACCTGGAACTTACATGTCAGTAGTCTACAGTTCACCTTTGGAGTAACGTATGATCTCCTGTTTGGTGATTGTTTGAGTGGTGTTGTCGTATGTCGAGGACATACCTGGTACATCGCAGACGTATCCTTTCCTTGTGTACACTTCAGGGTCCCTGAGTGGTATCAGAGTCACCAGATTTCGGTCTGAGTTTGCCCACGTCACGAGTTCGATTCTCCGAAAGATAACAGGTCTTGGGCGCGCGAGGGATTGGCCTGCGAGTCCCCTGAGGCGGGGGTATATTTGGGATTTGATGTTGAGATACTCTTAAGACGTCTTTTGGGTAGCTCACTAAAACTTTAACATTGGCAGCTCAAATCTCTATATTAGTTGAGCAAACTTTCTTAAACAATTTTGTCAAAACTCTTATGTCAAAGATAAAAACACACCCAACAAAAATTTCGTTCTTAACCATTTCAATATTTTGATACATTTGGAATATTTTCTTTAAAATATTTTCAAAATTTCTCTTGATTAAGAAAAAGTATATGCAATATGTCTTAAGTATAAATGATCATGTAATGATTGATACCTTAATTTGTTAAAATGATTAAGATAAAGTTACAAAAATGATTACAATGATTTGGTTAAATTTTGATACACTGGAACCTTCTTTGTTTTTAGTACTGTGCTCAAATTACATATGTACTCCACTTCATCATTTTCTTCATCCTTTAATTACTTAAAAATTTAATGCTTAACTAGAAGTGCAAATTGTTATACACCTTATACCTCTATTTTATATTGTTTTAAATCACTTACCTAATAACACACTTGAGTAAAATTGTTACATTTTATTATTAATAACCTAAGTTGTTTAGTTTTATATTTTATTTCTTAAAAAAAGTCTAAATTGCATAATCTAATTTCACCATTAAAACTTCATTATGGTGAGATAACCGAGAGTAACATAAAGAGTATGATTTTTGGATTCTCAGTGTTTATGTATTAAACGAATGAAATGTGTAACTCAGTTTAGGAAGAGAGTCAATTGTTCTTTCAAGTAATCAATAATTAGGTGATTCTTGTTTCAATTGTGACTCATTATCATCTCTTTAATTGCCGTGGAACTTGAGAGGTGTTAAGCTAACGAGAATAGGCTTGACATTTAGTTAGTTCGATCGGATTCAAGGTTTATATAATCAATTTTATGCAATTCAAATTGTGATTAAGTTTGGATCAATTTTGATTAATTTTTTTAATTTAAAAGAACGATATCTTTTTAATTAAAATAATGTTGTTTTGTTTAACATATTTAACCAAAATTTAAATAAATCAAATTAGTTTAAAAAATTAAACTCAACTAAAAATCTATTCCAATCAAATCAAGTCTTTTAATTTTAAGTTAGATCGAGTTGGATGGGCAAATATTGCTTTATCTGGACGAGAATTGAAAAGTGACTTTGCCCCACTATTTGTCTATGAGCATCTACAGAGTTTGAAGGCACGTAGACTCCAGTAAATCCAGAAAGTAGCGCATTAACACTCTAAAAATTCAGGAAGTAGCAAATCATGTCCAAGGTTAATTTCCTAACAATCTAGAAAAGTCGGGATGTAGCATATCTTCTCCAAGGTTTACAGACACTCCAGGAAATTCAAGAAATAGCACACCATCTTTAGGGTGTCCTGTTGCATTGTTCACATAATAATTACGGGATCGTATATAGATTGAAAACAATGAAGAGTAGATGGATCTAGATATCCCATATGATCGTGGTTGGTAGTACTATATACCATCGAATTATCAGTTGTTATCACGGAAGAATATGGCATCGTCATATTTGGTATTTGTTGACCTCTAAGCTGCATGTATTGCTGAGATGAAGAAGACTAATTTCGAAAACTACTTCTACTTGTTACTTAAAACTCCAAGTTGCAGGTATTGATGAGATGAAGAAGACTGATTATGAAATTTTTTTTCACTCGTTACTTAACCTCCAAGTTGTAAAGATGGAGAAGACCGATATTCTGAGATATGTTTTGTAGTTGTTCACTATCAGATTTTCTAATATTTTTGTTATCTTACACAAGACACAAACATCAAGTTGCAGGAAAGAATAATAAAAAGAACGTTAATCATAATAATTATTAAGAAAAAAAAAAGGAAGACTGGAGAATTATTAACAAGCAAGTACCTTCATATCATCAGATTGTTAAGGAAGGAGGAGCATCTTTGGGCATGTCCTCGTGCATGATCCGAGAAGTTTTCTTGCTTTTAGGAGGTTTCCCAAAGTAAAATACCAAAGTCTCTTCCAGCTAATAACCTTCCCCTTCATCTTCACTTCTTTATTGGTTCCAGTAGCTTTCCAAAACCCATCTACTGCTTTCCTATTTGGTCGCTTCTCATCCTTATACTTTCAGTCTCTTGGAGTTGAAAAATATCATTCTTTGGGTCTATCGCAATTAGGCTTTTACCTTTATGCCAAGTCCTTAGAATTGAACTTGTATATGTCAACTTTCTTGATATTAGTTGGAGGCAATGACCTGTTGTTTACCTTGTTCTTAAAGTATGTCCCTAGGTGAGAACCTCCAACCAATACCTTGTTCTTAAAGTATGTCCCTAGGTGAGAACCTCCAACCAATCGGGTAAGTTTCTGTGTCGTAGTTCTTTACCAACACACAGTCAGTAAAAATATTATAATCGGAGCTATCAACCAAATATATGCTAATATCATTAATATATTCACTAACTGAGAGATTTCCGTCTATAATTGTTGAATTTTGATCTTGCATTGTTTTTTTTATGAAAAAACTAAACAATAAATTTTGTGCTTGGTAGTGAATTTACATTACAAGTGGTATGTACCGCTTATATATTGATTAGTTTTACAAAGTGCTACATGCATGTCGCCCTTTGAACAAAGCAATCCCACAAATGAAAGCATGCAAGATCAAATGGGTTCGTGCAGAGCCTTAGAAACACCAGGTTCAAGAACGTATCTGCGGATTTTAAGAAAGAAAGAAACAAGAAAGCATAGTTCAAGCAGAGAAATCCTAAGAAGAAAAGGACGTAGAAGAAGTTGAAAAGAGCTGAAGTAGACATCATCAAGAGGAAGACGACGACACAGTATCTTTCTCTTCTTTGTTTTACTTAGATCTTTTTGTTGGAGACAGTTTGGAGGTATTGTCATGCACGCATGTCATACTGCTTTCTGTGGTATTCATGTACAGGTATTTTCTTGACTTTTTTTTTTCTGGTTCTGGTGGTTAAGTAGTGATGCAAACTCTTTTAGTTCTGTGTTAGCTTTTTGTACTGAAAAAAAGCTTGAAAGTAGAACTCAAGAGGACGAAGGAAGATTTCTTTAAAAAAAAGGGAAAAAAGAGAAATTAGGTAGGAAGAAGCAGAAGAAAAAGATGAACTACTTGTTCGCATGCTAGCTTCTAGGGTTTCGCATGCTGGCTTCTAGTGTAAGTAAGGAATGCCATATTCATTTATATTTAACAAACATAGAATACCAAACTATACAGTGCCTATATATATATAGTAATGAAATGAAGGGAAACAAGGAAGTGATAAGTAGGAGGAATTACTTGTGTTTGGTACGTATGTTCTTTCCTTGTGGAAGAAGAAGAGAAGGACTAGCGTGGGGAAGATGAGGCTATTAGAGGCCAGGAAGAACGCCCGCAAAACCACTGGATATTCTACGCTATAGTCTATACCCCATGAGATGAGAAGAAACCCTAGCTCTACCTGGGATTGTGCGGGCGATTCATCCTTGGCTTCCTCATACGACCCTCATTCCCCAGGTCAGGCCTCTCTTCCTCCTTCTCCATAAATATATACATCTTTTGTTGAATATATCATCTGGTTCTGTGGTTAACTTCTTTTCCTTCCCCATCCCTTTATATGGCTGCTGTATGTTGCTCTCCACTGTGCATCTGTTGGATGCTGATAAAAGAACATATTCTTCCATAAAATCATCACATGCTTCATCATCTACTTCTATCTTAAAAGTGGAGCCAGAATCTATGTGTTAAAAATCCCATTGGCCATGCAACTTGTAGTGATGGAATGATAATCTAATATATATACGTGACCCCTCAAGCCTTCAAAGGATCCAATATCAATCTTTTCATTTCCAGTCAACTGTTCATATTGTCTACAACTGTAATGGGAGGGTATAAGTTAATTTTAATTATTGTGAATCTTGAGTTGTAAACTAATGAGCTTAAAAGGTAATGCACATTTTCATGGTCAACTTGAAGTTGCATAATAATAACACAAATTAAAACATGAGAATGTTTTCTTTTCTTTCTAGGAGGCTACACCAACTGAGATGTAACAGGAGAGATAGACAAAGGAATCCCATTCAAACGGATTAGCTGCTCAGCTTCAGAGAGAGCAACCCTTATATTAATCAGGATATGATTCTTCTGGAAATTATATCTCATGTCTAAAAGTTTTGCCAAGGTCATTTGCATGACGGTGGCACAAAACATACAATACTGACGGTTAAAAATAAGATGCATCGTTTAATTGAATTGGTTACAGTACGATTTATACAAAATCATTTGATAAATTCATAGGATGTTGTAAATTTTAATAATAACATATGACTATGGTTAAAATTATATTCCTAAATATTTTAATAAATTTGATTTCAATTCATGATATTATTTGTATAGCTTATTAACTTCAACTATATGATCTAAGTCCAATTTTAATTTTTATCGGATTATGCACATGGTAAGATATGAATTCGATACTTCTTTCGTGAATTAACCACGTGAAATATAAGCTCATCAAAAGAGAATAGAACTTTATCTTCTATGGGAAAAAAAAAGAAATGGACATTATAACCTTAAAGGTTGAGTGAGCCTGTGTAAGTTTCAAGCTTAAAGAATTTTCATTTGAAGGGGTATAACACACCTAATATACAAAATTTCTCGCTTTGTGAAGATCAAAAAGAGTCATTAACGTACGTTAACTTTCTCTTTATATATATTAGTAAATATATAAAACTGATTAAGTTGGCTTTATACAATAATTTAAACTTTTATGGTGAAATATTTACTTAACATGGTATCAAAATTTCTGTGACCAAATAATTGTGAGTTTAAATCCTATTATCCACCTATTATTTAGCATAAGGTAAAGTGAGTTTGTGCAAATTTCAAGTCCGATAAATTTTTACTTAAAAAAAAGTGTTAGTAAATATATAAAATTAATTAAATTGGCCTCAAGTAATAGCTTAAATTTTTATGGTGAAACGAATAATATATTTTTGTAAAAGGACAGAAATTGTAATTTTCTAATCACAAAATTAAAATATGCTACCCTTTGTTGGTAAGCGGAGGTGATTGGTGGTCTAGGACTAGGAGATGAAGGTTTGAGTTGAGTTGGGTCCAGCAATTATCCGATTGTTCATTGGTTGACTTGGCTACTCAAATTTCAGATGCCCCCATTTGCTACCAAAATGTGCAACTTGGAGCTGAAGTCAATCCTACCACTTAAATCAATCGGTTCTATTCCATTTTGACTTTATTTTAAAGTTCACATTCACATCTCAACCAACTTCAAGTTTCAATAAAATGTTCTTTCTTTGCTTACTTTTCCTGAAAGTGCGACAAATCAGAGTAGTGGGCAAATATTTGGATTCTATCTTTTATAGGAAAAATATTCCTAAGAAGATATGCACATAACTCAAGACGTTATATAGACTTGATTTAGAAGAACAGAAGCCACTGATAATATGCTAAAATTAACTGCTGAAATAATAAAATATTTATTATTAATAAATACTTATATATTTGAAATTAATGTTTTGGTAACTACTGAAATGTGAAAAAAATTGTTTGACAAATGTAATTGCGGATGCTGAAAAGAAATAAATGACTAAAAAATTAATTGATTTGATAAACTATTAATTGTTTTATAAATAATTAAAAATATATTATGAATCATATAAATTTAAAATTATAAATAATAAAATATTAAATTAAATTAAGAAAATACAAATAAAATAAATTTAATAAATAAAATATTTAATAAAAATATAATATTAATCATATAAATTTAAAATTATAAATAATAAAATATTAAATTAAAATAATAAAATATAAATAAAATAAATTTAATAAATAAACCATTTCATAAAAATATAATATTCATCGTATAAATTCAAATCATAAATAAGAAAATATTAAATTATAATAAGAAAATATAAACAAAATAAATTTAGTAAATAAAACATTTCATAAAAATATAATATTCATCATATAAATTCAAATTATAAATAAAAAATATTAAATTATAATAAGAAAATATAAATAAAATAAATTTAGTAAATAAATATTTCATAAAAAATATATTATTAGTCATATAAATTCAAATTATAAATATTAAAATATTAAATTAAAATAAGAAAAATATAAAAGAGCACTTTAGTAGTCGAGGGTATAATGAAAAATAATAATTATCATAAAGTTATTAACGAAAAATATAATTTCTATCATAGAAGTACTTTTCTACCGCAACTTTCTTTCTATTTATTGATTTTTGCAGTGATATCGCAGTTTTCTCTAACCTCCGATTATTCGATCGCAAATTCAAATATATGACTGCATTTAAAAACTGCGGTTAATAAATAATTATCTCACTATTCTACAGATCTAAACGTAGCAATAATAAATGAGTGTACGGATTATTACATATTATAAATAATTTATTTAATATAATAATTGCGAATCATTTCATGAGAAAAACGTATCTTTTACTTTTGGATTAGTAGGTCACCACCTACCTTGAAGTTGAACTTGTAGTTCAAGCACTCTTTATAAATGAGACAATGACCTAACATCTCTAGAAAACATAATCTACTTTTATGATCCTTAGCAAGTATCTTGATAAATAGAATCCTCATGGCAAATATCATTTAATATTTCATAATTAAGCAATGATACAATATTTTTCTCTTGGCATCTTAATAATTTATAAATAGTTAAAAAATTATTATTGTTATTTCTAGATTCATATTATACCATAATGTTCTTAAAATGATATTCATTACATCATAAATTGGTGCAAAATTAGTAGTAGACGAAACAATAGAAATTTATTTTTTTGGAAAATATTTAAATATAAAATATATTTTCATTATTTTTGAAATTAAACTAATGTCTAATAAATATAACTACAATAACTAAATTGATATAATAATTACTAAAAATTAAAAAAACTTAATTTTAAAAAAAATTTATGGTACTAATAATTTTAAAAATATTAACACGCGACAAAATATTTCTAATAATAGTAGAAATTTACTTATAATGTTTTTAAAAAAAGTGTTATTAAAAGCAAATTGTTATATGTTTTATACCCCTCACTTACTTAACATATTAGGTAAAAATTGTTATAATTTTTTCTAAGTTGTTTAGTTATATATATATATTTTAAAAAGTTTAAATTGCATAATCTGATTTCACCATTAAAAATTAGAGCAGTATATAGATTATGGGTAATCATGACTTTGTGTCAAAGATAATAATTTCTAACTTTTGAATATTAAATATGTAATTTTTTATTTTTATGATTACTATTTTAATTTTCTGATCGTTACAAATAATTTTAACATTCCCAAAAATTTAATAATTTGGGATATTCATGTAGAGAGGGACAGACTGTTGCTTGTGTTAGAGAGATAAAGGCAGTATAAATTACATAGATGTGCCTATTCCCCCGCCTAACACTCGCTCCCTTCACATCTCTAACCCTAAGCCTCATATATCTGTTCGTTCTCTAACACTCTGCTTTGCGACCACTACTGACTACCCCTTGTTTGCTTTTCTTCTCTTCAAGGTTTGTGATTGTAAATACATTCTCAATTGCTACTTTACTCTAGTTTCATGGATATTTCTCATTCATTTTATCTAAGGATTGAACCTTTTCTTCTGACTTGTCCATTTATTATGCGTGTAGTCGTCTTTTTGGATTGAATGGCCAGGTTTTTGCGTGTGATTGAATTAGATTTTCTTAAATTTATTTTCTTTTTTTGAGATTCTCGCTTCATTTCGTGATTTGGCTACGTAGATTCGTCACTAGCTCGCTTGATGCAAGTTGTTGAATCTGGATTTATTTCATGAGGGTGTATTTCTCTTGTAAATCTGGGAAATGGGTATTTTTACCAAATGTTGAGCTTACTGATGTTGGATATTGAACAAGGTAGTGTAGAAGTGTTCGTTTGTCAAAGTAGAGCAATGTGGTTTATTCGGAATTATGATTCTTTGAATTCAGATTATTTCCATTTTCTGATTCCCAAGTGGTTCGCCGCCCAGGCCCCAGTTTACTCTTTTTGAAATATGTAAAAATTGGAGGACGTGTTGTCAATTTAGCGCACGTGCTAATTTTAACAAGCTAAGCTGGAAAATTTTTTAACAAGCTAAGCTGTATGCAATTTTCTGTGTACTTAACGATAAGAGTACTTGATCCACTAGGGCTCTTGGTCTCTGCGAGCCGACCAAGCACTCGCAGTTCGTTCCTCTGGAGACGACGATGGTGGTGAGGCTACGGTTGTCGAGATTGGGATGTAGAAACAAGCCTTTTTACAGAGTCATGGCCGCTGATAGCAGGTCCCCGAGAGACGGAAAACATCTCGAAGTACTCGGTTACTACAATCCTTTGCCCGGTAGCGTTTCTTTCTTGGTGATTCAATTCATTGTTGTTTAAACTGCTGTTGTTTTTCGCTCTATTGATTCAAAACTTTTTTATGATTTTGATAGGTCAAGATGGTGGGAAGAGAATGGGCCTGAATTTCGAGAGAGTGAAGTAAGTATTTTCTTTACGCGTCTGATTTCTGGATTTCTAGGTCTAAGTTAATTTATGATCACATCATAGAGCTTATTCATCTTATAGTATTGACTCGATTTAGGTGGAATTTCTATGGCATGTGGTTGTTTAAAACTCAAGACAGACAAGTAGATGAAAGTTGCTTTGAATCCCTTGTAGTAAATGGATTAGACTTACACTTTTAACATTGTGATTTGTAATGAGAGCCAAGCAAAGGTACGGAACCTGTTATGGTGTAACTGTCACAGAAGATGGGTCAGTCATGAACATGTTGACACTTCGTGATCGTAGGCTATTTGGCTTCATTCTTCATAACTTTTAGGTCCTTATTTTTTATCTTTTAGCAAAGTATGAAAATACAGAAAAGTACCAAAATTGAAGGAGGAGAAATTTTGGTATGGATTGCATAGAACATTCACCGTTGGTATTTGCAATACGACTAACTGTGGGAAGATGTTAACTTCTTTATGGTCTATAGGTACTGGCTGTCCGTTGGTGCTCAACCCTCGGAGCCTGTCCAACGCATTCTTTTCAGAGCAGGATTACTACCTCCTCCGCCGATGATGGCAATGGGACGGAAAGGTGGACCACGCGACACACGTCCAGTTGATCCAATGACTGGAAGAATCTTGAATCAAGAGAAGCCACTTAGTGATGCTCAATCAAATGATGGTGATCAATAAAAATAAAACTTGAGCAGCCACTCCTTGAAGCTTTGATCCCTTATACGAAAAGAAGGAAGGAGAGTCCTTTTACCCTTGGCCTTGAATGAGAGACAGGAAAAAGGAGGAGGAGGAGTAATAGGGGAGGTTTTAAAGATTATTTATTTTTTCTTCTGTTGTGTTTGCTGAAAAGAGAATACTAAGGATAATAACTCCCTGTAATCCTGTTAGTGCCAGGTCCAACCTTACTAAATTTGATCTTCACTTCAGATAGGATTTCACTGTCTTCTTTCTTGTATAGTTGTCTTAACGTGGGTGGAGCATGGTTGTTGATAATTCATTTCGATTGCTCGAGAACAATTAAGGGAGTCTATCTTAGATATCATCCGCACCAGAAAGTAAAAGGCTTGCATATATGCCACCCCATATTTTGTTTGTGGTATAATGGATTTCCTTTCCGTAGATGCTCCTTCAGATCTGAACTCTAATGTGTGGAGACACTCCTGAATCTTACAACTCTGGTCAGAACCCTGTGTCCCGGTTGACACATAGCATACACATAGATACCAAGTAGTTTACACAGCATATACATTATATATGTAGCATATGCAAGGAATTGGGTGAATAGGATTTCTCTTGGCAGAATTGTGAGTTTGAAATAAAACAGAGCTTTTGCTTGAACGTTGGTGCACCATGCCAAACCATAACAGAATTGAAGGTCTATCATGAGAAATAAGAGCATGCAGGGAAACCAAGGATATTGCCTGTGAACCAAGAGCTCTTGTTCTAGAACTTAATGTACGATGTAGCATCTTATAACAAGCAGGCAAATCATCCTTGGCTTACAATCAGGATCCTAGTTCTCATGCTAGGCCTCTCTTCCTTTCAATCCAATTCATGCTTTAAATTAATGGTTTTTAACTCCTCATCTAGTTCTCTTTTTTATACGACTTTGTGTTGAAGAATATGAGTCATAATCTATGGACTCCTATCCATTTATGTTTTGCCAACGATACGTCTATTCTAGATGGCAATAATGGAGCATATCTTCCTTCTTTTTAGCATTAAAAGGAAGCACGCGACGGCTTTATTATATGGACCACCTACAGCTTGCCTAACCTTGGGCTCAACCGGTAAAGTTATTCTTCTGCGACTAGAATTGATGACCTCTCCAAACTGTCACAAAGCGGATAACCTTCTGTGCTCGAACATGTCTTTTTTTTATTATTTAAGGTTTGAACTTTGTAGATTAAAATTCTGAAATGATAAAAGGAGAAGCAATCCAATTCCGATTATATGTATTCCAAAGATCATTATCAAGATAAATGTGACATGAACATGAAATTTTCCAGAACATCACTGTGATCAAAGCAAAACAAACGGAATAATAACTATTTAGACGTAATTAGTAGTCAATATGCACAAAATCAAATCCAGTAGAAAGGTACAGGTACTACAATAACTCAATTGATCAAAACTTAACCACGCAAAATTAAGACAATTCGATTTTTCTGTTTGGTTAGTCTCATCTCGAATGCAAGTGTTTTGGTTTCGTGATCAATTGGATTCCACTATTTCGATAGTCCCCTCTCGAATGCAATTGCTCTGATCTTCTCATCGTCGTCCTTATCGGGTTTAGGGGCATGGTTGTTCTTCATTCTCTTGAAGCGTTTACGTCTTCGACTACTTCTTTTGTTGGTGTAGAACGCCATATCAGCAAGCACTTTCCCACACGTATTGCAACACCTGCATACGGTTGATAATTGAGATAAAATTACAATTCTTGTAAAACTAAGAGGATGATGGTTGTGTAACAATTACTCACAAGAAAATACCCAAAATAGCTTCCTTGGTAAATCGGCCACAGTGATTGCACCAAATCATTGTGATTATCTGCTGCTACTGCTACTCTGTCGCTGGAGGTTTCGGCTATTTACTTCTGTGATATATATGTATGTAACGGTTGTGCTCCATTCCTTGACCACCAAGGAAATCTGTCCCTTGTTTGAATTTCTTGTTTGCCACTGCTTAATAGTTAATTAGATTTATAGGATGGATTAGTCGTATTACAAACTAGTTTCCAAACAAACCCTTACCCACTGGCTTTAATTACTTCATCTTTTTTTTTTTTTAATAATTATTAATAGGGTGTTTAATAAAGGATCCGTATTTTACTAATTATAAATTAGAAATAGTTAATTAAAATATGAAGTGAAGAAGGCAAGGCAATGCTTCGGTGGTCCCTTCCCTTCCCTTCCCATGCTTTATTCGACTTATTGTCTTTTTGTTGTTCTGTTTTTGTGAACATCGTCTTCACTCAAAACGACAACGCATAGATCTGACGTGGACTGTCGGTTGTCTCGTTTATAAACCCCGTCTCTCTACACTGTTCCATAGCTTATACCCAGACCGTTGACGAAAATGAAACACAGTGGAGGAACCATGATATCGGCCGACGAGGCTCTGCAGATTGTTCTAAGAGTGGCTCAGCGTCTTCCGCCAGTTACATTGCCTCTTCACGATGCTCTGGGCAAGGTCCTGGCTCAGGATATTCTTGCTTCCGACCCTTCCCCTCCTTACCCAGCATCTATTAAGGTTTGAAAATTTTTTATAAATTATTTATTCATTTTCTTTTGTTCTTTCTTTTTCTTGTTTGTTTCAATTTTTCCTTTTTGTGAGCTCTTTCTTTCTGTTAATTAAATGGTTCATTTTTGGGGTGAAATTCAGGATGGTTACGCAGTAGTTGCTTCGGATGGACCTGGAGAGTATCCGGTGATTACGGAATCGAGGGCTGGAAACGATGGAGTTGGTGTCACTGTCACTCCTGGGACTGTTGCCTATGTTACTACCGGAGGTCCTTCTTTCGTTTTTCTCCAAGTTTTAGTTTTTTCTTTCCATATTTGTATATATAGATAATTGTGCGTGAATGCGATTCTTCTACTGTATCATGTAATCTTTATAGGTTGAATTACTGAGGGAGACACAGTTAGTTGGCAACTTAATGTAGGTTCTTAGGTTTTTGGATACTTTTATTGCGAGGTAGTTAAATTCTATTTGTATATATAGCTGAAATATTGTCCGTGTGAGGTTTGTTTTATCTTCATTAAATCACATTTCTAGTCTTTCTTACACTTAGATTTTGTTGCCATGTGTCGGTGTAATTTATGATGGTTTAGATATTTGGGTTATGTTATGTACTGGGCAAGTTGTTTCCCAATTCATGAGCATCATTCTGAACGCATCATTTTGTATTATTGGTTATTCTGCGATGGTACACAAATTGAAAAGTTGTAACCTTTCCACTACAAGTGGCCAAACATTTCTTGTCATGAGTTTAAATGCATCTATCTCTCTCTCTTTACTGAAAATAGTGAAGTTTTATTAGTGAATGTATAGAATGACTGGTATTTACCATTTGTTATGCTTTGAACGTTCTTGTAATCCCTTTCTCCTTTTGATATTTTGCAGGACCAATACCTGATGGTGCTGATGCTGTTGTTCAGGTTGAGGATACTGAAAAAATTTATGATTCTTCAGTTGAAACAAAGCGAGTGAGAATTTTGGTACAAACTAACAAAGGCGTTGATATTCGTCCAGTGGTACTAGTTCCCCTTTTTTTAATTTCTTTCTCACTCAAATACAGCGTTTTATGCATTTAAATATTTGGAATAAACTTCTTGTTCAATGTAATCAATATGCTTTAGGTTACACTTATTGATTTTTGATCTGTTTCTCATAGGAGGAAACTCCTAATGGAACTGGAATTAGTGATGCCTGCCTCATCATCAATTGCTAATCTTGTGAGAATGCATGAGAGCCAACGAACCATCCTTATCTTTTCCAAAAATATATTTATCTGTTTTATTCCATTTGAATCTCTCTCAGGAGAAACAGTTATGATTAATTCCATGTGTGTTTGTGTTTAGTTTGGAGAGGCAACATAAATATGTGCACCTTTTGGGTTGCTAAGTGGACTAAACATTAGCTCACCCTGGCATTTAAAAATTAATGGAAAATTGCAAACATTTTATTGATGAAAAAATGTCAAAGATTAGAGTTTCTAGATTTGATTTTAATAAACAGGCAAAAGTTTATATGCATCGGTGAAATTGCTTATGGATTGTTTTCAGGTTACTTGGTAAAAATCTACACATTAGCAACGAGTTGTTCAGTTATCACTATAGTGGGGCTTACCTCATATGTTCATTCTTCAGCTGCAATTGCTAATTTTGAAACTTATATTCCTTTAATATAAGGTGAAAGTAAAGAAGGCAGTACACTCTTCGAGATGTGATCATATTGCATTGTGCAGTGGTTTTAATGTTTGCCTTATCTATATCCAAGTCTCTACTTGCTCCTTTTTTTGTCAAACTCCAATTTTATATTGTCTTATTCTGTATGGTTCAAGTATCTTCTTGTCAGGGATGTGACATCAAAAAAGGTGCCATGGTATTAAAATGTGGCGAGAGACTCGGTGCTTCTGAAATTGGTCTACTTGCTACTGTTGGTGTAACTATGGTGAAGGTATAATTTTGAGTTTCAATTCTGTTCTTATATTTAATGAGATAACTGATTAAGATTAATGTATTTCAGGTATATCGTATGCCTACAATTGCTGTGCTTTCCACAGGGGATGAGCTTGTGGAGCCAACTACCAGTTTTCTAGGTCGTGGCCAGGTATCTTATCTCTAAAGAAAGTGCTTTTCCTACTTGGAGAATACAAATTCTTTGACAATGGTGAAATATGAACATTTGGCTCTCATGTAAGTTGGTTTGTTCAAATAAATAGGACAGACGACTATTTGAGTAATTTTTATAGTGGCTGCCTTGTTGCACCAAAATTCGATATATTTGTCTCTCTGCAAGTCTATCACTATTTTTAACATTATTGGTTTCTGGGCATTTCTTCCATTCATGAACAACTACTTGGGTAAGTTGACTAGAGCTTGATGTTTGCCACCCCACTTATTGGCCGTAGACATTCTCTTCACCCAGGTTGTTAAAGATGTTTGTACAGAATTGGAATCATTTGATTTTGAAGATTAGCTGATTAAGCTATTGTGCAGATTAGGGACTCCAATCGTGCTATGTTACTGGCTGCTGCAACACAGCAGCAGTGTAAGGTTCTTGACCTTGGGATTGCACGAGATGAGAAAGATGAACTTGAGAGGGTTCTAGATAAAGCCTTTTCTTCTGAGGTAGATATTCTACTAACTTCTGGAGGTGTTTCAATGGGGGACAAGGATTTTGTCGAGCCTTTACTTGAGAAGAGAGGAACTCTGCACTTCAACAAGGTTCTATGTCCATTTGTTCTCTTTCCATGAAAAGAAAAAAAATTGAAGCTCTTTTATATGTTTATTGATTTAACTCTGTATTTTACTTTAATTGCTTGAGATTCATTTTGCAAATTGTATCAATTTCTTGCTAATCTTAAGCAATCAATTTAGTATTTCTTATCTCAAAATCCATTACCTCCTCAGATTTGCATGAAACCTGGTAAACCTTTGACATTTGTGGAAATCACCTCCCAAACAGCAGAGAATAGTCGATCGGAAAAAATTCTTGCATTTGGATTACCTGGAAATCCTGTCAGTTGTCTCGTTGGTTTTCACATCTTTGTAGTCCCTGCCATCCGTGTTCTTGCTGGATGGAAAAATCCACATCCTTTGAGGTTGAGTTCTAGATGACTTTCTCCATTCTCAGACATGCAATGAGTAGTTCATGAATTTTTATAGTTAAATTTGACATTGCAGGTCTATATGTTGGTCATCTTACTCTTAACTTATTGTGCTTTTTTGCAGAGTGCAGGTTCGCCTTCACGAAGCCCTAAAGACAGATCCTATCCGGCTAGAGTATCATCGTGCGATTATTAGATGGAATGTCAATGACGGATCTGGCAGTCCCGGGTAAGTTGTTTTATCAATGTCTGGTTGTTCATGATGGTTTGCATTAGTTGGATTCTATTGAAGCTTGATTAGCCTACCCTATTTGTGTTGCCTACTTTCAAGTAACTAGTGGATTTTAAGTTATCATTTTTTGTGGAGATCAGTTTTGTTGCCGAAAGCACGGGTAATCAGATCAGCAGCCGACTTTTAAGCATGAAATCAGCAAATGCTTTGTTAGAGTTACCAGCAACAGGGAGTGTAATTCCAGCTGGTACTTCTGTTACAGCCATTGTGATTGCTGATTTAGGCTCAACTGACGCTATTGAGAGCAGTTTATTAGATTCTGCTGCCTCACAACACAGGGATTCAAGTAGAAAACTGTCCACCAATGATTCAGAGCATGGTGATTTCAGAGTAGCTATTCTCACGGTGAGTGATACAGTTGCGTTAGGAGGTGGGCCTGATCGAAGGTATGTTGCTTCATAGTGCATTTTTGTTCTTCAACATGATTATTTTTTGAACTTACTGATCAATTTATGGACTAACCTTAGAATCCTAGTAGATGCAGCTTAGTATATTACTGTTGTTAGAATCTTTTATGATGTATGTTATGGTTTGTTACATCCTTAAGATGTGCACTTCTGTGGGTGAATTAGTCTGCTCTGAGCATCTACCAGAAGGGTTGGCAACCCCAACTCGGCCCAAAGTCAACGGGCCAAGCCCAAGTTGGCTGAGCTTCAGATTGGGCTCGAAACCCCTCCCCCAAAACGATGTCATTTGTGTTTAACTCTCAAATGTTGTCGTTTTGGTCTGTAGGTTAAGAAACTTGAGACCAAAATGACATCATTTTGGTCAGTTACGTCAAACAATGTCGTTTTGGGGCAACCTAGGCCATAGGCAATGAGCATCCGCTGGCCCAGTCCAGCCCTCCTATTTCCATACCTATCTATCAGACATTCCTGTGGTCATTGCTTGACTGGGGACACAAGGTTGGGTTTCCTAAAGCTACCAAATGCATGGATGATGCTTTTCCTGTTAAAAGGAAGGCACTGTCTTCAGGGTGTGAATGCAATGGAAATATATCTCTATATCTATTTGAAAGCTTTGCTAAAGGGCTTCTTATGGATGCTAAAGTGATAAAGGAGAGCTAACATAAAGGAATTACTTAAAATGTTACAAAAACATTCATAATTCCCTATTTGTATCCAGTGACGTGATCTTTTTTGATAATTTGTAACTTGTTTCCATGTAGAAATGTCACAATGGGTTGTTTCCATGTGGAAATGTCACAATGGGTGTTTATGTTAGCATATCATTCTTACAGATGAATGCATCTAGATACACCTTTTTGAATCATTATTTCAATAAGGTCACTTAAATGATGCTTAAATGAAAGAGCAAAGTTGATATTGCTTCTTTTTTGAGTGAAATATTGGAGTTACTGAACACTTTGCAACAGTAGATGGTTAAACAGTAAGCAAGTCATTCGGATGGTTGTGCGATTCTTTCCTACCCCTTTACTGTTATGCAGCTTCGTTGTGAGTTTGAACATATTGGCAAATCTGAATAGCTCTTGGTTTAGTATCTTGAAACACTGAGCTCCAGTGTCTTCCATTTATGCTCATATAACTTATACAAGTAATGACAGCTGCATTCATGAGATATTTTAGACTAGATAATTCTGTGCCTTATTTATATTGCTCCAAATTGCTTTATATGAAGTCACAAATCTCAAAGCTGACCACATAGGATATGCAGTCTCTTTACTTCCTTAGCTGTTGGGCATATGGTGTTATTGTAAAAGGGGTCAATTTGGTACCATATTGGGTTAATGTTTATTTCTAAGTACTGTTTATGTTCAAATATCTTAGTTCGAAGCTTTGTAAGTTGAAATGGCTTTGAAATTTGCAGTGGACCAAGGGCAGTTACAGTAGTAAATTCTTCATCTGAAAGGTTGGGCGGAGCAAGAGTGGTTTCAACAGCTGTTGTGCCGGATGATGCCAGCAAAATTAAAGAAGTTCTGCAGAGATGGAGTGATGTTGAGAGCATGGATCTTATCCTTACCCTCGGTTAGGATCTGAAAATATTCAGCTCATTTATATTTGTGCAGTATATGAGTTCCTTTTATTTATTTGTCATGAACATTTTTCCTTGTTCTAAAGCTAGTTCCCTATTCAAGGTGGAACTGGCTTCACCCCAAGGGATGTGACTCCTGAAGCAACCAAGGAATTGATTGAGAAGGAAACACCAGGCCTTCTGTATGTTATGATGCAAGAGAGTTTAAAGGTACTGTTAATATAGTAACATAGGCTGCAAAGGTACACCAACAAATATTTGCTCATTCATCTTTTTCTCAAGCGTTGCATCCACCTGTCTTGGCCATAGTTCTGAATTATATATATGATATTGTATGATTGTAAAGTTAAATTTATAGGTTTGGCACTGCTTAACGCCCAAAAATAATGATAGATTTGTTTGAACTGCAAGTCCTATGTTAAGAATCTTTTTTTTGGTTAAATAGATTTGAGCATGCTAAATGTGCCCTTAGGCACGAGGTTTATATTTGGTTTTAACATGTCATTTAAATTTATGTATCTAGTTGGCTTATTTTCCAAGTTGCGTACTTTAATTGTGAATGACCTTGCACATATTTGGTTCAAACATGCTGTTTAGGTTCATGTATTTTCAGGGTTGTGTTACGTTTAGTTTCCTAGTTCGCTTGTTTCCATCTTGTTTGCTTTAACTTTGAATGGCCTGCTGCACATTGAAACCCCAAAGCTTTCTTTTGTTTCGTCAAAAAACAATTATGTAAGAACATCTAATCTTGGTGAGGATTCCAAGGACCTCTTGGTCTTGATGAGGGAGTTTCGGCCACCATGTTACTCCCTTATCTTCAAATCACAAGAAAGTTTGCTCTCCTTTTTCTTCCGCTCTGAGATGACTATTTCTTTTAATTCCGACTGCCACTGAGCAAGAGTTCTCTCTCTCTTTCTGTTTTTTTTTTTCAAAACAGGTGACACCTACTGCTATGTTGTCACGCTCTGCAGCAGGAATACGTGGTTCATCGTTGGTAAGTCCACCTGGAAAATTTTGAGTTGTGAAAATATATATATTTGTTTGTTTTGTGGGATAAATGCAGCAGACCTAATAAATATTTAACACAAAGACACATGAATCTCTAGAAATTTAACATATGAACCAACCTTGTATTGCTAGAACTTTGGAGTAAGACTAAAAAAGATGTGGCTTCCTGGTAAGAAGTGTTGGAGTACCATTAACATTTGGAAGCTCGTCGGACGAAGGAGCATTTTGGTGGCATAAACTTGTTCTATTATTTTGATTTGTATTTGCCAAAATTCTTACTTTCCGAATGGAATGATATGGATTAAGATTTGAACAAATTTCAATCTCTAGCTAAAAGTCAATTGGCCACCTCATCATTCTTCATTGGTTGTGGACATTTATCAGTCTAGTGATCTAATTATTTCAACTTAGATTTCCTTGGACATAATTGAAAAGAATACTTTTCTTCTGCATGACAATGTTTATCCCGGGACTTGATACAACCAATGTTTTTCCCGAAGTCTATACAAACGAGTGATCGGTGTATTATGTTGCTATGTTAATGTGGCTTCAGATTATCAATATGCCGGGGAATCCCAATGCAGTTGCTGAATGCATGGAAGCATTGTTGCCCGCTCTTAAGCATGGTCTGAAGCAGATAAGAGGAGACAAGAGGGAGAAGCATCCTCGTCACATTCCTCACGCACAAGCTTCACCAGGAGACACATGGGAGAGAAGCTACAAGTTGGCCACTAGCAATAGCTCGAGCCATGGTTGTTCTTGTTCCCATCACTGAGTATTTGGGGAGCAGCAAAAAGATATTGCAACTCGCGAAATGATGTTCATAGTGTAAGAAAAGTCCACATGTTGTAATAAAGCTTGTGCTTAATGTCCTTCGGATTGAGCAGACGTTCGTTAAACGAGTAATTCGACCTTCTATGAATAATCTTTGGTTCTAACATTTCGATCTGCTAAAGCATTACCCTCTTGGCCCTTGTATTATTTTAATTTTTTTTTTTAGAACGGAAGAATTCGTAATTCCTATTCTTTAGATGTGCACCGGATAAATAATCAATAATAAAATTTTCTTTAAGTTTTCTCATAATATCTTCATATTTACTGCTAAAATATTTTTCAACGTTGAAAATTTGATTTTTTAAATTAATTATTAATTAAAAAGAATTATGGTATGGCCAAATATTGGTTTTTTATCCTGATATTGCACGGGCCAATAACATCAAACGCCAACATCATCCTAGTTTTGAGTAAAATTGCATTCTCGGGAAGCCCTGCCCTTGCCCACCAACCTTATTGATTGCTTTTATAACACCACTTTTATAGGCTGTTTGGTTCAAAGAATGGAATAGATAAGGAATAGAATAGTTATTCTTAAGAATAGAAAAGATGAGGAATAGAATAGAATGAATATTATTTTGTTTGGTTCAAGGAATTGAATAGATAAGGAATTTCTATGTCAGTGTTTGGTTTAAAAATATAAACTTGGAATGACAAAGGAATAACTAACAAAAAGATCAAAATATCCTTGTTGTTGTTATTGTTATTATTATTATTATTATTGTTGTTGTTGTTGTTGTTATTATTATTATTATTATTAAAAAATTCCTTATTATTATTAAATTTATTATTTTTATTAATTATATTTATTTTATGATTAATAAATTCCTTACTATTATTATTATTATATATTTTTAATTTTATTTAATTTTATTTTTATTATTAACAATATTATTTTTATTATTATTAAATTTATTATTACTATTATTAATTATTATTATTATTATTAATTTTCTACTTATTATTATTAATTTTATTAATTATTATTATTAAATTCCTTAATTATA
>JANQBM010000008.1:6623166-6641331 GCA_025594535.1 Erythroxylum domingense
CTTCTTCTTCTTCTTCTTATTATTATTATTATTATTATTTATTATATTTATTATTATTGTTATTATTATTATTATTATTATTATTATTATTATTATTATTATTATTATTAAGGGGTATAAGTTGTCCAAAAGAAAGATGGTTGTATTTTAAGTATTCCCACTTGCATGGAATAGGTAAAGAGGAGGGGGAGTTGTCTTTAGCTATTCCTTAATTTAAGGAATAACTAATCTTTAGGAATGCTATTTCTTGGGTCATAAAATAAACCAAACAAGGGAATAAGTAATAGGTAAGAATAGAAGGGTAATAGAATTTCTATTACCCTCAACCAAACACCCCACTAGGTTGTATGGTCATGCTCGTGTTCAATTTTGCAAAGGTCTATTTGGCATTTTGCTGACCTACAAAAGGTAATTTATTTAATACACACAACAAATGTCCATTATAAATCTTCAGACCATATAAATAAAAGGTTTAAGATTTAAAAAATTTAACTGGCATTAAAATTTTATAAAATTAGCTAAATATTAAATAAAATTAAAAATTTTAAAATATAATTGTTCTTTTTTATCAAAAAAATTAAAATTAAACTGCAAAATTAGACATTTCACTAATTTATTTTTCTTATCGTTACAAAAATTAGTACTTTACAAGTTTTGGATTGATCTATACGTAATTTTAACATTCTCAAAAATTTGAAATATGATTGTACTTTTTTATCGAAGAATTTAAAATTTAATTAATTTATAAAAAATTACTGGTTAAATCGAATTAAAAATTTAAAATTGAACTAAACAATTAGATTATTCAAAATTTTTACGATTACTAATTTAATTTTCTTATCATTACAAATAATTTTAACATTCTCAAAAATTTAATAATTGGGATATTCATAGAGCGAGAGACAGACGGTTGCCTGAGTTAGAGGGATAAATGGTAGTATAAATTACATAGATGTGCCTATTCCCTCGCCTCACACTCGCTACATTCACATCTCTTAAGTCTCTAACACTCTCCTTTGCGACCACTACCCCTTGTTTGCTTTTCTTCGCTTTAAGGTTTGTGATTGTAAATACACTCTCAATTGCTACTTTACTCTAGTTTCATGGATATTTCTCATTTATTTTATCTAAGGATTGAACCTTTTCCTCTGACTTGTCCATTTATTATGCGTGTAGTCCTCTTTTTGGATTGAATGGCCTGGTTTATGCGTGTGATTGTGTAGTCCTCTTTTTGGATTGAATGGCCTGGTTTATGCGTGTGATTGAATTATATTTTCTTAAATTTATTTTCTTTTTTTGAGATTCTCGCTTCATTTCGTGACTTGGCTGCGTAGATTCGTCACTAGCTCGCTTGATGCAAGTTTTTGAATCTGGATTTATTTCATGAGGGTGTATTTCTCTTGCAGATCTGGGAAATGGGTGTTTTTACCAAATGTTGAGCTTACTGATCTTGGATATTGAACAGGGTAGTGTAGAAGTGTTCGTATGTCAAAGTAGTGCAATCTGGTTTATTCGGAATTATGATTCTTTGAATTCAGATTATTTCCATTTTCTGATTATTTATTTGTCAGCTGTTTACCTTTTCTATTAAAGCTTGAGAATTCAATTTCTTTACTATATTTTTCATTTGTTGTTCAACATTCGACGTGAATCACCTGAACTGGTGATCTATTATTGTAGGGGTTCCTTTTGGATGATGCTCCATATTTCTGTTGCATTGTATTGTATTGTCTGTTCTATATTTTGGTTGTATAACGTGGGTTGGACTAAGCTAAATGATATTTTTTGCCCATGTTTTAAATATACTTTGGTGTATTTGCCTTTTGTTTCAAACTCCCAATGTACTGATGGATAGCATCCACTCAATCTTCTTTAAGTTCATCACCATGCTACATCTCAGTGTTCATCAAACTTGGTGGAGTGAATTTTATTGTTGTCGTCTCGAATGATATGTTTAACGTTAGTTGCATACAACCTGACATATGATGAGACAGGTCAATGGCGTCTCATATTGTTGGTTATCCTCGCATGGGCCCCAAGAGAGAGCTCAAATTTGCTTTGGAATCTTTCTGGGATGGCAAGAGCAGTGCTGAGGAATTGCAAAAGGTGGCGGCGGACATCAGGTCATCCATCTGGAAACAAATGGCTGATGCTGGAACCAAGTTTATTCCCAGCAACACTTTTTCTTACTATGATCAGATATTGGATGCTACGGCCATGCTTGGTGCTGTTCCTGCCAGATATGGTTGGAATGGTGGTGAGATTGGATTTGACATCTACTTTTCCATGGCCAGGGGTAATGCTTCTGTCCCTGCCATGGAGATGACCAAGTGGTTTGACACCAACTAGTAAGTTTTGGCCTTTGTGATGAAAACAAGTTTCTTTACTTTGATCCCTTTTTTTTTTACCTAACACAAGACTTAATATTTCCTGAGCGACAGTTTTGTTATTCTTGGTGTAGCCATTACATTGTCCCTGAGCTGGGACCAGATGTTAAGTTCTCCTACGCATCTCATAAGGCTGTTGACGAGTACAAGGAGGCTAGAGCTGTAAGTTTGTTTGGTCATTCGTCACTCATTTATAATTTTAATATTTTTACTTGTGAGGCCCTATTTATGTCTGCTCTGACAAGGAAATCATTATATTCCATGGATATCCAAGTGTGATGTGCTGCTTGTGATGAACATCCTGTATTCAAATTCATTATACTTGATTCCATTGAAAAGTGCTAAGAATGTGATGAAACAGAGTCACGAGCAAAAGTGGAAAACAAACGCAAGCCATGGCACAGAACTTTGAAATAGCAACCACGTCCTGAGTTCTTCAGTTTTCTTTAGAGCCTGCTATCATTTCGTTAACTTTTTATTTGAAGATTCGTCTTTTATTTCCTCATTTTGCAGCTTGGAATTGATACAGTACCAGTTATCATTGGTCCTGTTTCTTATTTGTTGCTATCAAAGCCAGCCAAGGGTGTGGAGAAATCATTTTCTCTTCTTTCCCTACTCGACAAGATTCTTCCTGTTTATAAGTGAGTAGCTTTTTTCTTCTACTGAATCTCCTCAGATTGGATTATTCGGAATCTCATAGTTGATCAACACAGCAACAGGATTTCAATTAAGTTTTTCTTATTTGGAGTTCCATGCAAATGATAAATTTGTTTCAGGGAAGTTATTGCTGAACTAAAAGCCGCTGGTGCGTCCTGGATTCAGTTTGATGAGCCCAAGCTTGTGATGGATCTTCAAGCTCACGAGTTGCAAGCATTTTCTCAGGCTTACTCAGAGCTGGAGGCATCTCTTTCTGGTTTGAATGTTGTGGTTGAGACATATTTTGCAGATGTGACACCTGAGGCATATCAAACACTCACATCTCTGAAGGGTGTTGCTGGATTTGGGTTTGACCTGGTTCGTGGAACAAAGACCCTTGATTTAATTAAGGGAGGATATCCTTCAGGAAAATACCTTTTTGCTGGTGTGGTTGACGGAAGGAACATCTGGGCCAATGACCTTGCTTCTTCCCTTAGTACACTTCAGGACCTTGAGGGCATTGTGGGAAAAGGTTGGTTTTTTCTTTGATGATATTGTAAATTCTCATTCTTCCCACGATTTGAAATTATTTTAAGTATCATGGTTATGCAGCCAAGGTTGTGGTCTCCACTTCCTGCTCTCTTCTCCACACTGCGATCGATTTGGCAAATGAACGTAAATTTGACAAAGATCTCAAGTCATGGCTGGCATTTGCGGCTCAGAAAGTAATTGAAGTAAATGCCTTGGCCAAGGCACTTGTTGGACATAGGGATGAGGTACAGTTTTATCCATTTATTATTGTGAAACGTAATATGATACAATCAATAATGAAGCTGTGATAACAAGTTGTGTTCTTTTAACTTTTTTTCACATTTTATATGATTTTAAATCCATTTAACAGGCCATTTTATTGAAATAAAGGATGCATGTTGGGGGGTAATTTCATTGAAACTTGAGAAACAATTTGATTTATAATAACTGATTGTATGGTTTAGATGTTTGCCTATAATATGGAGATTTTATACATTCCCTTGATGCAGTTAAGGAATTGATAGTAACGCCATATATTTTGAAATAGACTTGTGGCCATTTTTTATGTTGTGATGGGAATTGTGTAATTTATCCTGTAAGTACTTTTTGAACCCATTGGACATTTATCTTAACAACTGGGGAACTAAGTGACTCATTATATGTACTTCTAAAGCTTCTTTATTTGTTGCTTTGGTGCATCCAGGCCTTCTTCTCTAATAATGCATTGGCTCATGCTTCGAGAAAAACATCGCCAAGGGTGACAAATGAGGCGGTTCAAAAGTCTGTAAGTTCCATCTTTTCATTTGATCTTTGTTAGGTTGTCCTGGATTGGGAATTGTGGCCCAAGGTAGTTCAATTAGCTCTTCGTTTTGATTGTTCGTCCTCGCTTAGGCTGCTGCTCTGAAGGGATCTGACCACCGTCGAGCAACCAATGTCAGTGCAAGGCTTGATGCTCAGCAAAAGAAGTTGAATCTTCCAAGTCTTCCCACAACCACTATTGGATCTTTCCCTCAAACCATGGATCTTAGAAGAGTGCGCCGTGAGTACAAAGCTAAGAAGTGAGTGCATTCACTGCTTTTCAGATTATACTGATTTAACTTCAACTCATGCATTCTGTTGCTTAGTTTTCTTATGTTTTCTTCTTCTTCTTCTTCTTCTTCTTCTTTATTTTAGGATCCCAGAGGATGATTATGTCAAGGCAATCAAGGAGGAAATTAGAGCAGTCGTAAAGCTTCAGGAAGAGCTAGACATAGATGTTTTGGTGCATGGTGAACCTGAAGTGAGTCTTTGCCTAAATGGAATGGCTGGTCATGTTTTACCATGGAATGAGTTTTTCCTTTCCTTGCACTTCTGTTGACAGCCTTCATTTCTTTGTGTCCCAGAGGAATGACATGGTTGAGTACTTTGGTGAGCAATTATCTGGCTTTGCTTTCACTGCAAATGGATGGGTCCAGTCTTATGGTTCTCGTTGTGTCAAGCCTCCAATCATATTTGGTGATGTCAGCCGCCCTAAGGCCATGACGGTGTTCTGGTCTTCAATGGCCCAGAGTATGACCCAGCGACCTATGAAGGGCATGCTTACTGGTCCTATTACCATATTGAACTGGTCCTTTGTAAGGAATGACCAGCCTAGGTGAGAAACATTAAGCCATTTAAATAACAAATGCACAATAAATAGTCGCCTCAACGAATTTTAACATTGTCTATGTGTGTGTTGATAGACATGAGACTTGCTACCAGATTGCTTTAGCAATAAAGGATGAGGTTGAGGATCTTGAGAAAGCTGGAATCAGTATTATCCAGATTGATGAGGCTGCACTGAGAGAGGGTTTGCCCCTGAGAAAATCTGAGCATGCTTTCTATCTTGATTGGGCTGTTCATTCTTTCAGAATTACTAACTGTGGTGTCAAAGACACTACCCAGGTGCCCTTTCTTTTCTTTGTAGATGCACTTGTGATATTTTTTTCATAGATCAATTTTAGTTCGTTGTGGTTGTACATTATCTGAACCCATCATGAAAAATCAACGTTCTCACTTTTCTCACATGAAATGTCTGAATAGGAGAATGATGAAGAATGGAAGTATGAAACCAGTGCTTAAAAATTTTTGTCAGGTGTTTAGGAATATAATGGTTTAGCATTGAATTCAAGTTTAATGGCATCAGTTTACTGTGTGAGCCATTGTTCCATTATTAAATTAATACATGTTGAAAGACAACTTATTATGTGAAAATGTTCAATTTCTTGGGCAGATTCATACCCACATGTGCTACTCAAATTTCAATGACATCATCCACTCAATCATCGACATGGATGCTGATGTAATCACCATTGAGAACTCGAGATCAGATGAAAAGCTCCTCTCAGTCTTCCGCGAGGGAGTGAAATATGGTGCAGGCATTGGTCCTGGTGTGTATGATATTCACTCACCTAGGATCCCCTCAGCAGAGGAGATTGCAGATCGTATTAAGAAGATGCTCGCAGTACTAGAAAGCCACATCCTCTGGGTCAACCCTGATTGTGGCCTCAAGACCCGTAAGTACGCTGAAGTAAAACCTGCCCTTAGCAACATGGTTGCCGCAGCTAAGCTCCATCGAGCAGAACTTGCGAGTGCCACGTAAGAAAGTGCCTGACTGGCGGCAGCCTTTTCCAACATATGTAATGAAGCTTCAATAATAACTTCTCAATTTTGTGAGATGAGTTTGCTTTTTGGTTTTTCTTCAACTCGCCATTGTTTATGTACTGGGGCCATAAAGGATTTTGTTCTTTGTGCTAAATCTTATGTTTTCCAATTATCCAAGAAACAATTCCAACTTGGCCTGTGCATGAAGATACAACATTATTAAGTTACCTCCAAAACCATGAAAAACCCAGAAGCTGTAGAGAAGGTAATGACGAGGAAAGGTATAAATTGTACAGAAAGCAAACAAATTCCAAAGAAAACATGAAACGTACCCGGGAGGAAGCTATCATCATATTACATGTTATACTTGTTAATATCGTCTCATATAAAACCAATCAACTCATAATCAACATCAATACCGGCACAGTTTAATCCAAAACAAGAACTGAAGATGGACTCGAGAACAAATGTGGCAGCAGAAGAACGTGTCTATGAATCCTTCGAGCCAACGGTGGACTGGACACGAGAGCCTGAAGCTGATACGCTCATGGTCTATCTCCCTGGTATTCTATATATCTCTTTGGTTTGGTTCATGCACTTTCTTTCTTTCACTATGCTTCCCTATTGAAATAGAATCGAAAGCTAGATCAATCTTGGATATTTTTCACCTGCAGGGTTCAAAAAGGAGCAACTGAAAGTCCAATTGACCACAGCTCGAACCCTGAGGCTGAGCGGAGAAAGGTCATTAGATGGCAAAAAATTGAGCACATTTCGCAAGGAGCTTCCTATTTCATTGAACTATGACTCCAACGGAATCACAGCAAAGTTTGAGAATGGTATACTCTACGTTAGACACCCTAAACCTAAAACGATTGCGCCTGCGGAGCAGCATCAAAGTACCCAGACTACGAGGCCTCAAAAATCACCGCAGGGAATGGCGGCACAATCACCAACAGAAGCTCCAAGGTCACAGAAACCACGCAGCCCAGACGCTAAGCCACCGCAAGAAACGACACAGCCACCGAGTGGAGAGTCTAAGCTGCCGCAGGGCAAGGTGGCTGAGTCCGCACAGCCACCTAAGCCACCACAGGACAAGGACCAATCGCCGAGTGTGGCACCTAAGCCACCACGGGCCAAGGTGGCCGAGTCCACACAACCTCCTAAGCCATCACAGGAGAAGGAACGGCCACCGACTGGAGCACCTAAGCCACCGCAGAGCAAGGTGGCTGAGTCCACACAACCTCCTAAGCCACCACAGGACATGGAACAGCCAACATCGATACAAGCTGCTACTGAAGCTTCAAAGCCTGATCAAAAGCCATCAGAAGAAGCTGGGAACAAGGGAAGTGACATAATACAAGATCGTAAAAGTGACTCTTCTAATAATCTTGCAGAAATTAACAAGAACAACAAATCGTCACAGACACCATCAAGTGGTGCTGACGAACCGGCAAGAGAAAATAGAAAGGATAATCACAGTGACTTGCTCGTGGGGAAGCCGATTAAATACTTCAACTTGCTTCTGGTTATTTTGTTACTCGTGGGATTTGCGGTGTATGCTTGGAAGTCCCTTACAACACCTGAGATGATTAAGCAATCTGAGAACTGAACTTTGTAATGCAATCAATTGAGCTTGTATAGTTGTTGCTGTTTCGTTGAATATGTAAATTTGTATTCAATTTGTCCAATTCACTTGACATGACATGCTGCATGGCATCCTCCATTACAGAGCATAAGGAGCTCGGTCAATATCAAATTCTTAGCTTAATAAAGACAAGTTTAAGATGATTATGATCTTTGAACAATCATATGTAAGCATCCATAACTCTAGAAATAAGATATATATTGATACTGTTATAAATTGTTGGATAAGAAAGTGAAGAATGAAGAAATAATCCGTAAAAGTACTTTGAACGTTGAAGCATATACTTGAAAAGAAGTTTAATCTTAGACCCTAATAAATCAGGAGGAGGTACAGCCCAAAACACCGTGTGGAATTCAAGAAATGTCTTGATGACATTCAAGTTTCAGATTTACCTTTTGGAGGCAACTACTTCACTTGAGTAATAAGCAGACTTGTTCCCAACTCATTAGAAGAAAACTCGACTGATCCCTTAACAACTTGGACTGGTTGCAGAGATTTCTCCACTCATTTTCACTCTTCTCCAACTTCAAGCCCTTGGATCATTCCCCCATTATAAATACCTTTGGAGGTCCTAATCCTTCAAAATGCCCTTTTAGATTTAGTAACTTTCTTGCTGATCTTGCAAGTTTCCAGGAAGCAATAAAGAGGAGTTGTAATATTTGCTTCACTGGCACTAAACAAATATTTTAATGAGGAAACTCCAATCTATAAGAGATGAAATTAAACTATTTCATAAGCAGAATATTGGAAACACCTCTCATCTTATTTTCACTGCCAGGACAGCACTGGACGTTGTGCAGTCTAAGGTCTATAGCAATCCTTATTCTAGCTTCTTCAGTGATTAGGAGAAGCAAGCTCTAAAAAATTATTCTCAAGCCTTGAAATTCCAAAACTCTCTTATGAAGCAAAGATCAAAGATTCATTGGTTGCAACATGAAGATCAGAATACTACTTTGTTCCACAAGGTCATCTCCTCCAGAAATAATTCCAACAAAATCCACTCCATTTGTTACTCAGGAGCTACACTGGATTCACAAACTCAAATCATCAAGGCTGCGGAGGAATATTTCACAAATCTCCTTGGTTCACCTTCCATTGCTAGATCTTCTACTAGACTTATCAAAGAGATTGTTCAAAATCCAATTACCAGTCAGGATTTCACTGCCCTATTCTCTCCAATCACCATTTAAGAGATTAATTAAGCTTTCAAAACCTTGCACCCTAAAAAAGCCCTTGGCCCGGATGGATTCCATGCCAACTTTTTCTTCAAAACATGGCATATTACCAACAAGATAGTAGTGAATGTTGTCTTGGAGTTCTTCAACAAAGGCAAGCTATTAAAATAAATTAACAAAACTTTGATTACTTTGATTCCCAAAGGGAATAATTCTGTTAGCTTTGGGAATTATTGACCGATTGCTTGTTGCAATAATGTTTATAAGGTTATCTTTAAAGTGTTGACGCTGAGACTCAAAGCAATCATCCCAAACTATATAGATTATAATCAAGGTGCCTAGATCCCTAAAAGATTCATTAGAGACAACATTTCAATTGTGCAGAAACTTTTCAGAAATTATACTTAGAAAAGAGGTCATAAGAACTGTGCCTTAAAAGTGGATTTCCAAAAAGCATATCATATGCTAAATTAGGATTTCATTATCAATGTGCTCCATGCATTTGGATTCCCAATAACTTTCAACAATGCATTAGCATAGTTTCTTTCAAAATCTTAATAAATGGGGCTCTTATAAAGACAATCAAAGGAGGAAGAGGATTCAGATACGGGGATTCACTATCTCTCTATCTCTTCTCATTAGCTATGGAGGTTCTTAATAGACTGCTAATCAGAGTGGTGGACAGAGATCCCAAATTTAGGTATCATGGTAAATGCAAAAAGCTTAACATTATAAGTTTGAGCTTTGCTGGTGACCTTATTCTCTAAGGCTGATTGCAATTCTATCACTTCACTTAAAACTGCTCTCCATTTATTCATAAACATCTCTTGTTTGTCTATCAACTACAATAAGAGTCCCCTCTACGTCTCTAGAAGTGCTTTTAGCATAACTTCTACTCTTGCTTCTATTTCTAGTTTCAAAATTCAGCAATTACCAATTTTCTATCTTAGTACATTGATTTCAACTATGAATCCCTCATTTAGTGATTACAAATATTTCATAGACAAAATCACAAACAAAATTAATTGTTGGAGCCACAGGGAGCTCTCTATAGTTGGCAGAGCTCAACTCATCAATTCAGTCCTATCTTCCATGATAGTCCACTGGGGATCCTGGCTAGTCTTTCCTAATTATATTATCAAGAGAATTGACAAAATACTTAGAGACTTTCTTTGGTGTGGATATAGAATGGAATCCAAAGCAGAAATGGTTAAATGGGAAATTCGTGTTTGCCTAAGAAGCAAAGGGGTCTAGGTATCTTAAACACCAAGTTGATGAATCTTTCCACGCTTACCAAAAAGATCTTAAGGTTGATCCAGGGTAGGCAATCCCTATGGGTGAAATGGATTAACGTTTTCTACATCCAAGATAAGTCTTTGTGGAATTTCCCCATTTCCAATAATGCATCAGCTTTGATAAAGCACATTGGAAAGGCTTAGGATAAACTTAAGCCTCACTGCAAATTCCTAAAGGGCAATGGAGAAGTTTTCAAGTTCTGGACAAACCCATAGTTTAATCAGGAGCCCCTCCATTTAGTTCTGGATCTTCAGCTTTTTAAGAACCACATTTTTGGTAGTGTAAGTGTAGCTCATAGGTTGGCTATTTTAAAGCAACTCCATAACACTAACTGCTTTTCGAGTTTAATCCAATCAATCTCCAGCTTTACTTTAACAGGACAACTAGACAAAACTTTGTGGACATTAAAACGATCTGGACTTTTCTCTGTAAGGTCAACCGAGTTGGTTTATAGAATATAGCACCCCCAGGTTCCTTGGTACCACTTGGTATGGTGGTAAGAATCATAATTCCAGACATGCATACACTTTTGGCAAGCTTTTAAACTAAAGTTGGCTATAATGGATATGATTGGTAAATTTATGATGATTCCTAATTGGTGTTCACTATGTCGAAGTCATGATGAATCTCGTGATCATCTCTTCTTCTCTTGCTCCTATTTAGCTACTATCTAGAAATCCATATTGGCATAGCATGGAATTTTTAATCCTCCAACTGATTGGTCTGACATCATGACATGGAGTACTCAAATCAGATTTATGTATGAGGGGAATTGTTGGTTATTTTTCATATCCATTTCGCACATTGTTGGTGGCATTTTGAATGAAAGAGTTGGCAAAATTTTTAGATCAGCTTCCAACTCTCCATAGGTCCTTTTGAATATTATTTTCAACAGTAATAGAATGCACCTGCATCTATACAAAGATAAGCATAAATTCAACAACAAAATCCTCATGGATTGGATTGTCTTCTAAACTAACTTTTTGACATTCTGAGCTAACCTGATACTTTGTTTATTCTACGCCTTGTATAGTCTTGCCTAAGAGTGACTAATTTGTTTTAACTTGTTGGCTTTTGTGCCAATATGTATTTTCTTTTATTTCATTCAATGAATTACCTTTATTCAAAAAAATTAATAGTATTTCCATAATAGAGTAATTTGCCTTAAAAAACTCAATCGATCATGTCTCCATTAACTAAATGTCATGTCACTATTCTGATAATCCACGTGGCACGTTAAATAAATTCAGATGATAACATGTCAGTTGATGTATAATATAGCTACTAATTTAAGGCTATTAAGAATTAATTTATCAATTTTTTAAAAAAAAATAAAAGTTTATTTCCCTTGATTTCCTCTTAACTAACCTCAACTTTCACCAAATCCTTAATACTCAAACATTTTTCTTCATTATTCATCATTTGTTTTCGATTATTTCTTCATGCTTCTTCCTCTATCTTCGTTAATTTTCACTTCTTTTCTTCTTCCTTTATTTTTGTAATTTCACTATTCTTCTTGCTTCTTCGTCCTCCAAACGTTGCTTGTTATGAGGACTTAGAGTATTGTGGTTTCAATAAATATGGTAATCACGCATTCCTTATATTTAGTTAGGGTTTATTATTCTTGCCTATGATTAAAGAATAAATTTTGTCTGCAGAGGCAGAAACAATGGAGGAAGGTGGTCCCCTGTGTTTCAAAGTACAAAATTAAAGGTTAATTGTCCAACACATGCATTATTATTCTCTCAGTTCCTCATTTTGTCTTTGGGAGCTAGTGTTTTTTTTTTTCAGTTGAATGTTGTATTTGGACAATAATTTGTGGTGCTATTGTAACTTAATTAGGTGTTGTCAAGAGTTTGGAGGTTAAATTATGTATGAGGATATTTGTTTGAGTCTATTTGTGATTTGTCATTAATTATGCTTGTTTATTTTGATGGTTTGTTTACATGGTGACTATTATATATCAAATTACAAGAATATTATTCAGGCATTGGCGAAGGACATAAGTAAATTGATAATTGAACATGCACTTCATTTAACAATCATTTTAACATTCATGTTGTTGTAAAAATAATATTGTTGCCAATCTTTAACAATATATTGTATTGTTTAAGTTTAATCAATTGTACATCCCTATTAATTTCTAAAACTCAAAAAATTCAAATTTAGTACAATCAAATAATATTTTTCTTAGCTTTTGTCTACCTCTCCCAATGGAGCCTTTCTTTTCCTCCTTCCTTATGCTTGATTTTCTTCTACCTTAAGAAACTTTATTATGCAAGACCTTTCTCACCCAAGCTTCTAGTCTGGTTCCTTTTCTTTCTAGAACGAAACTAGCTTCTGATGCAAGTATTTTAAGATTCAAAACCTTACTATCCTTTCTTATTGCAACTTCTTCTTCATCTCTAATTCTTAGCAACACTCATCAAGCTCTCTCCTTGTCTTCTTTCTCTATTCCCTCCTTCCTTCCTCTTCTAGAACACCTAAAGGATCTCCTTTCCTTAGCCTTATAACATGTCTCTAACTTATTCCATATTTCTATTTCCTTATTCCCTTATTCTTTATCTTCTACCTCTCTAGCAATTGATGCTCACACAATTTATGTTGTCCTTGTCATATTTTGGTTCCAAGTTATTAGAGATTATTCTCCTTTAGAGAAGATCATGTTCTTCCCTCAACCTAAGAAGGTTTTTTTTTAATAATTTCTCCACCTGTTGAGGTGGTCAGCCACTTTTATAGAATACCTGAATATAGAATAGGCCAGTTAACCTATAGAGAAGACTCAAATAACCACATAAGGTTGTAATTTTCCCTTACTTAAGTAAAATATGAGAAAAAATAGAATTAGTTAATTTTCCTGAGTGAAAATAAATTTTCTCCAATTTAATATACACCTAAAGAATCCAACTATATCCAATTTGAATTGAAAATTTCTCTTATTTTAACCTAACTTTTAAGAATGCTAACCATCAACTTAGTGAAAGAGACATAAAAAATTTCCTATATTCCCAAATGAATTTCCATTAAAGCAAAAAAAAAAAAACTAGAAGAGGAAACCATATGGTTTTCCTAGCTTGTAAAGTCTATTATAGAAAAATCTTGTAATAGCTATATGTTAAGGATTTGATTAACACAAAAGGACTTTATTAGTCTTTGCTCATCTACTCAATAGAATATGCAAGTGGATGAATTTCTTAGTACACTTTAGTGATGGTAGAAATTTTTGATAAAGATAATAAATGTTAATAGACACCTCAATTTCCTTTTACATTGTAAAAAGATGGTAAAATTTAGCCTTACCACATATTATATATCTTTGAACTTTAAGCAAATAGTGAAAAGTAAAAAAGTATATGTCAAGTTATAACATTGATATGTGAGGACTTTTTTCAGTTGTGGACTATGATGTTTTCTTTCAATATAGTTGATGAATATTAGTTAATTAATATGGTCTTTTTTATTGTGCATTATATTGTTTAATTTTAATATAGTCTATATGCATATGCTATTTTTCATAATATGGATTGCTTTTTTATCATTTATATGTATCAGATGGCAATAAAAGAAAAAGTTAGTGTAAGGTTATTTCATGGTAGACATTTTACTCAGGAAGCTACACTGAAGTGTGTAGGTAAGGTATCAAAACATTTTGACAATGTAGATATATATTTTGTGATTTTAAGAGAAGTATGTCAAATGAATGATATATTAGGCTTTAGAAATATTGTTAATGCATAGTATAAAGGGGCTAGATGAAGATTTGAGGAGGTTAGAGTCCAATCAGAGTGTATTAAATTTGGTGAAATTGTTAGAAGTGCATGATACAATTGATGTGTATTTGGATCTAGTAGAAGAGCCAACGCCATTTATACCAATGTTAATATGGCATAATAATTAGCATTAAAATAAGATTGTTATGGATTTTTTAGCTGATATTGGAATTAATTTGGGATATATAATGGTATAAGAGTTGATTTGAAAGGTGATAATGCTATAGGTGTTGATTTAGGATGCGATAGTGATATTGGAATTGATTTAGGATGTAAGAGTAGTATTGGTGTTGGTTTGCGATGTTAAAGTGGTAGTTATTTTAATTTGAGAAGTATTACTGATATTGGTGTTGATTTGGATGATATGGATAATTTGGGAGATGGAGAATCAATTAGCAGTGATTCTGAAGTGAATGATGATAGTGATTATGATATGAGTGCTCTTAATAAAGGTGAATTTGATTTGAATTTCAACATCAATGTTGATGCAGGTCATGACACAATGTATATTGAACCTTCTAATTTTGAAAGTTTCTTGGTTAATGATGAATATTCGAGTGCTAAAGAACCATATGCTCCTTTAAGTCACCTAATGGAATTAATAGACATGTTCCTAAAGTTATTGTAAGCGAATGGTTGTTAGGATGATGTTTGATAATGTAAAACACTTTAAGGAAGCAGTTATAGATTATAAAATAGCAACATGGTTTAACTTGAGTTTTGAAAGGAATAAAGTAAAAAAAGGATAAGATATGGTTATGTAGCAACACCCCACTACTATAGATTTCATATCGTGATACCCTGAGGACATTCCAGTATATAATCTATAATAATGATGTGTTAACTATCTCTCCTTCACTTTATAACATGGAAACATATCCAACTTAATCATGGCATCAACTATATATGTAAAAGTCACCAAACACAATACTAAAAAAAAAACTCAACTTCTCATTTCATTCATTCATAATAGTTTACATTGAAGTCATTAAAACCAATATTTACAACCTTACACAAGTTCTACATGACATATGCAAACTACTTAAGACAATTATAACTCCTCAAATGCCAGTTGACAAACCTTTGAGCCATATCGTAGTCCAAAATGTGCTCCTAGAAAATCTTAGGAATCTAGGTCTCCTGTCTCGTACCTGAAAAGTCACGTTGCAATTTTGGATGAGTTTTACGAACTCAATGAGTGAACCATCATTAATGATCTCACTCCAGGTTACACACAAATATCATACAACCAATTAAATTCACAATATTTCATATCACAATAAGACATAATAAATACCATACACTTCACATACCTTCCTTCAGAATTTGTACAACCCAATCAGTCACATTATCATGACATATCACTGTAACATCATAACTTTAGAAAGAATTCTCAAGCATATGTTTCATAATCATAAACGTACAAATGCAGATGCATATGAGACTATAGAATAGTTATTATTTGTTGTGACCAATTGCCTTTCATATACAGAAACAGATACTGGCCCATTGGGCTCAGTCAGAAACAGAAATCACGGAGCAGAGCTCTACGTGCAGAATATTGGGCTTATAGCTCTTTCAGACTGGCTACTATGATCACAACGTCATTATCTGAACATGCATTTTATGAAATGCATCAAATAACAGAATATGCCATGAATAGCATTCATTTATAAAGTACAGACAGAATCTTATAATTCATTGGACCTTAGTCCGGCATTCAACTTTCATTGAGCATTCAGAATTCAGTTGCAAACATATGTCATTCAAATTTCATATGTAAACAGAATACTTCCAATACATTCCCGACTATCAAACTCCTCGGACTATTAAAGTCCGAAATTCACATACAGATCACAAACAGTTTAATAATTGGAAGTTAAACAAAATCAATTAATCCTAAGAAGATCATCTATGTTGACTCAAAAATGCTCCCTTTCTCTTATTGCCTTGAAGTCCCAGTAATGTTTGGATATTGTCGTTCAACGTGTTCCTCTAAAACATATCATACATATAAATATCACAATTTTACACAACTATGAATTTATTTATGCACATTCATGTATACTGAATACGTACAATGCATGTTCGTGACAATTCTGGGTTCCTTATCATTATTCTTGTCACAATATTCATTCATATATCATTACTCAATTTAACCATCCAGACTTGTCTAAAAACATACTTTTGGGTCTACTTTGAATGATTATTATTATTAGTAAAGTGAAGTAATTTGGCAACACTTCCTTCTGGAAAATTTTTCTCCCATGTCTTAAGTTTCGAATGACACCAAAATCATACAATTTGATTCAGTATTCTATGAGTTATGCTCATAATACCACAGACTTTGTACATTTGAACTTTTGGCTAGTACATGATCATACCCTCGAAGGTGTACAACTCATATCTCTTAATTCCCATTTTCAAAAATTATAAACGTTATACCAATCAAAAGCTAAAATAATAAAATACAACCTTTGTGAAGACACCTTTGTCTAATTCGGCTTTTATCAATACAGTTTACTCAATATCAACATGATATGATTTCTATCTCAGGTAGTACTATAGTCTCAATCAAGACTCAATTTCAAACTAGATTTTGAAAGGCTTAGAGATAGAATTAAAATTCTACTTATTCAAGAAAGTTGTATCCATATGACTCTAATTTAATCTGAATTAATAATCAACTCATTTAAAAATCTACAGATGAAGATATACTCAAAATACCGAAGCATGTTCAATGAAAATATTCCAGTTCACTTCCTCATTTTCATCCTAAATTCATCAATCAAATCTTTCCCGAATGACTTCAGATGGATCTAAATTTTCATGGATAGAAATAACAATGTGTTAGGAATCTATTGGTTTAAGTTTCAAGTCATTTCGAAGTTGGATGAAAAAGTTATAGCCAAAAGACTCAAAGCTGTTTAATAAAAATACTCTAGTTCATATGCAGATTTCAAAAAAACAAATTCATACACGCAAACCATCACCTTCTTCTTCCTTTCCTCTTTTATCCGAAATTCACATACATTTTAACGCCAAGTTCACTCCAATTTTCTAGATTAATTCACCACAAATACAACATCATTCTATACTCATTCACAAACCAATTTGTTTTCATGAAATCATCAAACTCTAATCAATTGATCAAACCTCTTCAACTACATAATTTCGTTCATGAAACCTATCCTTTTCCATAACATGATATCCCTTTTATCAAACACTTCATTATCAAAATTCTATTATTTTTACTTCAGTTTCATATCAGTAACATCAAAACACATTTCAACAATTCATGATTGATCATAAACCCCAAAATAGTACCTATTCCATATTTTTCCATATCACGTGTTCTGTAATTTTTTTCAATATTTTCTTAAACAAATTTCGGATCAGATTTGTATGACCATTTTGACCTAGGCAATAAGGTATTTACACAATACCTTCTACTAAAAAAATGTTCCACAATGTCTTAAGTGTCAAATGACATCAATTTCATGCATTTTGGTTCAGTATCGTGCAAGTTATAATAAAAAAACTACAGATTGTTCCCAAATCACGACAGAACACAATTTTCAACTTCAAGCCAAATTCCAAGACTCTTAATGACCGATTTCAAATTTGATTCCTTTATGAAAAATGTATCCCTATGTCTCTAGTTTACTGTGAATCAAACTCCATCCAATTTAAATAGTCACATATCAAGTTATGTTCTAAATACAGATGTATATTCAGTAAAATACTGCATATAACATGCTCCAGCTCACTTCAATCTTTCATCTTGTTAAGCATATCACCGAATTTGCTTCTTCCTTCACCACCCACACATGCATCAACACCATTCATGCATGCATTCATTTATCTTCCTACACCACTCATGCATGCACCCATTTACAAATATTAAAACATCATCAAATTGTCATTTACACTACCCATACAACTTAAAACAATAAAACATCACTTGCTTGATTCACACTTCAAATCCTCCAACAAAAATTTCAGAAATGAGGAGAGCAAATAATGGGTTTCGGTGATGGCAAAGCAAGAAGGAAGATGGTGTGTTTGGTGGAGACAAAACAAAGGAGCTGCAGAAAGTTTCT
>JANQBM010000008.1:6661333-6675775 GCA_025594535.1 Erythroxylum domingense
AATTAATTAAGTAATAATAATAATTTAATTAATTATATTGTAATTATTTCATCGTAATTAAAAAATTACAAATATACCTAAAATAAATATTGATACAATTATAAAATAATCAATGAATTATATATTTTCAATCATATTATACTGAGGGGCATTTTCGTCATTGATACTGTTTTTATGTTCTGTCCACTGCAACCAAACATATTTGCGTCCTCAAGAAGGAGACAACTTTTTCTGTTTTGTCCATCACAACCAAAAATCTCACTGTCTTTAATTTTTGTTTTATTCCGTCTCTAAATTTTTGTTCCGTTCTGTCTCTACATATTGGAGACAGTAATCAAATGCAGGATAAGAGTGAAATTCACGTCTCTTTTAGAACCCCTTAGCTGACGAGTCCTTTGTAAGCATTGATGGCAGGCTGACAGAGGATTTGGCAAGGGTAGCTATGAAGAAATCACTTGTTCTACTGAAGAATAGTGCAAAAACAGGCACACACTCCATCGTTACCTCTCCTCAAAAATGCATCCAAGATATCGGCAGATGGAATCCCTTAAACCATTCTAATAATTTGGGCTTTCGTTGTGGTCGTTGGACCATCACTTGGCAGGGACTTGATCGCAGCAATGTCATTGCAGGTACATTCAGCTTTTTCTTCTTTATTTATATTTGTAAATAAATGCATTCTGTCAGGAACCTTTTAACCAAAATTTTAAAGCTTTAAACAAAACAAAGAATGGATCATATCCCATCTCTAAGGCCTTCGTGATGGGAAGGAAACACTATCTTAGATGCAATCTCAACTGCTGTTGATCCTAGCACACAAATCATCTGTAGTGAGACCCCAGATGGTGATTTTGTTTTTACCACCCTCAGAAACACAGGGAAATTGAGAGGTGAACCAATGTTTGGAATCCTTTCTTAGATGCATGTTTTTTCTGAGGCTTAAACAATGGCACAAGTAGTTGTCGCTCGCAGAATGGTGGTACAGTACTGTATTCCATATCTCAATAAGCTTATTCTAATACCGATAAGGGAGATCAGATCCAATCTCACAATCTTCCCCTATTAAAGATTAAAAACTCAAATCTTATTGAATCTCGTGGACGTATGGTATTGACTGTTATACTAAGAAACTTAGAATCATGTGTTTGATACCCTTTGATTTTCTTCATCCACTCTCTGGTGATATAACTAGAGCATCCATTCCTTCAACTCCTGGATACTCTTTTCATGTCTCGGCTCCAATTTTTGTATTTGTGCTTTTATGTTTTCTTCCAGCAGTCTCATATTTTAAGATCTTGCTCCTTCCGTCATCACAATTCCTTACCTCTGAGAAGCAAAACTCTAATACCAAATTATAGTTACAATGTGGAAATGGCTAAACGTAATTAGAGTTCATAAATTAGGAAAATTTAGAAGAAGAGAGTATAGATTAGAGAGAGAGAGAGAGAGAAGCTAAGCTCGTTAAAATGTTATTATACGACTACACTAACGGTACGGATAAATACAATGGGGTTGGGATACATCAGGTTCATGCTGCAAACCAATAATTTCTCATAAGCAGATGATGGAACACTGACTTTTTTCTGATAAGAAGCATTGAGCTCGTCTTCCATTTATCAGGGCATTGATTGCTACTTCCATGTATATTATCTCATTGTTCTTCCCTTTTTAAATGTAGAGAAGGCATCAGCAAATATGCCAATTACAAACAGAAAACAAAATATGCTCCAGAGGACAAAAATCCAAAACAAATAAAGCCAGGAAAAAATTGTGAAACCTTTACAGCCTGTACAAAATTCCACATTGGATTGCTGCTATTGCAGCATATTTTCGGAAAATTTCCATTTGCTCTGATGCCTCTGTGCAACATTTTGCCTGCATCTTTATACAATACTACTTCTTTGAGTATGTAAGATATGGGTCTTGCGCAATGGTTAAAACATCTGGTCTCTCTGCTTGGTTATAAGTCAGACAACGACGAATCAATTCCTGCAATCCAGCATAGACATGCATTAATTCACCATCTATTGACGACGACATAAATTCATTCTTATCAGAATCTTGAGATGTAACTGGAAACTGAGCAACATAAAGGTGAAAAACCGTATATTGAAAAAGCTAACATCAAAAGGGACATGCCTCTCAAGATTCCTTCTGTTAACCTTTCAATTAAGTGTGTTCAACAGATATTATTTGATGTTGAACCTGGTTGAGCTTAAGACAGGAACTGTTAACCACGGCTAAGCAATTCTACTCAAACTTAACTTCCCAAAAAAAAAAAAAAAAACCTAATGAACCTCAGAATTTTGAGAATAACAAGAAGAATATAGAACTTAGTTCCATGGCAACCTAAACAACTACAGAGCTAATACTTGTAAATACTGATAAACCAAAGAGCATTTTAATCAGACTCACCTTTGCCTCGCCAGAAACAGTAGGCTTTGAAGGAAATTCTACCCTACGAGCTTTGATAATTGTATCTTCACGTAATATCCTTTCTTGTGTTTGGTCATGACCAAAAGGACGTCTGCCGAATAGCATTTGGTAAAACAAAACTCCTGCTGACCATACATCAACCTGTACCCAAAAGTAGAAAAAGGAAAAGAGCAAAGAAACGCATTTAATTGGATAGAAAATTCTACTCAATAAGGTGCATTTTGCCAGAATTAGGAGTTCTGATGAAAGACAACCACTCAATGAAAATGCTTTAACCAAAGCACAAAGTAAGAGAATCTCATTCGAGGAAAGCATTTATTTCGACATGTTCAATAACATTAATCGAGATCCTTGGAAAGTTATAAAAAGAAAAATAATGGCTTACTGACCTTTGATGATATCAAAGGGGTCCTACTGAGCTCAAAGCATTCCGGTGGCAAGTACCTAAATTTTCAAAAAGAGGAAAAAGTACTAACCAGCTTACCTACCATAAGCCAAACAAGTAATACAAGCTACTGCAAAATATAGAACAAAAGCTAAATCATATAACAGATGAAATATACTGATTCCCATCATAGAAAACATCGTTTAATTCCAAGTTAATTCTGAGTTCCAAGCACACATATATAGCACAAACTAAGAATAAAACTGAAGTTAAAATACCAAGAGAGACAGATCATTAATTCATTATCACTGTCTGCGACTTTTATGCAATCTCAAGCCAAATTTAGAGCTATTTTATTACTAGGGATTAGTCTTATTTTCTATGTTTCCCTTTATTCAATACTTTATTTCAGTTTTATGTTTAGGTTTGGCATACAATTGACAAGTGAGAACTTAAGCCTATTCAATGTCTTTCTTAAGCCTTTCCTTTTTACTTCTGTTTCTCCTTCTCTCCCTCTTTATCTTCCCTATGTCCCATCAATAACGCATCAATATAAAGAAACATAACTTTCAGACGTCAATTCTCAACGATAACTATATATAGACACAGCATTCACCGGTGCTCCATTCACACAGATTGTAGATAGTATTGACTCTGATGCTCATAAATTATTTTCCCTATTACTAACAAATTCACATTCAACTGTTCTATATTTCCCAGGTCTAAATGAATCTATGAACTCGTATTTACAACTCATCTCATATGAAACTATAGCATGGCTCACCAATATGTTCCTGCACCCTGGGAAGTAAGTTCCATCCCCTGAGATCCAACATCATCCTCCACTATCTTACTAAGACCAAAATCAGTAACTTTTGCTACACCAAACTCATCGAACAGAACATTCCCAGGCTTCAAATCATAATGGATAATCTTCTGCGCTCTTTTATTCAAGTATATAAGGCCTTGAAATATCTGGACAATAATGATCCGGGCTTCCCTCTCTGGTAAAATGGGTGTGGCTTTGAGAACAGCATCAAGATCTTTACCTGAAAGAAAAAGAAGTGTGATTCAAGACAAAAGATCTTAGTAAGCATAGGATGTACTTGTTCCTTTTCAGAAAAGAGCAAGTCTAACACATTCAAAAGCAAGCCTCATACCACTGCAGTACTCTAAGACGGTGCCGAAGGTATTATGATCAATCTCAAAAGTGTCCCAGAGCCGAACAATGTTGTTATGCACCAAGGTTTTATGAATATTGTATTCACGTATTGCATGCCTTATGTAACTTTGCTTCTTATCCTCACTCCACTGAGCATTAAGACCATGAAGTTTGCATGCAACATATCTATGCTCAACCAGATCATAAGCCTGCCGAAAATTTCTAATTCAAAACATTGAAAATGGTATTTTCTGAAAGTGTCGATTAAAAGAGTGATGTATTTTTGTACTGGAACTAAAAGTCGAGCAAGTAGGGAAGGAAACAATCATGGAAGATAATGAATCTCCAAAGTTCTGACCTTGTAAACCTCACTGAACCCTCCTTTACCAAGAAGATTTAGAAGGGCATATCGATGATTCAAAATCTGGAAATTGTTAAAACGAGAGCCATCTTCATCTCGTATTCGCTTCATTTCTCTTATAAGTCGTCCCTTTTCCAGTTCATAGCGATCTCTTTCACGCAATATAATATCCTCCTCCTAAACAGAATCAGAGAATCAACAAACAAGTAAGCAGGTGTACCAGAATAAATGTCATTTCTGTGATCTTTATGAAAATGGATACATCAGGAACCTACACGCTTGATGCTTGCCAAACGAGATTTGAATATCTCATCTTGAATGAGAAAATCTTCTTCGTGTGTGCCTAATTCTGCATCTGGCCCATCACTCTTATCTTCATAGCAGCAGAAACTGCCTGTTAGTTCTTATGGTGTTTCTTAAAACCTCAAAAGACAAGAGGTCTGCTCTCACCAACTAAGATGTAATATGAGAGTTAGCATGCTTCAAGCATGACTAATGCACTCATATTTTGGAGTTAAAAAAGGATCATTCACTGAAGACCATGAAAATGAGCAACGAATAGGAAAGTTTGAAAAACTTCCAAATAAGCAGATCAAGAAGACCATGACATAAGTGCTGATAAGAATTATAATTCCAATTATCAACAAGTTCTATAAGCAACTCTCTTAAACCATTCTATTCTCCTTCACATTGATTTGTCCAAAATTTTAAGATGTGTAACATGGGTCTGGCTATAAGAAAAGAAATAGAAGCAGCTTCTAGGTGTTAAAGCATTACCAGATTGCCGTTTCTTCAATGATTTTCGTTGCCGCTCAACAGCCTCCTTTGTTTCTAGTAATTGCCTCTACAAAATCAGATCATACTTACAACCTTACAACCCTAATAATATGTTTCCCATCAACAAAAGAAAAGGCATAGTGCTTTTCAACAGTTAGAGAAGCAATACATACAATCTGACAAAAATGTACAAAACACCAGTTCACCAGAAGAAATTTTGAAAAGGAGAGAGAACATACAAGATGAGAATTTAGATCCTTCAGGACTTGCCCATCCTCCCATGTCTCAGAGATGACAGTTCCGGCTCTGTGAAGGAAATATCAACATAATGACAAATAACGTCACAAAATGCTGAAGTATAACCAATTACAATATGAAAGGATTAATGAGGAAGAAATCAATCCTGAAACATCAAATGAAGGCCCTTCTAGGTCTAGCATGCTTCAACTTGAATCATGTTTTGATGATGTTGTCATGTTATGGTTTTTAAGCATGTCATATCATTGCATCAAGCAACCTAAGAATTCCTACAAGCTATTGGGTGACCATCAAGATATTTCAAGCAACAGCAAGCGAGTGGGAATGTTAAAATCCAAAACAAATGCTTTGCATATTTCTACAAACTCCAGCAACTCTCAACACCAATTGACCATGTTGATGTTTGCCTCTTAAATGCTCTCATTACTTTAATAAATCCTTTATTTTTTAGTATATTAATCATGCAGCAAACAATGGAGCAACAGCGGCTGAAATCTTGGAACGCCGCTAAGCGAACAAAGGAAAAAGAAAAAGTATGCTGAAGTACCTTATCACACCCACATTTCCAAGTCTTAAAGAGTCCTGGCGTACTTTCATCCTAGCTTCTTGTCTCTCTGCTTTTGAAACTGATATTAGCAGATCAGATATTATTTTTGTTCTCTGCATCAGTAAGGTAATTAAGGTTAGAAATGGTCCCAAACGTGTGCTTATAAAATTAAATTAAGAGAACCTGTATTTCCCAGGATGAGATAGCACACCAAACAAGTAACTGTTTTCAATCCAAATTAAGTGTGCATACAAAACCATGAAATCCTGATCCAATTTGAGACTAAAGAGGACACTTCAAGATCGACAACAGAAATCAGTGTATCCAAGTAGAAATCCTACTAACTGACTTGTCCAAAATGGGGGGAGATACAAATCTAGAATGGTTCTCCATAGTGTCAATAGCATATTGTTCAGGCAGACTCAATAGTTAATAGATTAGCAAAGATTAAGCAACTACAAGTATCAACTTTTTACCGTGCAATGCCAAGATCACAAATTCGTACGTATCCTACTGGTTTTCTCATAAAACTCCAGAAGAGTAATTCTTATACCAATACAAGGACATTCGGCAATCCTTGCTATAGCATTTAGGCTGGCAAAAGACAGCATTCCAGGATCATTATGGTTCTTTTAGGCCAAATATTGTAAAACAAATAAAAATCAGAAAATCTAACACATTGTTCTATCAATCCTACAAATCATTTCGGAAGTATTTAAGAGATCAAGAATCTCAGAAGATACTAATAACCACCTTGTTTACAAGGCAACAGGTTAGATGTAAGATTCACAACCTATAAGATTAAATTCATTCATCACAAAGAATGCTAGTATATAGATAAAACAGAAAGGCAAGCTCAACATTACATAAAAGACTTAAGGCAAGCTTGATGAGGAAGTAAAAAGGATATAAATGCAAGTTACTAAATCCTTTAAATAAAACTCATGTAAGAAAATGAAGAGTCTTCCATGAACACACCTTTGGCTTCATTTGCTGCTCAAAATCTTTAAGTTCCTTTAATTCCTGAGGAGAAAAACATGAGGAAGTAGAAACTTTATAAGATGAACATGCTTAATGGACATCCAGAATCAATAAAGTAATGAGAACAGTATACCTTTTCCAACTGCCGATACATATCGAGATTGTCAGATGCCTCTTGACGAGATTTACGTACGTCCTCCTCCAAGGCTGCAACTTTTGCACGTAGCGATGGGAGGTCCTCCTAATCCAAGATGACAAAAAGGTAGCATTACAACTTCAGAATGTCAATCCCATGCTATAATCAAAGGAAGCCAGAAGAAGCCCCTGAACCACTCAAAAGCCTTACAAGTCGAAAGAAAGATATTTTCCTAACAGGTAAAAGAATTTTAAGAAATAAAATCAGTGAATTGCTACCTCCACTGAAGTCTGACCATTACTCCAAATTTGCTCTTTGGGCTTACTTTCCTGCAAGAAAAATACAAAGGGTCATTATAAGGCATTTCCTGTCAATGCGAGTCCCAACTTCCTCACTAGTGATCTACAAATAATGGCAGCATGACATAGCAAAACTCTTAACTTAATATTTGAGAGCCTCCACTTATTCTTTATAACATAGAGACCATTTATGTTTCTAACAGCCAACAGTGATTAAATTGATAAAAAATTTATAATGAATCCATCAGAAAAAACCTTGAGTGGACCCCACATAGCATTTTTCAGCTACAGCTTGTTCCTCATAGCACTGACAAACTAGAGGCAACTAAGTTCCAAGTTTTTATTCACATACTCATGATCCAAATTTAAATATAAGACGAAACTTCAATCTTTACATGGGATATGATTGCAAATTTATAAGCAACATGAATAATGCACGCATAGAAATATTTGAAAACGATCTAGAAGGGGGGTTGAATAGATCTTTTAATCTTTTTCGCAAAGAGCTACAAAACAGATAATTAGAACACACGAAACAAATAAAACAAATTGAAATGTAAAGGAATAGAGAAGAGAGGAACACAATATTTATAGAGGTTCGGTGCTAAGACCTACGTTCTCTACCTAAGTTCCCACTTAAGATTTTGACAATACTCTTTACTACACACTTTTTAGTTCAGTGTGAACTTTCCAAACAACTTGACTTCCAGCTCAAGCTACACCTTACAGTTGATTTGTTTTCCCGGCACAAATCCTACCTCCAAGTGATTCTTCTCTAATCACTCAGCTCACGACAATAACAATGATAGAGATGAAGTAGCAAAACTCATTACAGCTGAATACAATCAATATAGGCTAAATAGCAAATTGAGAGCAATTAGATGATAATCTTGAATTATAGCAAGTATACTTCACTTTGGACTTGTGTATATGATCCTCTGAAGAGTTGATCTTTATTTGAAGGCTTCAAGATGTTTTTTGACGTTGTGGAACTTCCCTAGCTATTGTAGAATGCTCCTAGCTGTTGTATGAAGATTTCTTCCCGTTTGAAATCAATTGACAATGTCAAGTTGTGTTCAGCTGTAATTGATAGTCAACTAGTCGGCGTGTAATAGTCGACTAGTACATTATAGTCAACTTGTCTTCAAGAATTAGTCGACTAGAACTAACGTTTTTCATCAACTTTCAGCTCCGCTCTTCGAATAGTCGACTAATAGCATGATAGTCGACTAGTCCATTGATCCAACTGACAAAGCTAATTGATAATAGTCGACTTGCAACATGATAGTCAACTTGTCCAATGCTCCAACTGACAGATCTCATGAAATCTCCAATTCTTGATTGTTGAGATGCTTATTTGAATTCTTCAAGCAATATCTTCTCATAATTTACACGTTGTTTAATTCAACTTATCCAAATCTTGATCTTCATAAATCAACTTATCCAAATCTTCTGACTTTTAACACATTACATCGACTTGTGCTAGTGTTCCATCAACTTCATCTTAATCCATTTAACCTGAAATTATTACTTAACCAATTCTTTAGTTTTATTATTATCAAAACAAAAAAGAATTTAATTTGTCAACCTCCAATGGTCCAACAATATTGATATTTGAGTGAGTGTGATTACGATTGAGTCTTCCTCAGTGAAGTAGTGGTCTAACCCCCCTGTACACAATCTAGTTTCTACACACTATAATTTGCGGTTTAGTAGTATAAATTCTCTGTTTCCTTCCACACAGTTATGCATGAAGTAAAGACCTCTTGAATGCCTTTCAGACTTGAGTCTAACCCCTTTGTACTTCATAATCTTATTTCTACACACTATACTTTGGGGTTCAGTTAGTTATACAAATTCTCTGTTTCATTCTACACAATTATGCAAACAGTAAAGACCTCTTGAAATGCCCTTCAGACTTGGGTCTAACCCCTTTCTACTTCATAATTTAGTTTCTATACACTATACTTCGGCGTTTAATTAGTAATATAAATTCTGTGCTTCCTTCTACACAATTATGCATGTAGTAAAGACCTCTTGAATGCCCTTCAAACTTGAGTCTAACCCCTTTCTACTGCATAATCTACTTTCTACACGCTATACTTTAGGGTTTAGCTAGGAATACAAATTCTCTGTTTCCTTCTACACAGTTATGCAAGTAGTAAACGCCTCTTGAATGCCCCTCGGACTTGAGACTCAATACCACCAAACTCCACATAAAGGCAAAATTACATGAGCTTATCAAAATTTTCCCACTAAGAACCTCATTTTCCTTAAAGATTTCAAGGAAAATGATTCAAAGTTTCCTGACCGACATGGAAATCAATCTCCTAATGTTTTATGCATGCAGATGGCAGGACTCTCTCTCTCCAATGCAACAGCACATCCAAACATAACAGCATGCAGGAATTGTTAATAACAACATTAACTAATCACTGTTCCCCAAAGTCAAGAAAATATTATGAGTTATATAACATTAGCCTTTGTCCCCAATATACATTAAAGAATTTTAAATCATAGTATCAGGTCAGGCTTTTGCCACGAAGGTCATATTTCATCTTAACAAAATTCAATTTTCTTGCCATATCATTAGCTGTTTCCATTTGCTTTCGATGTTTACCATAAATAAAACCATCAACATGATTTACTTGAGGCATTTCAGCCAAAAAATGGGACCTCTAAGTCAGTGATGGTAACTTTAGAAGAAGGCCAACCTAGTGATTTTCAAGTTTAAATTATACAAAGCCCTGAACTGGGCTTCAGGCCATGCTATTACATCTGGATATCTCTTTTTCATATATATATATATATATATATATAATATGTTGGAATGCAATATAATTTTCATATGTGTATCAGAAGTATGAATCTATGACACAAATTGCAGTTACTTTATCCATAGCCTTCACCAGTGTCATAATCTTCTTGTTTGACAATAAGCAGAAGTCTCATGGCAGGTATTTAACACATTGCCTTGCAAGATAATAGATTCAGGTAGATGCTCTGGTCGGACGGACGTTTAAAGTTTTAAGTTGGACAGAACAGATAATCCCAACTTTTGGTGATGCGCCATTCAAACCATCACCTGGCATAGGATTATCCTACACTTCAACGAATAAGAACTCTCCATAAACCCCCTTCCACGGAGATAAGAATGGCTGGTTGAATAAAAAAATTTTACCAAAGTACTCCTAGAGTCCACAGACTGGAGAGTAGATATTAGATGTATATAAGATTGACTCAATCACCTCTTCATATCAAACCATATTGGTAACCAACCTTTTTCTTTTTGACCCATTCTTGTAATAGGGCCAGTAAAATCTGATGACACCTCATCACATGAAGCCATATTGGCAACCGCATTTTTCTTTTTAATCCGTTCTTGTACTATGACCAGTAAAATCTGATTACAGCATTTTACAATGCGACCAACAGATAAGAAGAAAACATTCTAGCTTGATTACTATTAAAAGTCATGTCTTTGTTTTTAATAAAAAACCATAAGATAAGAGTTGTGTTCCCCTAAACTTTCTTTCTTGTGGTATAATACTGACCTTTTGATGGGAGTTCTCATGTTGACCATTTGAAACTAATGCTGTTGAAGCAGAAGTTTGTGATCTAATATGGTCATTGACTCTAGAACCACGACCTCTACCTGAATTTGAATTTCCTCTACCTCGAACCTGCTTTCTTCTACTTGTATCAAAAGCAACCTTTGTCTCTAGGCCTTCAGCACCTTTTTGCATTCCATCTGCTACTGGATGGGCCTTTTAGATAAAAATTTTATAGCAAAACACAGAGGAAGCATCCACCATAGCAACGAAGCTTTAGTTAAAATCAAGTGAAAAATAGTATGGGCTAGGTTTAGCACATACTCAGTTCCAACCAATCAATTTATCAATCATCAATCTACCTCCACACGTTCAATAGCATTTGAAGTATCATCCTCTAGTAGTCTCTGGCGCTTTAGGGTGTTCGCTTGTATAAGAAACTCCTCACCATTCTGACATAAATGAATAAATGACAGAGTGATGAGATGGAAACCAAATTATTAATGTGTGTACCTTTAACCGGGTCGTTAATGCAAAGCAGGAATTCTTCATAAAGGAAACAGCCACTTAATAATTGTTGCTAAATGCCCAAACAATGACAAGATAAGTGCTTATTTCGGAAAAGAAGAAGCACCAAGCAATTTCTGAGATGAATATCTTTACACTCCAACATATGAGGAACTATTCGTCTGAAATTCTGTTATCTATAATCACTTGCAACTCATTGCACCAATTTTTCTTTTTGCGCATGGTAAAAAATATAGCTTAAACAAATCACGCTATAGCCAAATCAAATCAATGTTTACATTTAGCAATAAAAGAAATGTGCAAGAATACTTATTAGATCGAAAATTTCTTCCATTTATGAGTTTGGATATTGACAAATATCACTCCCTAGGCCCCTTTAACTTGAGACTACGTATTTCATATCAACTTGTGGATGATCCGATTGATAGAAACTCTACTCTACCCCCATCTCAAGGCCAGAAGGATACTGAACAAGGTGTAAAGAGTAAAGAAAAACATGTATTTCCTCAGAAAGAAACTGTTGGTGCATTCAAGATAGGATTACACAAAACTCAAGAAGAGGAAGGAAAAGTAAGTATAATTTTCAATCCAGTTTTCCAACAGTAGACATAAACAAATCAAATCATAAATTACAATGTTATTCCTACATCGTTTTTTCCTATGAATGTGTTATTAGGTGCATAGGCTTGCATTTAGTGGAACTAAGAAGACGGGCAATGAAAACCAGACAATCATGAATCCTGTAAACTGGCTTGCGACCGATCCAAATCCCCCACAACACTTCGGTAGATGAAGTTCAATAGCTAAATAACAAAGTTTCAAATTTTGAGAATTCAATTCAAATGTCAAACAGATAAAAAAGCAACCTGACAGACATTTCTAAAGCTTCTAAAAGAAGTGAACCCAATTCAAACACTTCAGATTCATAAACTGAGAAAAATTAGTAGGAATGATAGCATTAATAGGAGCTTACATCATCATCAGAATCGCTAGAACTCAAAGACTCCGGCAAGTTCTCACTAGGCCCAAGTTTTGTTGCACAAGAGGCAGATGACGATCGGGCGGCTACCAAGTGCTGTTGCTGTGGCGGAGGCGGTGGCGGAGGGGGGGCGGAGGCGGTGGAAGATGCCTTGCCGACCATCCGAGCTTCGAGTTTTGCAATCTTGGTGGGTAAAGAATGGTCTGATTGGTTGGAAGAGTTTGACGAGAAATGCAACAACATGTCATCCGACATTGTACAGAAACCCCACTATCACGCAACCAAAACAAATTTAGATCATCAGGGTAGGCTTAGAATTGAACAAAGCGAACTGGGTCTGGTTCAGAATTTGGAATAAACCCTAAAATGCTATTCTTTTGAGAAGAAAAAGAGTTGTCCTTGACAGCTTTTGATTGATACAAGATAAAAGGCATGATCAGAGAAGAGGCCAGGATGGTCACAGTGAAAGAGAGTATAGGAAACAGAGTGAAAGAAGGAGATCTTGGGGTGAGAATATAAGTAGCAAGGAAGAGGAATCAAAGTGGAAGAGAGAGGTAGAACAAGGAAAGATGGCCTTTTTGGTTTTGTTAATGCTATTTTTCACTACGTTGTGTACTTGTTGGGCATGAAAAGATACTAAACAGGGATGAGATGTGTGTTGTGTAGTGTAATGGGTTTGATCAGGTTTAAGATTGCAAATTCAGATGCTAGAGAATTTAGGTTGTGGGGACTAGAAATGGCTGCAACTGCAATTGCAAATGAGGAAGGGAATGGATTGGGAATTAAAGAGATGGAGAGAGAGGAGGTGGAAACTTAACTAATGTAATGTGGTCATTTACATTGTTTCGTTTGGCTTTTCTTTCCTCTCTTGTTGCCACATTACATTGTTTCGTTTGGCTTTTCTTTCCTTCCTTGCTTCAAGAGTGAGATATATCTAATTTTATTTTCACACAAGCCATCTCCCCAAGTTGCCATTTATTTAAGAGGTTTGTGTTCATGGAAAATGCCAACAATGACCCTTTGATAGGGTTTCAAAAAAGTCCTCTACCACAACTTGTTTGCCGTGTACAAGACACAATTCCTCGTGATTAACAATTTCGTATTGTAATGTCTGATATAAAACGGTACCGAATTGTTAATAAATTAATCTATTTAAGACTAAATTTAGTCTAAATTTCAATTTTTTTCATTAAATATGAAAATAATAAACTCTTAAGAACTTAATTATTATTCTTTTCTCGCGTAATTGACATCCTAAAGATTTTATAATCTGTTGCTCTAGAAAATTCCTTAGATCCACTGGATCCATTGGTCACTTCCCATGTCCTTCCACGTGTTCATCAACGTTGTATTTATTTACTGTATTTAATATGCGGAGACGGAACAGAACGAAAATTTTGAGATAGAATAAAACAAAAATTAGAGACCGTAAGTTATTTGATTATGATAGACAGAACAAAAAAAATTGCCTCCGCATCAAAGACAGAATGTGTTTAATTGCAATGGACAGAACATAAAAATAGTGTTTATGACGAAAATACCTCTGCAGTATAATATGATTAGAAATATGTTATTCATTGATTATTTTATAATTTTATCAATATTTTTTTAATGTATTTGTAATTTTTAATTACAATATAATTAATTAAATTATTATTATTACCTAATTAATTACATTATATTTAATTAAAATATTATTATTAATTAAAATATAAATATTCATTAATTAACATATTATTATTCATTAACTAAATATTGTAATTAATTAATTAATTAAAATATTATTATTAATTAATTAAAATATTGTTATTAATTAATTAATTACAATAAAATTAATTAAATTATTATTATTACTTAATTAATCACATTATATTTAATTAAAATATTATTATTCATTAACTAAATATTGTAATTAATTAATTAATTACAATATTTTAATTAAATAATAATAATAATTTAATTAAATAAATAATTACAATATAATTAATTAAATTATTATTATTACTTAATTAATTACATTATATTTAATTAAAATATTATTA
>JANQBM010000008.1:6675875-6686400 GCA_025594535.1 Erythroxylum domingense
TTCATTAATTAAAATATTAATTAATTAAAATATTATTATTCATTAATTAAAATATTGTAATTAATTAATTAATTAAAGTAATATTATTATTTATTTAATTACATTATATTTAATTAAAATTTTAATTATTTAAAATATAAATATTCATTAATTAAAATATTATTATTAATTAATAGCTATATTTTAATTAATAATAATATTTTAATTAAATATAATGTAATTAAATAAATATTATTATTATTTTAATTAATTAATTAATTATAATATTTTAATTAATGAATAATAATATTTTAATTAATAAATATGTTAAAAAAATCCTACAAGTAAAATATTCTAGTGGAGAGAGGGCATTTATGAAATTTCTTTATGTCTTTTGTTTCCGTCCTCAGGATGAGAAATATCGTACTACAGTCTTAAAAGGAACAAAAAATTTCTGTCTTTATCCTCTAAAAACGGAATGAAAATAAGTGAAGATAACAAACAAACACACATATGGACAAAATTATTATGTCCTTATTCTACCAAACACTACGCAAGAGTTATGGTGATTATAGCCGCCATAGAGAGGACATGAAACTTCAATTCATCTCTGTTTTATTCATTTATGAAGGAAAAAGTCTAATGGAGCTACAGGCAACGGTCGATTACTTTGTCTTTCAAGACTACTTCAACAAGTTTATCAATTAATTAGAGGTCGTTTAATATTCTTTCAACACACAGTCAACCGTCTTAAAAACATTAAGATCTAAAACCGAGTTACCATAGTACTAACAAACAAGAAAACAGTGGTGGCTCATCCCTTAATTAAATCAAAGAAAATGTTTGAACGGACACCTAATGTCTATACGTGCCTTGACATCAAAGAAAACGGTATTAAATAACCAAATGTGATTCAGAATGACTTTCACCACCCCCCCTATAAATCGAACATTGAAACAAAACAAGCGAGAATGTTACATGGTGGTCACGCAGGTAAGATACAGCTTGGGGACCTATAATTTCACAAACACTTGAAGTTCGCATTTGAATATTGGCTCGAGTCTTATCACCAATCATAATTTCTCCTTATTCCAGTGTTGTTATAGTTCTGAAATCTTGATGCAGAATATCTGTGCTGAAAATCTGATGCTGATTCATGAAATGGAGTTCCAACATGACTTTTGTGTATTCTCGCTGATCCATGAAATGGTGGAGTACCACCATGACTGTTGTATGGTGGAGTGCCAACATGAATGTTGTGCGTTCTTGCTAATCCATGAAATGGTGGAGTGCCAACATGACTGTTGTGCGTTCTTGCTAATCCATGAAATGGTGGAGTGCCAACATGACTATTGTGCATCCTTGCAGGTGACCACGAAGATGGAGTAGAATTATAATGAAAAGATGAAACTTGACGACCTTTGTTATAAGTTTGTGTTGAAGGAGACTTCCAATGACTCTCTTTGTACCTCGAGTGAGACGAATCACCAGGGTGGTCTGTAATCCACCCACCTCTGTGCTTTGATTTTTGAGGTGTTCTAATGGCTTGTTCTTCAGACTTCTCCTTCCTCCTTTTACGATTCTTTCCATGATCATGTGGAGCAGATTTGCTTTCCCTTTTCTTTTTCTTTTCTTTGTGTGAATTTAACGTAGGAGTAGATGTTTCACGATTCCTCTTCCGAGCCTGTAAATAGTGAGCAAAAGGTACTCAGGAAGCCAAATTATTCGGGAAAAGAAAAACATAAAACATCTCAACGCCGTGAATTGGTGGAAATTCTGAGCACCTAATGGCAGTTAAGTTTACTACAGAAATCTCTGCCGAAACTAACCTTGGCCGAGCTTGTGCATTCACGTGCAAAATGTCCTGATCCGCCACATTTATAGCATAAACTAGGTGATGCTGTGTTATTAACTTCCTCGTGCAACCTTGGATACACCTTCACAAATAAGATTCATGAATGAAAAAGAAGCTATTATCCAGGAAAAGTAACAAAAAGCAAAGTATCTTGGGAAACAGTTTCAGACAATCAATAGAACAAGAAACAGAATGATGAAATGCAAAAAAAAAAAAAAAAATGTTGACACCAAAAGAGAAACAGTACACTGGATGGTACTAAAGTTAGTACGGAAATCCCTGCTGAAACTAACCTTGGCAGAACTGTTGCATTCACGGGCAAAATGACCTGATTCGCCACATCTATAGCATGAACTAGGCGATGTTGTGTTATTAGCTTCCTCATGCAACCTTGAGCATGCCTTCATATAAATTATTCATGGATTAAAAAGAAGCTACCATATAAGGAAAAGTAACCAAAAGCAAGACAATCAATAAAACAAGCCACAAAATGATAAAAAGTAAAAAGAGCAAAAAAAAGGATGATGCCACTGAAAGACAAGAATTGAAGCCAGATTTTATGTCAAGTAGCATACCAAACGGAACTAAATAAATGGCTACAAACATGAAAATCAATGAACAGAACTTACCAAACCAGAATGGCCCACCTCCCCACATTTGTAGCAAGAAACTTCTCTTGCAATACCATCAATTGAATTACTACAACACAAGTGGCCAGAGCCTTTGCAGATGTAGCATTGTATTTCCTGAGAAGGAAAAAAAAAAAACAGAATTCCAGACACCTTCCTCAAGTATAGAAAGCTTTGAAAAGAAAAAGTTCATATCACCCACAGCAGAAGTGGAGAAAAACCTTAAGATCATCAAGAGGATAACCGTTCCTGCATAAGAATAAATCATGTCCTGTATCTCCACATTTTAAGCATATTTTTGAACTTTGCATAGTACTTTTAAGCTTCTGTGGACAATCTTTTGCCTGATGACCTGCTTGTTTGCAAATAAAGCAATCCCGTCCCTGTGAAGAAACAAGCATTAATGTACAAGCAAAAAATTACATCAGTTGATTCCAAAAATAACTAAGAGAATAAGAAAAAAAAAAGATAAAACATAGGTAAAGGAGAATAAAAAACAAAACAAAGCCTCTCATATCAGAGCATTGAGGAATTCAATATCCAAGAATTCTTAACTATTTAGAGGCTATGATCTAATCCTATAAAGCAGTTCATCACTTGGGATCTCTAATTGAATGGAAACTGATGGCAGAGTTCATCTGCTTATGGACCTAAAAAGAGTCAGAATCAAGAATCATGAAAATTTGATTCCTACATGCCTCTTCTCATAATAAAAAGGAAAACAAATGGAGTGGTGATAACAATTAGAGAAGTCTGTTACGTTTTTCCTATCTCATAACTGCAAACTACCTCTAGCATGAACTCGAACATTATTCACAAGAACGTAAAGAAAAGATTAATAGATGCCCATATCTACACATACACATACACAAACACAAACACAAACACATGATTGAGCATTACTTCATTCACAACTAACAGATATACATGTTAACAAGTAAGCCATTCCAAATTAACTAAAGTAGTCCACTTAGAATTGACCACATACATCTTCACTCACTCAACAAAGAGCTCACAGCCAAACAATCGATCAATCTAATAGAAAGTCGCACCTTGAAATTTCAATCACTAACCTTCTTACATTGCTTGGCTGAATGATCCAAACTCCCACAGACATAGCATGGCTTTTTCTTCTTCTTCTGGGACGGGCAGTTCACAGCCATATGACCTTCCTCGCCACAATTAAAGCATGTTGCAGACCAGCCACTTTCTGGAGGATCAAAGTACCTTTGCCCCCGCTGACAGATAAATATAACAGAGAGATACCAATCTAAGCCTTCATATGGAATTACATTTGGACTTTCTCTTTGTTATTTTCCCAAAATCACATAAGAGGTATTTCATAAACTCACAAGAAGCTTCCTCAGCACCATATTGTCTGACATTTCAACCCCATTTGGACTTACTGATGCAACCAACTCCTCCGGGTCCTTCACTGTTTCCACCTTCTCAACTATTTCTTCCTTCTCTCCCTCTTCCTCTGCAACAGTGACCTAGCCAAACTTTGAAGTCAATTTTTCAACAAATTCAATCCCCAAACCCCAAAAAAATTTGTACTGGGTAGACAAGTACAGTATTTGATAATTAAAATCGGGAGTATGAGGGTAATAATTGAACTAAGCACACCATTAAGAATCAATTAGTTGATGATTAGAAAAGAAGAAGAAGAAACTCACAGATTTATCTTCACTTTTTATTTTCATCTTATTTTTCTTCTTCTTCTTCACTCCACTAACATCCGTCGCAACAGCTTCAATCTCCAGAGAAGAAGAAGAGGTTAATCCCACCACACCACTATCACCACCACCGTCGCCAGCACTTTCACCGCCCTTTACAACACCAATATCATCCTTGGGCGGTTCATAATCCAAAACGACCACATCATCGTTGTTGTTCTGGTCGAGCCTCGTCGCGCGCATTATCATCGCTTTCTCGACGATCTTCAAGCTCAGATCTTCGTTCGCCTCCTCGTCGTCGCTGTCCACAACCAGAGCCGAGCTGTTCCAGTTGGGTTCATCGTCTTCTTCGTAATCTCGTGCATCAGCTTTCGCTATATGCTTGTCCCTCTTCCCCATTTGCGACGTAGAGCATTCAAAAAAAAACCCTAATTTTCAAATTGGATGTTACACGAGGAAAAAATTTGAATCTTACGGAGAAGAATAACCCAAACCCTGCTGTTTCTCTGGTCGTTTTAGGGTTTCTGCGTAATTTTATCTCGTCCACGCTGGGTCTCCTACACTAGGGAAAAGACGATGTGATTAATCGCTCTCGATGGTCAAACGAAAAGGCCCTAGCAAGAGAATACGGTCTTGGGCTTTGACACGATAAGATTAGGCTTATTGAAAATGTGTTGAGCCCAAACCCAACTTCAAATATCATTATGCGGTATTTATTTCTACGCTTTTAGTATTAACAGAATTTTTATTAAGTTGTTATCAAATTTCCTGAAATGTAATGTTATAGGCATCCTTCTTTCATCGATGGTGTACTATAGCACTTTAAATATACTGAATTGAAATTTGAGCCTATTCCAAATCTCCTTTTGTTTTAGTGTATGTGAACCTTTAAGAAGGATATCACTTTTAAGAATTATTATATTGATTTTGAGTTTGTTTAGGAATGTGATGATGGCATTGGTTCTTTTGGGATTATATAGAGTTTACATTTATGATATGCTAATTTGCTTAGAAGACTACCTATCATATGTCTTCACATTGTATACTTTTGCTTATATGGCTTCCATCACTCATCATCTAACCTAGCTTATCTTGCATATCTTTTTACATATTTTTCAAGTTGAAATTATAACAAAGAACACTTAATGAATTTAAGACTCTTTACTCATAGTAAGTTTAATTCAACATACAATTATTTTTATTCTTTTCAAATATTTGATCGAAACATTCGATATAATTATATATTTTGTGATAAGATGTTTAAAGGTATATGAATTTATAAAATGAAAGGACATTTTACTGTTGTAAAAGTAACATTTCTTCTTGCGTGAAAGTATCATTTGATATACTTGAGAGAATTGAAATTAATTCATAGTAATAATAATTAATAAAAAACCTTGTAATATATGAATTGGAGATTGTGAAGTACAAACAATTGATAAGAGAAAAAGAAAAATTATCATTAATATATCTTCTTGTTTTCATCCAAAAAGTATTGACGATTCTTACTGAGTTAAAAAATGTTTTTGAATGATAAGAATGTTGTTTTACGACATAAAAGAGATTAGTCTAGATGGTTATCTCATATTGCATTCTTTTAAGTGCTTTAAATTGACTTTATTTTTAAAGAAAAATAGATATTGCATCAACGATAGGTCTAAGATTTAAGACACCTTTTTATTATGATATTCGTGTGTCTTTGTTTCAAGGTCTGAAGAAAGAATGTCAGTATATTATATATTCATATAAGTCTATTTAGGGAGTAATATAATACACTATTGTGATAACTAGGTTGGCTGATCAAGGAAAAATAATCCCGACCAATTTATTGGTTTTTATAACATTGGAATAAATTTTATTAAGTCTATTGATGCTTTTAATGTGAAAATTTGTTCGCAGGCTTTATTTTAATTATTTTTTGAAATTGTCGACTTATTTGGACCAAAAATATTATCCATTTTGGTTACATATAATGCAATTAATTATGTGTGACTTAGGTACTTATTACAATCAAATGATGAACATATTTATACAGCATACTTATTGGTGCCTATGTGATGTACATTATATAATCTCATTTTTTAAAATATTAGTTCTATAAACCATATTTCCAATCTTTCTTCATGTATATATAAGCTTTTCTTGTGTAATTATTTGACTTTTTTTTTTCTCTTGGTTAAGAAAGTAAGAAAATTGGTTAAGATTATCCATCTTATTACTACCAGGTCTACAACTACATTTATAACTTTAAAAAGTAATTATTATGATTATAAAAAATTGTTTCTTAACTTAGCGACAAATAAATACTTTTAAGTCATAAGTTATCAAAGAATGCAAAATATAAAGAGTTTTATACTATTGTCATAAATTTTGGGGATATTTGCTTAATTATTGTAAAGATTATGGATTCACTTATAAAGTTATTGCAAATTATTGATTCAAATGAGAAGTCATTTTGGGTTATATATATGATGGTATATATAGGATTCACAAGATAATTATAAATTTTTAAAAGAGAAAGAGAAATCGGACAAGCCTTGTACAAATAAAAAGAGAAATTGGACAAGCCTTGTACGAATATTTTTTATTCTTAATAGGATAAACATCTTACTCAAATATTTTAAAGTAATTTTATTTGTTGTTATTGATTGTATGATTTCTTTATTATATTTTCAGAATTTGTAGTAAGAAGAGAATATATGATTTAATTGAAATTAATTATATCGACCATACTAATTTTTGGATTAAATAAGAAGAGCTATTTCTTACACTTGATTATAATGAACTTGAAAAGGTGATTTATGAAGATAATATATTTTTCATGAATAATGAATTAAGAATATTTATAAGTAGTTAGTTAATATATTATTTTAAGCATATTTTAAAATAAAATTAACATATTACAATAGAAAATATTTTCATACATTGCTAATTTATAATTTACTTAAATGCAATAGAAGATATTGATACAAATGCTTTGGATGAAAGCGTAACTTATGAGTTTTTAAATAGCAGTCAAGTATTTCAATTTTTTTATGATGATAAGATATAACCTCACCCATAAGCACAATTTTAATAATACCTATTATTTTAATATTTTTATATACTACTCAATTTTAGTTAGAGTTATCAAATTTACTATTAATTGATTAAACATTAAAATATTTGTTTATTTTATTTTAATAAAATATTTTTTATTTTATTTTATTTATTTATTCTTATAAATTGCCAAAAAACCATAAACAACTTATAAATGTTAAGAGAAAAAGTTGAATTTTTATGTTTATTAAGGTTCTACTATTTAGTTGAAGTTTTTTTAAGGTAAATTTTTTTAGCCTTAAAAATTCACTTGGTACATGAGAAATTTAGGTTATTTTGTAGCATTATGTTCTTGTTTTCATTTGATAGAGCGTAAATATATTTTTAAAATTTTAAAAATTATTTTGTGTGATTATTGTAACTTTAATTTGACATACAATACTAAAATTTGTGGATTTGTGTTTGTTGCATGATTATATAAATTAAAACTCATTCTTGGAAATTTACTGGGTGAAATACTCTTAAATCATTGCAAATTTTGATTTCCTAAATTTCAATAGACACAACAATCTTAGATGAAAACAACCCATCATAGTTAGATGCAAGGCAGTGTAGACAATCTATTGTTCTACTCCTCTTCTCTGCACCTTCTCTTCTCTACTCGGCTTCACGTTGTTTTCTATCTCTTTCTCGGTTTCGTGCTATTTCTTATCTTCTTCTCACCTTTCCGTTGTTTCGTGTCTTCTTTTCGAATTCACGTTGTTTGCTCTCCTCTAATATCCTTAGCAGCCCCCTTTCTTCTCACGTGGGATTTGAATAGTGGTTTAACCAAAAGTCAGCTAACAAATGCCTGCGATTCTGTAGAACCTCAGAGGAAGTTGTAGCTTGTAGAGCCTTGTTATATCTTGATGCCTAAACAGGGGGCTTATGACATACATACATAAGACACGAGGTTATCAAGCAAGATGAAATAACACAAGGACACGTTCTCAGATAAACAGAATCAATAACAACAGTGACATACTACAAAAATGACAATCTTAAAGAAGAAGAAAAATAAGTGAAGGTAGCACAATTACTTTGAATCTGTAACGAAATCAGTATCCCAAAACATAGAAATTGTCAAGGACTAAGCCAGAAAATATAGCCTCTCTAATTCCCAACGATTCGAAGGTCCAAATCAATTCAAAGTTAAACCACCATTATTAGGTCATACACAAATCAAAATGAAACCGGTAGAGAGAAAGCTGAGCAGAGAGTAGATAACGTGAAACCGATAAGAAGACACAAAACGACATAACAGGAATATAAAATTGATCAGTACTCATTAATACCCAAAACATTAATGGCGGTTGGTTCAAATAGAGGAATGGTAATAAGAATAGGAATGAATATAGTGAGGAATGAGAATGGATATTATGAGTATAATTATGATAGTTGGTTAAGAAGAAGGAATTGGCAGTGGTTGGTTTGTAAAAAATATTAAAAATAACTATTTATTATATTTTAATTAATTATATTGTAATTAATTAATTACAATATATTGATTAATTAAAATATTTTAATTAATTTTAATTAATTATAATGTAGTTAATTAATTAAAATTAATTATTATTATATTTTAATTAACTAATTAATTAAAATATAATATTTTAAATAATTTTATTTTAATTAACTAATTATATTTTAATTAATTAATTATATTTTAGTTAATTAAGTAATTAAAATATTTTAATTAATGAATGAATTATATTTTAATTAATTATATTATAGTTAATTAATTAATAATAATAATTTAATTAATTATATTGTAATTAATTAATTACAATATTTTACTTAATCAATAATTATATTTTAATTACTTATATTGTAAATAATTAATTAATTTAATTTTAATTAATTAATTAATTATAATATTTTAATTAATTAATTAATTAAAATATTTTAATTAATTAATTAATTAAAATATTTTAATTAATGAATGAATTATATTTTAATTAATTATATTGTATTTAATTAATTATTAATAATATTTTAATTAATTATATTATAATTAATTAATTAATTTCAATGTTTTAATTAATTAGTAATTACATTTTAATTAATTGTAACAAACACACCCTTACATAACAATGATACTCATTCCTCTAGATTATGAGAGGAATAGAGTATTACTAAAAAATGAGTAATCAAAATAAAGACTCTATAATCATAGTTCTTATCAAACTCAATCTTTCATTTCATACTCATTTTCCTTTTTTTATACCCACTAAACAAGCACATCCTAAATATTTGTCAATTTTGAAATAGAAGTGTTAAATTCTTGCCTCTTCAATATGTACAGTTTCACTTCACTATTAAAGTCTCAGTCTATCTCCAATGACAACCAGCAATGTTGAGATTTTCATCTTTGACACACAGCCTATATCCTCAACCTAGACCACCTTAACTTAATCTTCGTAGTTATAGGATTCATCAAAAGAGATCCTGACAAAATCAACCTTGCTCTGAAGAAACCCTAACTCACTCCTATATTCAAAAAAGATTTTCCTTGTAGCTAGCTTCCACTACAAGAAAATCATACATTAGTGACGGAAAATTACCAACGGACATAATTCCGTAGCTAATTACAGACGGTAAATCAATATCTGTCGGTAAAACTGTTGTAAAAATTTTCATTTTGCGACAGACACAATTGTAGTCCGAAAAAGTGGAGGGAAAACATTCGCGCAATTTTTCCAACAGAATAGAGCGACGAAAAAGCCATACTCGTTGGTAAATTAGGCAGGAACGCTTCCCGCAATTAAATAGCTTCGGAATTTTACTGACGGATATAGTTCCGTCGATGAAATTTACGTGGAAATGCTTTGTTTAATAGTCAGCGTCGGGATTTTACCGCCGCTAATATATTCCGTCGGTGATTTTCTAATGATCTTCCCTTTACATCGTTAACTTCAAATTAGTAGTTTTAATAAATTGAAAACGAAGTCGTTTAGTTTAATACCAAATGACGTCGTTTCAGTTCATGGTTAAACGTATCCCAAACTGTAACACCCCTTTCTCAACTGACATATGCACGTGTGTCCATCAGATACACGTGTACATGTCTGTCAGAAATGACATGTTAACTATCTCCTCTTCACTGTACATAACATGGCATCATACACTAAATCATCAATCACATATTTTAAAAAACTCAAAATGTTATCACATTATATCAAACCATGATTTACATTGTTTCATATAGCACAATATCATACATGTTTATACAACATTGTCCTATGAACATAAACAACTCAGTACACACCACATACTATAAACTCAAAAGAAACAACTAAGTCCTCAAT
>JANQBM010000008.1:6686500-6711999 GCA_025594535.1 Erythroxylum domingense
TAATAAATAGAGAATTAATTATAATAAGAAATTTATTAATAATATTAATAATAAAAAAATAAAAATAAAAATAAAAATAATAATAATAATAATAATATATTATTATTATTATTATTATTATTATTATTATTTAAAAGTAAGTAGAAAATTAATAATAACAATAAATAATAATAATAAGAATAATGAAATTAAGAAAAAAATTAATAATAATAAGGAGTTTAATAATAATAATAATAAATAAATAAATAAATAAAATTAATAATAATAAGTAGAATAATAATAATAAGAAGAAAATTAATTATAATAAGAAATTTAATAATAATAATAATAATAATAGTAATATCCTGCTGTCGGAGGAGGAGTGCTCTATTGGGTGAGTGAAATTTTTTAGGTTGAGGGGTTAGCTTATCCAAGAAAAATTGATGGCATGTTTATCTATTCTCAATCTGTGCGGGATAGGTAAAGACGAGGGGGAGGAATCATTAGTTATTCTTTATATGTGCGGAATAGCTGATGTTTAGGAAAAGTTATTTTTCGAATTTTTGCAAACCAAACAAAGGAATATGTGCGAAATAGCTAATGTTTGAGAAAAGTTATTATGCAAGTTTTTGCAAACCAAACAAATGAATGATTAATAACAAGCAATAAATGAGTAATAGAATTTTTATTACCTCCAATCAAATAGCCCCTAAGGATTAGCCATGACAATCGCTCAGACGGATCGGTCTTGATCCCGGTCAAGATGAGCCTTAACTTGCAGAGACTCAAGCTCGGCTTGAAGTCCAACAAAACTTGAGATAGCTTTATCTGAATTTCAACTCAACCTTTTTATATTTTTAAATAAAAATTGAAAAAATGACAGTTTTTAAAAATATAATAGTTTTTGTTGTAGATGTTGGTTCTCGGATCAGTTTGAACTTAAGTAACCCGAGCCCAAACTTAATCTTTTCGTCCGATCAACCTAAGCCCGACCCAAATCTCATCTCCAGTGAAAATGTAAAAGATAAGGAAGTCCACAACAATGCCATTAAGACAAGTCTTAATATATCGGAGTGCATCGCAATTACACAAAATCCTGATCACAATTGGAGAAAAATTCCAGGACCTTGGTGCCCTAATGTTAAGTCAAAGCCCAGAATCAGGAAGGTGCCCACACACAACACGTGCGCACAGACCCAAAATTTCAATAGGCAAACGGTCAGCAAATTTGAATCTACGGAATCCTAGTCATCCATCTACAACACCTCCATCTCCCTCCGAAATAGAACACTTTTCTCCATTTCAAAATTTTTTCTCTCTCTAGCGTTTTCTCTCCCCCCAAACAGCCCCATCATCTCCCTCCAAAACCCCCTTCTTATACGGCAGTCCTAGGATTTTTCCTTTCACTTCGATAGCAAGCGCAAACATATTGCTTTTTTTTTTCTAGAAGAAACAAACATCGAATACAAAGCTCTACGAAATGCCGTTCATTTCAGAGGCGGCGAGCGCAATCAAGAGCCGCTTCGGCTTCCACGACCGGCCGTCTTCGGAGACTGGCACGGCGACACAGAAATCTCCCGATCTGTTGAAATCGGTCAACCGAGAGGCTCAGTCCCTGGTTATGACGTCTGCAGTTAGAAGCATCGGTGAGTGGGACGACGGAGAAGTTAGTGTCACTAGATCGGTACCACCACTGCCGCCTCCATCACATGCACAGAGTTTTGAGTTATGTGAAGACCCGTCGTTCTGGAATGATCATAATGTGCAGGTAGTTACGAGCTTGTAGATTGTTGAGCTGAATTGATCTTAATTAATTAAATATACTGCTTTATGTTGTTTCTTTTAAGAAAATGAAAATATTACAATTGAGAGCGGCATGGTCTAATTTTTAAATGTATCTCTCTGGATGTTTGTCAGTTATTCATTCTGTTAAATGATTGTAGGTTATTATTAGAGTTCGTCCCCTAAGCAGCACAGAAATCTCTCAACAAGGCTATGGCAAATGCGTAAGGCAGGAAAGCTGCCAGACAATTACTTGGACTGGGCATCCTGAATCGCGTTTTACCTTTGATCTTGTTGCTGATGAGAGTGTCAGTCAGGTAGTCCTTTTCATCTTGTTTTTCTTTCCTTTAGATGTTGACATGCCTACATGCGTAAAACTGAAGTCAGTGTGCTATTTATAACGGCTCAATTGTCTTAGCAATGTACTTGATCTGCGTTATGTGACAGGAGAAACTGTTCAAAGTGGCTGGAGTTCCTATGGTTGAAAATTGCGTGGGAGGATACAATAGCTGCATGTTTGCGTATGGCCAAGTGAGCAATTTGTCCCATGTGTTTGTTATAGTTTACCTCATTCGATCAGATATTGGAAAGAAAAGGCTAACATGTAGTATTTAGTTGCTGTTACTAATCAAATCAAGAAAGATTGAACTTGCTACCTGATCATGAATTTATTTATTAATGTCCTTAGGTCAGTCTTGGTTTTTCATTACCCTACAATCTATAAATGCAGACTGGAAGTGGAAAGACTCACACGATGCTTGGAGACATTGAGAGTGGCACTCGAAGACATAGTGTAAATTGTGGGATGACCCCTAGAGTATTTGAATATTTGTTTTCAAGAATCCAGAAGGTTTGTGGGTCTCTGTCAGAAAAATATTTAATACATAACTTCTCTTGGTTACATATTTTATAGTTCATCACTTTCACAAGCATGTATGCATCGGGTTGTATACGTTGTATGTTTCAGTAAAAGGCTTGCAGGATATTTATCACGTACAGCAATACACTGCTGTTTATGATCTGTTAGACTGTCAACTTAAATTACATCTTTGAAATCCTTGGTTATTCTTATGAATCTGAGTTAAAAACTTTGGAGCTTCATGTTTTCTTTCTTGATGTTTTTGATAGATGAAGCTCTATAGCTGGGCAAAAAGAAAATAACTGAGAAACAAAAACTTCATTTGCTTAATGGTTACATAGGGTACACCTTAGAAATCCCAAAAGTTTATGTTTTTTTCTGAAAATCGACACAATTTTTAATTGCCCCTTCCTTGTACCCATTGAAGTTATCTAGAAGTGCAAGTGATGGTCAAAGGCTAAACTAGGTTTCATGATTTGCTTTCTTTGCTTCATTCATTTTCTTTTATGTCAATATTTCTTCATCTACCTTAAATTGTTAATTTTTTTGAATTTTTGGCAGGAAAAAGAGGCTCGTAAAGATGAAAACCTAAAATTTACTTGTAAATGCTCATTCTTGGAGATCTACAACGAACATATTCTTGATCTTCTGGATCCATCATCAAATAATTTACAGGTTTAAATCACTTGAATAATTTCAGACCCTTGTTATTGTTGCTTGGTTAGGATTGGTTCTTTTGGTTTTTCATCAATTTTATATACTGCTAGAATCAATTTGAAAACTGTGATGCTATATTTGATACAGAGCTTGAAAAAGACCACATGTTTCTTTTAGAAGAAAAATATGTTTATTTATGAATTGCTCTAGCATAAATATTTTCTTTCCTATTGGGCTTTACTTGATCTACTTATTTCAGATTAGAGAGGATGTAAAGAAAGGCATTTATGTGGAGAACTTAAAGGAGGTGGAAGTGTCAAGTGCCCGTGATGTAATTCAACAACTTCTTCAGGTGCATAATTAACTCTTACCAATTTATGTTCCCAGTTTAAATGGAGAGTTCTACTTACAAACTATGATCAGTATCATATGCTATTCCCACATGTATTAAGTTAGAAATTTCTTTTCTACCCTGATTCTAGTAATTTACTGAAAATTTCAAGTTAACTGTTAAAGCCTCCACCGCATTTACAGGGTGCAGCAAACAGGAAGGTAGCAGCTACAAATATGAATCACGCTAGTAGTCGTTCTCACAGTGTATTTACATGCATCATTGAAAGTAAGGTTAGTTCTTTTATCCGATACTTGAATCTATAAATATAACAGAGGTCTGTTCTTCACCCGTCATATGCAAGAGAGGTAAGACAACCATGTTTTTCATGGATGTTATTTATTTGCAGCCTTCTTGAATTGAGGTGTTGAGCTTCCTTACACTTGAATTTTCAAAGAACGAAGACTTAGTTGCTCTATTCCTTTAAGGTTAAAATGAATTATTTGCATTTTCTGCCTTTCAAAAGTTTCACAAGAAGTAAGAAACTTGGGACTATCCATCCACAATTTCAAGAACTGGTTTTGTACGGCTATCAAATTTCATTGGAAAAATAATTAGGAGGAATTGACAGAATTATATCTTTACAAGATGCTCAATTTTGATCAAAACGAACATGTTTCCATGGTTAGAAGCATTCCTTGACAGGAAATTTTCCTAATTAGGTCTCCTTGTAAAATTTTTGCAGATCATCTCCTCTAAGCATTCATAAAGTTGTTGTCATTGATCAAAGTGGAAAACTTGATTTTATCAGACTTTATTGGACTCCCTAGAATTTGTTCTCTGAAGAATAATGTATTCTGCATGCATTGAACTTTTTCTTGACTGTTATTATGCTTGTTTATTGTCAGTGGGAGTCCCAAGGCATAACTCACCATAGATTTGCTCGGCTAAATCTTGTTGATTTAGCAGGATCTGAGAGGTACTATTCTGTGGATATAGAAACGGTCTCTGCGCGTGCTTAGAAGTGCATGCCTTCCATCAACTTAGTGACTTTATTGTCTATCTATTATAACAGACAGAAGAGTTCTGGTGCTGAAGGTGAACGTCTTAAGGAAGCTACCAATATTAACAAGTCTCTTTCGACATTGGGGTATGGTGTTCATAACTTTCAGTACTTTGTTTAATCAACTTTAAGAATTTCAAGTTTTCAACACTTCAGTATTCTCGTATTGCCACTTATTTGCCAGGTTAATCCACTGAGCTTTTGATGTTTACAGGCTAGTGATTATGAACCTCGTGAGCATGTCGAATGGAAAGACGCTCCATGTTCCTTACCGGGATTCCAAGCTCACTTTTTTGCTTCAGGTATCTGCCCATAATATCTGAGTAGCTATAATCTAGATTTTACTGATTCTGAAACAATATGGCTTCAGTTAGTGATCTTGTTTAGCAAACATTCTCTTCTTCATCTTCCCATGCTCTTTGAATCACTCAAAAGTATCATTGGATAATATACCTTAATGAAATTGAGCTTTATCAAAGTACCTATACAAAGGATGTTACGTAAGTAGAAATTCAAGTCCTTGAGAATAGGGAGTTGAAAGTGAAAATATGAATGTTAGGGTTGAGATTAGATAGCTTCTGCGGGGCTACATGCAGCTTTGATAGACTGAAAATTTTCATTTGACTTCCCCACATCTTCATTGGCTTTGAAAAAGAAAAGTATACTTGATTGTTAATTGGTATTATCTATGCTTCAGGATTCTCTTGGAGGGAATTCAAAAACCATCATAATTGCAAATGTTAGTCCATCGTTATGGTAAGTTGCCATTTTCGTTTGTCATTGTCGCTTTTTATGCTCCTGAATTTCTTAGCTTCCCCAATGCCTTCTTTATTTACTTGTGAAAGTGAATTTGATTCATTGGAATAATCTCTCCCTTTTTATTCTTCTATGGTATATGAAAAATTACGTCATAGATAAGAAGAGTTGAATCTCACTTGAGTTACAAAGTATTGCTGCCAACATTGCCAAGCAGACAACAGAACATAAATTTCCATATTTTACTAACCTTTTTGTTGTTCATTTTAGTGGCAGTTATATCTTGAATTTTTGTAGCTTACAATAATATGCTTCACATCTTTATATATATATATATATATGATAAAAGCTTGATGTTCTAAATTTTTTCTTGTGATTTTCAATAGGATGCAATGTTTATGTTATAATGCCAACTTTAGCTGTATTGATCTTCTTTTTCCTCTTTCCACATTTTGATTTTTGTTGGTTTTCTTGCAGCTGTTCTCTGGAGACATTAAGCACTTTGAAGTTCGCACAACGTGCGAAATTCATTAAAAACAATGTATGAAGCTACAGTTAGTACATTATATTGTTTGTTTGGAAGTCATGTCTGCAATGTAAAGGAATGGATTTAGGAAGTATAAATTATTTGACTCATTCACATCTCCTCTCTTTTAATTCCCTTGTAATTGCAATACGCAGTAAATTGGGGCTTTGACCACATCTATACTATTTTAGTCCTTGTTGTCTTTCTACTGAACTTTCTGCTTGTCTCAGGCAATTGTTAATGAAGACACCTCGGGGGATGTCATTGCCCTGCGAATGCAAATCCAACAGCTTAAGGTACTGTACTTGATTTGAGATTTTCTCATCTATGCTTATTTATCATGAAGTGGTGACACCAAATGTCTCCAGAGTAAGATAGACCAAGCTACTTATGAAAGTAACTACAATTAACATCACTACGGTCAGGCTATAGGTGGAAAATTTCATTTTCTTTCTGAAATAATGAGTTATTTTCCTCATAAATAGTATTAATGTAATAGAAATGGTAAATAATAATACTAATGGAGCTGAATTTTCAGAAAGAAGTATCCCGTCTTCGTGGTTTAGTCAATGGATCAGCTGAAGATTTGGAAAATGACAATTCAGTGATAAGCTTTCCAGGATCTCCAGGAATATTTAAGTGGGAAACAGAATCGTTTAGTCCACTTCTGTCAGAAAAAACGTCATCTCAGGTAGGTGTTGGTTTTTCTTTAGCTCGGCGTATTCGGATTTGAAACTTCGTAAAGAACAATTATTTTCTTTGTTCCTTTTCAGAAGAAAGACTACGAAGCTGTCCTTGTTGCGGCATTCAGGAGGGAAAAAGATAAAGATTCTGCATTGAAGGCATCAACAGAAGAAGTTCAAGCAGCTCTACGACTGGTATGCATGCAACATCTGTCTCCCATTTGGGGTTGATGCTGTACGTTTGAGATGTAGAGAAGGACTGGACACGTTTCCCTTTGTATTCTGTAAAAACGGAAATTGGAAGGAGATATGTAGGCCAAGCACCTAGGAAGTGGAATATAGCCCAAGAATTGGGTAGGATAGAAACATTTATATTGAATGGAAATAGTTAAGTATAGATCTTTTTCATTTTGAATCAGAAGTTGAGAAGACAAAGTTGGATACTTCATTAACCCAGGATAATCAGTTTTCGAACCAGTCGTGTATCTCTAGCTCCTTGGTCCTCTTCCCTTCAATCTAAATGCAGATTTTATAATTTATGTGTATATCAATAAACTTCTTGAAACAAATATACACATGCACTGCAGACTAAATGCGTACATTTTTCTATGAATTTCAGAATTTGATAGTATTCTTGTGATTTCATGGTCATCATTTTCGCAATTTCTCTCTTCTAAATTTTGAATTACTAGGCAAAACAAAGAGAGGATGAGATACAAGGCCTTAAAATGAGACTAAGGTTCCGAGAAGCTGGAATTAAGAGGCTTGAGGCCGTTGCATCAGGGAAAATTGCTGCTGAGACACACTTACTGAGAGAAAAGGAGGAACATCTGAAGGAGATTGAAGTTCTACGTGCTCAGGTTGATAGGAATCAAGAAGTTACAAGATTTGCCATGGAGAATTTGCGCCTAAAGGAAGAAATTAGAAGGCATGTCATTCTTAACGTCTCACTCTTACACATTAGTGCCCTTGTTTGTCTTACTCTGCAAGAGTCGGTTGCATAATACTGATGAACTAGCTTTGGTGCATACTGATCATTCTTGGAGTGAAGATTAAAAGCCAAAATTTTGTAAAACTAGCATTTATTTTGTTAATAGTTTTGCTATGGGTAGATTGTTATTAGTGTATTTCTTTCACAGACAAGTAGAATTCATCTGCAACATTGTCTTCTAAAGTGAGAATTCTTCCTCTAATCTACAGATTAAAGTCATTTTATGAGGAAGGTGAACGGGAGATGATGAGCGAGCAGATCACAGTGTTGCAGAATAAGGTATAAAAATAACATTCAAAGTATTACACAAGGAACTTACCTAAAACTATATGCATCTTATGAACTTAATTCTATATCATGGATTGCATGAGCAGTTACTGGAAGCACTTGATTGGAAACTTATGCATGAATCAGAATCCTTGGCAGCTCAGGTTCTTCTCACAGCTTTAATTTGGTGGTGAAATGCACGTTGTTTTTTTTTTTCCTTTTCTCTTTCAAATGTTGAATTCTGGCTTTGATTATATTGCAGAAAACAAATATAGTAGTCGTAACAGAAGCTCAAGATGATCAACCAATCTCTAGCCAGGTATAGTTCTTAAAGGTTCTGATGTCAAAAAGCTATTCTGTTTGATGAGGCTCGTAAATGGTCAAATTATTTTCTATTAGAAGAATACATTTATCTCCTTTTCCCTTGTCATTATGATGAAAATAATTCTGTATTGCTGTAAATTGTCATGTTAGAGCTATTAGTCTGCTATACATATGTTTGCATGAAGAACGTGTTGATAGGGGTTAATCTGTTTAATACAGGAGCCGAGATTGCCTTGGCACTCTGCAGTAAACGAGGAGAATGAATTCCTTCGAGTGCAGGTAGAAATAGTTTTCTATCGATGATCTTTTTCATTCTGTATTTGATAAAAATTACTGAAATAGGAACCATTTATAGGCTATTCAAAACCAGGCTGAAATTGACACATTCCGCAAGCAGCTGGATGTATGCGAGGCAGAGAAAGAAGAATTGGAAAGGTAACAACTTCACTGGTTATTTCGAGTTTATGTGTAAAAGATTTAACATGTTTGTAGTCATCTACCTGAGAAATATTTTTCAAGCAGCTAAACTTATCATTTTATAAATGTCACTAAAGACTTGATTAATGATAACTGAAAACACTATTTGTTAGTTCAATTTAATATCCTAAACTAAGGAGTTCTTTCCTAGGCATTAATGGATCCTACTTTATTTATGTTTCCATAAGTATTATCTTATCCTTTTTTACTTACGAGAGTTTGAGTTTTAGTAAGTGGGGAGATAATCCTATCTCTGTATCATCCTAGAAAAGGCAATCCTGTCTTTATGTCACCCAAGAAGGCTAAGTTGTTGGTTTATCAACCATTTAGATTTTATGAAATAAGAAGTTAACATCTAGTATATCCTGATTGTGATATAAATGTGAATAAGAATATATATTAATTTTTTTATTCACCTATGTTGAATGTGATAAAAGACCAGTATATTTGTATCTTCTATTTTCTTAACAGCAATTGGTGTTCGCATGAACACACGATTTTGTAGGTACGTCAATGATCTCGTCACAAAGTTAGAGGAAGAGAGATCTCTCCTTAGAGCCACAAGGGAGGGAAGGCAACAAGTTGAGCTTCCCCCTTTGTCAAACGAATGCTCAATCATTAATTCTGATAACCAAATGGAGCTCAAAACAATGGTTGATGCCATTGCTGCCGCCAGTCAGAGAGAAGCAGAAGCTCACGAGGAAGCAATTATACTTTCTGAAGAGAACGATGAGCTACAGCTGAAGCTTAAAACATCAAATGAGGCAAATGATGAGCTCCAAAAAAAGCTTAAAGCCTTAATTGAGGAAAAAAACAGTCTCATTGAAATGTACGAACGAGCAGCTTCAGAAAATAGCTACAAGAATTTGGTTGAAGCTGGGAGAGCTGAACAAGATGACCAGGAAAGGAATAAAACTGGTGGTAATGCTGAACCAGTAACGGAAACTGAGATAAGCACAGTTGTTAAGAACCTAGAGTATCAGCTTTTGGAAGTGCATGAAGAAAATGAAAAATTGATGAATTTGTATGAAAAAGCAATGCACGAGAGGGACGAATTCAAAAGAATGCTGTCTTCTAGTGGACAAAACAGGGTTGAATTCAAAGATATCGATTGCCCAGAAAAGCTTGTTGAAGTTGATGCAGCAGAATGTGTTGATTCTTTTGGACCTCCTATTAATGATGGCACCAAAAGTTTAATGGAGGACGACAGTCACATGAATGCAGAATTTGGAGTGGAAGATGCAAAAACTCTGCAGGGTGCAGACTGTAGAGGAACTTTTCCTAATGTGGGAAGTTCAGACCTAAATTTGGTCAGGGAGAAGCTTGAAACTGCAAAGAACAAGCTTTCTGATACTACCAAATATGTACCAATGTTCAGTTTGTTTGAAAAAGCTTTCTTAGATTTTGGTAACATCTCAAGAGAAATCAAAGCAGTAGAGAATGAACTTCAGGTCAAGCAGCAAGAGCTTGCATCTGTGGAGCTCCTTTCTTCCCAAGCACAAGACAGGAAAGGACTTGTGGAAAAGAAGTTGTCGGCACTTAGGTATTCCCTATCAAACTTTTCTTCATCAGTTTCCTACTTTGAACAGCGCCAAGTTCGAGCCAGAGGTAGGGTGACTGCTTCATTGTCTTACCTGGAACAAAAGAAAAACAAATTGGCCGGCCTCCAAAGCTGCCAGGATGACCTTGAAATCGAGCTTGGGAGGATTCAAGAAACAGAGTATGATCTGAGAAACAATCTTGCGACTTTGAAATCCAAACTTGAAGAAGAGAAGCGAAGGCAGGAAAGTGAAAAGATTCTGTTTGCTATAGATAATATTGAGAGAGTAGACACCTCCCAGCGGTATGTGGGTGGCAAAGCTACAGAATTGCTGAAGTCTGAGGAAGAGAAAAGCAAATTGCAAACGGAAATAAGGCTGTCCCATGAAAGACTGGGTCTCATAAGAAGAGAATTTGAGGAGAAGAACAAGAAATTACTAAAGACAAAGAGTGAGATACAGGCGGTTGAACTGGAGATACAGAAAGGGTCATGGTCTGTAGAGGAGATGGAAAATGCACTTAAGGGTGTAGTCCAAGAGAAAGAATCAATCTTGGAGATCAGGGAAGACGGAATGTCTGAAATTCTTGATTTGTTCTTAGAATATCATCAGCTAGTGTTTGATGCAGATGCGAAGGAGGCTGAGATGAAGATACTGGAAGAAGAACTACTGCCAGAACTAAAAAGAATAGAAGAGTTGAGAACTGTAAGGATGGCAACTGCCGAGATGACGATCAGACTGTTGGAAGATACAATCAGCCCTTCAGAAAAGATGGAAGAAGAGCTTCAGATTATACAGGCTTCTGTTCTCGAGGCCAAAATGCTACTAGAGGAGCGCCGTTGAAATTCCTGACAACCACTCGGTTTTTTAGCTCGCATTTCCTTGACAATAATTAGCACGTACTGTATAGCCTGTATTCTGGCACAACCAATTTGGTCCATGTGCATCAACCTTCTGAATTCCTTTGTATTAACGGCACATCCCGTGCATCTAGGTGAAGAGACCAACAGTTGGGATGGCATTGAAGAGTGGCGGATTCAATTGTCGTTATGGTATCATCATGGGCAATGTATCTTCTGTCTCCGTGGATGTTTTTGCTGGAGAATTTATTTGATATGGAGAATATATATAAAGCTATTTAGAATTGCAAAACAAAAAGATTTGGATAAAATCTTAAATTATAGAATCTATTTGATATATCAATCTGAGGACAATTCAGTTAAATGTTTAGTGTATAGTACTGTATACTATGGAAACTGATCAAGAAATCTATTTAAATAAAGGTGTCATTCTCAAGCTAAATTGAACTTAAACCAGTCTTCAACAGTGAACTTCTGGTGGAAGATCAAAATTCGGCCAAATGGAGCTCCTTTAGACTACAATGTCCCACAAGATGCCTAACGGCAATATTACACTTTACGAGCCAAGGTCCTCTGTTTAGTTGCATGTTGGACAACTTTTTCCTCCACAGGAAGGCCTTTGCGTCGCCTGACAACATCGATAAGTTTTCTTGCTGTGTTAGGAAGAACACTAGATCCGTCTCCAAACTCTTCAATTTCTTCATCTGTTTTTGGCACAAAGAAAGGATCTTCAGCAAGTGCTTCCCAGTGGCTTAAAACAAGGAGAGCACTTGCAGCCCCTGAAGTCCATCTTCTAAGCTCATCAGCAAACCCAAAACTTTCTGCAACTGGCAGGTATGCATGAACTGTGAACAGCGAAGATCCCTCCTGCATTTCCTCCTTCAAGACCCGAGCTCGTCTCCGATGGAGAACAGCATACATCGAACCCAAATAGTCAGCTGGAGTGTTCAGCTCACAAAAGTACATTGCTTCAGCAATGCGTGGCTTTTTCTGAAGCACAGCTGCTTTACATGCATCCTTAACAGCTGTCATAACTTGTCCAGTAAATATGCTGTGCTGATCATATTGTTGGTCAGATTCAGACTCATCAGACCTCTCAGTCAGGGGAGATATGTACGTCTCAATAAGAAATGCCAATCCCCACATTGGTTCATCACATAATGGTCCAGCGGCTGTTGCCAGTTGAAATCCAGACACAACGCTGCTTTGAAGACTCTCTGCTTCCACCTGTAAAGCTTGAATTGCTTCAGAGGGTTTATCAGAAGGTGTGTCCCTGGCAATAGAATTATCCACCAAGCCTAATCTTTCTGATACATAAGGGGAACCCCGTACAAGAACAGAACCAACATTACTTTGCCTCTTGGAGTCTGGAGTAAAGAGGATGTTAGGACCAACTTGTCTTGGGCCAAGTGCCCACATTCTCCTAAGAAATTTTTGCCACTTAAGTTTGCACTTCTCAACCCAATCTTTGTCATTTTCATTCATCGAGACATTATCACTCTCAACAACATCCGCTATGCGCTTTTTGAGTTCTTCAAGTGGATTTTCATCCTGCATGATCCTGGATCTTTGTGTTTCAGAGACTCTCCGTGCATGCCCCAGCTTACCACCAATAGCGTCTCCAAGAAGATCAGCACTCTCATCAAGCACTTTAGTTAACGTTGATGGAAGTTTCATGACATGCACACGAACAATGCATCTCCCATTTGGTGTCATTTTCTCAACATAGTCTGAGCTCCTACTCAATGACTTGAGACCATCCAAGGGATTGGATGCATCCCCTTCAATAGTTTCCTTGTAGGAAACAAGGGGAGGAGAGACTTCTAGCCTCACCTTTGCAAATCTCTCCTTCAAATCCTTAATGCATCTCTCCAAATGGACCTCTCCTGCAGCAGCAAGCACATTTTCCCCTCTAGAAGAAACCGTGACTTCGACAAATGGATCGGCCCGGTTCAGAAGCCTCAAACCTCTTATCAGAGAACTCATATCTGCTGGATCAGAAGGCTCAATTGCAACTCTTAGAGTAGGGGCTACCTGGAATGCCATGCTTGAGAAAGGCCAACAGTTTCTTGTTGAAGAAAGAGTTGCACTCTTTAATATATGCTGGCCAAGGCCACGGATAGCCACAACATTCCCTGCCATTGCAGAGGTCACTGGTCTCAAGCCTTGACCCATCATAAGATACAAGGAATGCAGCTCAGCCTCCTGAAGATGCTTTTGTGTTGAACCCCCCTTCAATGGGTCATATAATGCTGAAAGCACAAAAACTCTTTGTCCGGAATAAAGAACACCACTAAAAATTCTAGCAAATGCAAGAAAACATTCATCTGATTCAATATCTCCACTTTCGTCACCGGAATTGCTCAAAATCTCACCATTTGGACCCTTTTTAGGTAGCATTTTTGTTGGCACAGCAAACATTTTGGACACAAAAGCAACACAAGGAGCTTCTGGACTAATATCACAAACCTCAACTGACTTTCTGACATGATCTGCCTCTTCAGGGATACTGGAGTCCACTCCATCATACAGAACTTCCCTTTTAGGAAGTAAGCGAGCAATCCGAAAAGATTGTGCAGCAAGTGGGTCAGGCATACACTTCACCACCATTGACAAAATTGCATCTGACAAAGGGAGCCAGCGACTCATAACTGCTTGAAGCACAGCCTTAGGATCCTTATTCTGAAGTTCACGAGGGGGAACAGTCAAGTTAAATGATTTAATAACTTTATCAAGTATATCTTTGTTTGTATGAGGCTCTAATGCTGACTGGTAAACCCGCCATAGCGGCTCAAGCACATACTCCACAAACATGGGCTTAGTCTTCCTTCCTCCTGTTCCCTTCTTCCCCACAATCATCAGTTTATCATCCTTCCTAACTAAGTACCTGGGACCCCACAAACCCTTCTGCAATGCAGCTGAACTAACCCCAAGCTTTGAAACATAAAATTCAGCAAATTCACTAATAGTAAAACCCCACCCATCCAAAGCGCACACAAATGCTACGTTACCTTTTTGGGGTTGAAAGGTATCCTCTTCATCATCCTCTATAAGCATAATATTTTCATCACCCACCAAATCAGATGGCCCAGCAAGTATGGAATCAACATCGGACAAGTATTTCTCGGACTTATAAGAACTCATGATACCGTTCACCTCATGAACAATCTTTAACAGCCGGGTATAAGCTTCCATTGGGCTCAACTTCAACTCCAAAATCAACCTATCAATCTTATTAAGCACCAAACATGGTGTGAGTTTCTCAATCCAAGCCTGTCGCAAGACAGCATGTGTCTGTATGTGAACTCCTTCTACAGCATCAACCAAAATCAATGCTCCATCACTCAATCTCGCAGCAGTAGAAACCTCGCTACAAAAGTCCATGTGACCAGGAGAGTCTATGAGGTTAATCGAATAATCCCCATATTGAAGAGCTATCGAAGAGCTCTTCATTGTTATTGCACGCCTCTGCTCCTCATCAAGGTAGTCCATGAACCTAAGCCTCCCCGCTAATTTTGGGTGAAGCACACCTCCGCCAGTGGCAGCAATCAGATGGTCGGCAAGGGTTGTTTTGCCATGATCAACATGTGCCAATATGCATAAATTTCGGATTTTTTGGATATCAAAATCACCCATTTTTACAGAGAACATACAACAGATCACTGCCCAAAATTTTTTTTCCTACAACTCAAAACAAGAAACCACCTTTCCTCAAAGAATTCGCAAATACCAGGTGGCCAATTTGAATGAAGAAAAAGACAGAAGTTTTAGTGACAAATACGTATAAAATATCCGATGGGTCGCTATATAGATGAAAAGGGGTGCATAAAAGAAGGGAACTTTTGATGTCTGTTGGGCTCCTTTCTGTGAAGGATTGGCTGAACTCTAGATGTGGTCGTTGCAATTGCTCTGTATAGATGTGAATGCGTTTCTGAAAGCATAAGGAACATGTCTAGTTTCTAACGAAACAGAGAGTGAAGGATATGAAATTTGCCAGGGTCTCGAGTCTATGATAGTAACATGCAATCTTTCGAAAAGAATAGCAGAGAAATTGGTGAAGAGTTGAAGATGTTTCGCACTTTGGGAAAATTTTGCTTCTATGGAGGTGGCCAAAGGTTCGATGTTAGTTCACTACGATTTTATAGGGTTGGATAGATTTAGCGGTAAAAAACCTGTCTGAAGACTAATTAGGGTTTCCAAGACAAAAGAAATCCCCAGAATGGCAAATAGAAATTACAGCGTATTTTTGGTGGCAATCGTATGTATATGTACTATACATTATGGACCAATTACTTTATGTCTTCCGATGGAAACCTTAAATAACAAAAAATGTGCGAAGTCTGTGGCTAACTCAATGACAAAAGTTTCGTAAGGAGATTAGAGTAGGCTACTGTTAGACCCGTAAATTTCAGAGCATTTCTTAGCGACCTTCATGAGGAGTCTTAGGAGGGAGGTTAGCAGAATTACACGCATGAGGGAGGCATACGAAAATACTAAGGCAAACGTGAGCGAGTGAGATCGGACTTGGTACAAATTTTGGTAGAGTCTCAGACTTTGTGGAGATTGACTCGACCCAGACTAAACACTTGATGGACTAAGGACTTGGCCCATGCTCAGATGGATGGATCCCAATTAACGGACTTGTTGTGGAAAATATTGGATCAGGCCAGTGTGTAATGAGGGCTTCGGTGAGATCACACTGCATGATCAGCGGATAGAGAACGTGGGGAAGATCTTGGATGATGTGACGATAACGAAGAGTTAGAGTTACAGTGGGACTCAACATCTGAAGATAGTGGAGATCTTTGAGGATAAGGATGCTAGTTTCCTAGTTGAATGTAAACTCTATCGTCTTGTTATCTTGTACATTTTATCTTAACAGTTAGAGTCCTATTTAGATGGGGGTATCATATAATTGGTCCACGTGATGTAATCTGATAGAGATAGACGTGATCTTAGCATGATCTTAGGTAATTCAGTTTGAGTGGAGTTCTGAATGTAACTTGACATTCAAGTTATAATGCCTATATATTGCTCATTCGAGCTTTGCTCTTAACTTATTCAGAGAGAGATCATTCCTTGTATTCTTTTGAGGGAAAGTAATATAAAAGTTGGTCTTACTGTATCTCTGTTGTCTTCCTTGTTGCCTTTATTTCTTATTGCTTTCGTAGCATTATTTCTTCAAGCGTGCGAGGTAAACACTTTGAGGGTCGTTGAAGGCTGAAGTCTTGCTTAAGTGAATCTAAGTGAAATTGTCGTGCAAAGAGTATTGGCGATCAACTTCGGTGAAAGTTCAAGTATTAGAGCCAAATTTCGAGACGGTAGTATGCAACTTGGCAAAATGAGTGACTAGGGTGGAAGCACTCATTGGACCAATTCCTCAAGGGGAGGAAGAGGTCACTTCTCATAATACTCGATTTGAGATGTTGGAGGCGTGGACCCAATAGTTGTAACAACAGATGACGGATATGGTGAAGGCACAGGAGGAGGCCCAGCTAGAGATCACCGTGCTAAGGCACGTCGTTGCAACTCTAGATGTCGAGCAGGTTGAAAGCTCCACACCCCAACTTTCCTATGTAAAGGTACGTGAACCTAGGGTGTTCGAAGGGGTGCGAGACGCTAAGGTGTTGGAGAATTTCTTGTGGGATATGGAGCAGTACTTTACGACTACTAGGGTACCCAATGCTGAGAAGATCAATGTGACGGCCATGTACTTGGATGGGGATACCAAGCTCTAGTAGAGGACGAAGATCTCTGCGGAGATCAATGCGGGTATAACTTCTATGGAATCATGGGTGCAGATGAAGAAGGAGCTCAAGGATCAGTTCCTTCCTATGAATATTTCTTGGCTGGCGAGAGATGCCTTGAAGAAGCTCAAGCGGGATGGATCGGTAAGAGATTATGTTAAATCATTTAGTTCTCTAATGCTGGATATTGAGAATATGTCAGACGAGGACAAGCTCTTCAATTTTTTGTCTGGGATACAACCGTGGGCTCAAATGGAGTTACAGAGGCAAAACGTAAAGGACATGGTTGGTGCAATCATGGTCCCTGATGCCTTGGTGAATTTTCGAATGGCGAAAGAATTTAAGGCTAGCTCCTCAAATTCTTCCAAGGGCAAAGGCCACACCCAACAGGAGAAAACCGAGGGGAAGAAGAAGAAAGATTTCAAGAAGGTGGATTTCAAGGGCAAGGGCAAGCAGAATGGAGACTCGAAGAATGGGGAGACGTCCTTGAAGAAGGGCGAGATTGCTTGTTACTTGTGTGGCGGTCCACATTTTGCTAGAAAGTGCCCGAAAAAGGAGAAGTTGAATGCCCTAATTGCCAAAGAAAATGGTGAATCTTTGAAAGATGTGGCACTAAATCTGATCGCCTTGCTTAATACGGTTAGTACTGAGTCAGTTCCCTTTGATAGATTAATGTACGTGAGTGTACAGGTTGGGGAGAAAGACGTGACCGCAATGGTAGATAAGGGTGCGACCCACAATTTCCTAGGGGAAAGGATGATTCGAAAGTTAGGCATAAAGGTATCCAATGCCCCGATGAAGATTAAAACTTCTGCGGGGAAGGCATAAGCAATTGCGGGAATTGCTTACAATGTTCCAGTCAGAATTGAAAGTTGACGTGCCAAGATGAATTTCTTTATCACACCATTGTAGGATTTCGAGATGACATTGGGGGTCGATTTTCTCGAAGCAGCAAAGGTAGTGTTGTATATGAGTTTGAGAGGTATGATGTTAATGCAAGATCAAAATTCCTTCTAGGTGAATTGTTGTAGGTTCGATGGTGGAACGATGAATGCTACAAATTTTGTAGGACATGTTTCGACCATGAGCATCGAGAAAGGTTTGAAGAAAGACATAGAGACCTATCTCGTTGCCATGTGGGAAATCAGTGAAGACCACGTAGTAGAAGTCCCTGATGTGGTTGCAAGTTTATTGAGAGAATTTCGGGAGGTAATGCTGAAAGAGTTGCCGAAAACTCTTCCCCCTCATTGTGAGGTAGATCACAGGATCGAGTTAGTTCCTAGAGTGATCCCACCTACACGTGCCCCATATAGGATGTCCCCGATGGAATTGGTGGAATTTCAGAAACAACTTAGTGAGTTGTTGGAGGCAGGTTTCGTCCAACCATCTAAAGTTCCATACGGCACGCCGATATTGTTTCAGAAGAAGCAAGATGGTACACTTTGGATGTGTGTGGACTATCGAGCGTTGAACAAGGTAACGAAAAAAACAAGTATCTGGTACCTTTGGTTCATGATTTGATGGACATGTTGTCAAAGGTTGAGGTGTTCACTAAGTTGGATCTTCAGAGTAGGTATTGACAAATGCGGATAGTTGAGGGTGATAAGCAAAAGACAATGTGCGTAACTCCGTATGGATCCTACGAAATTTTAGTTATGCCGTTTGGATTAACTAACGCCGATGGTACATTTTGCAACCTTATGAATGATGTGTTGTACAATTTCTTGAATGAGTTTGTGGTGGTCTATTTAGACGACAACATAGTGTATAACACTAACATGTCAAAACATGTGGAACACTTGAGGCGAGAGTTCGAAAAGCTGCGGTAGCATAAGCTCTATGTGAAGATGGAGAAGTGTGAGTTTGCCCAGTTAGAGATCAGATTATTGGGTCGCGTGGTGATCAAGGGTCAGGTTAGAATGGGTCTGAGGAAGGTGAAAGTGATACTTGAGTGGCAGGCCCCCACGACAGTACAAGAATTATAGAGTTTGCTCGACCTGGCAAACTATTATAGGTGGTTCATTGTGGGATACTCCAAGAAAGCGGTGCCATTGACGGACTTGCTGAAGAAGAAGTAAGAGTGGTATTGGTCAAGTGTATGTGCGAAGGCATTTGAGAAACTTAAAGCCGTTATCTCAACCGAACCGATGTTGAAGCTGCCCGTGTTTGATCTTCCATTTGAGATACATATTGATGCTTTGGACAAAGCCATTGGTGGAGTCCTTGTACAGGAAGGTCATCTGGTAGCATTTAAGAGTCGAAAGCTCAATGGTGCGGAGCAGTGTTACTTGATGCACGAGAAGGAGATGCTTGCAGTGGTGCATTGCTTTAAGACGTGACAAGTATATTTGTTAGAAACTAGGTTCGTTGTCCAAACAGATAATGTTGCTAACAAATTTTTTAGGACCTAAAAAAAGTTGTCCATAAAACAAGCTCGATGGCAGGAGTTTTTTGCTAAGTATGACTTCGTGTGGGAGTATAAATCGAGGAGACACAACAACGTAGCAGATGCCTTGAGTAGGAAGGAGGTATTTGCAGCCTTTTATTCGGTCACGAGGGTGGAGTCTAACCTGATGGAGCTAATTAAAACGGCAGCTCCATTAGACACTATGTACTGTACGTTGACTTCTCACGTTAAGGAAAGTGTTATACACAGGTTTTGGCTTGACGATGATGGGCTTTTGATGACTAAGAGTAGTCAAGTGTATGTGCCAAGCTTTGGTGGATTGTGGAAACAGTTGTTAAAGGAGACACATGACTCGCAGTCGGCTGGTCACCCAAGAGTCCAACGGGTGCTAGTGCTCCTATCTCGTTCCTACTTTTGACCGAAGATAGAGAATGACGTGGAATGTTACGTCAAGACGTGCCTCGTGTGTCAGCTGGATAAGCCCGAGAGAAAGAAGGAAGTTGGTTTAGCCCTTATCCATCTCCGAGAGACCGTGGATGTTCGTTTCAATGGATTTCATCAGTGGGTTTCCAAAGGTGGACATCACGACATCGATTACGGTGGTGGTTGACAGATTCTCCAAGTATGCGATCTTCATGGCAACTCCTGTGACTTGTCCCTCGGATGTTACGGCTGAGCTGTTCTACAAAAACGTGGTCAAGTATTTTAGAGTTCCAGTGGATATTGTGAGCGACGGAGATGCCAGATTTACAAATCGATTCTAGACGTCCCTTTTCAATATGATGGGTTGCGATTTGAAGTTTTGAACAGAAAATCACCTACAAACTAATGGCCAAACAGAAAAAATCAACGGTTTGTTGGAGGAGTACCTACGACATTATGTAAGTGCAAGTCAACGTAATTGGTTGAGTTTACTTGATACTGCACAGTTTTGCTATAACTTGCATAGATCTTCGGCTAAGGAGAAAAGTCTCTTTGAGATTGTGTTAGGACAACAACCTCTCACACCACTGGAGATTGCTCAGCAAAGGACAGGTGGAAAATGTCCTGCAATGCATAAGTTTGCGATGGAGAAGCAAGAGTTATTGGATGAGGCGAGGGACAGTCTTCGAAAAGCTTCTCAACGAATGAAGAAGCAAGCGGATCTTCGGAGGAGACCGTTAGAGTTTGACGTGGGAGATAAAGTTTTGCTGAATCAAACCCCACAGATTTGAAAGAAGATCTCGAGTAAGCAAGTTCATAGGGGTTTGGTGCCAAAGTACGATGGATCGTTTGAAGTGCTGCACAAAGTGGGGAACGTGGCATATAGATTGAAATTGTCCGAACCATTAAAGGTACACCCTACTTTTCATGTTAGTTTTCTCAAGCCTTACTATGAGGATGTATCAGATCCGAATAGGAGTCAGGTGAAGCGAGCGCCACCGATTGTGAGAAAACAGTTCGAGGATCAAGTGGAGAATATCCTAGATCATCGGACAGTAGGTCAACATAAGAAGAACCGACGGACCAAGTTCTTGATTCAGTGGAAAGGTAAATCTATCGCGCAAGATACATGGGAGAAAGATATGACCTTGTGGTAATTCGAAGATCAGGTGAACACCTGCCTTCAGATTAATTCGACGAGGGCGTTGAATCCATCTGGTGGGGGTGGTCTGTTAGACTCGTAAACTTCGGAACACTTCTCAGCGACCTTCATGAGGAGCCTTAGGAGGGAGGTTAGCTGGATTACACGTATGAGGGAGGCATGGGAAAACACTAAGGCAAACGTGGGCGAGTGAGATCAGACTTGGTACGAATTTTGGTAGAGTCTTAGACCTTGTGGAGATTGACTCGACCCAGGCTAAGGATTTGGCCCATGCTTGGATGGATGGACCACAACTAACAAACTTGTTGTGGGAAACATTGGATCAGGTCAGTGTGTTATGTGGGCTTCGGCGAGATCACACTGCATCATCAGCGGATAAAGATCGACAGGGAAGATCTAGGATGATGTGACGATGACGAAAAGTTAGAGTTACAGTGGGACTCAACATCTGAAGATAGTGGAGATCTTGGAGGATAAGGATGCTAGTTTACTAGTTGAATGTAAACTCTGTCTTTTTGTTATCTTGTAGATTTTATTTTATCAGTTAGAGTCCTATTTAGATGAGAGTGTCATCTAATTGGTCCACGTGATGTAATCTGATAGAGATAGACGTGATCTTAGCATGATCTTAGGCAGTTCAGTTTGAGTGGAATTTTGAATGTAACTTGGCATCTAAGTTAGAATGCCTATATATAGCTCATTCGAGCTTTGCTCTCAATTCATTCAGAGAGAGAGAATTCCTTGTATTCTTTTGAGGGAAAGTAATATGAAGGTTGGTCTTACCCTATCTCTGTTGTCTTCCTTGTTGCCTTTATTTCTTATTACTTTCGTAGCATTGTTTCTTCGAGTGTGCGAGGTAAACACTTCGGGAGTCGTTGAAGGCTGAAGTCTTGCTTAAACGGATTTAAGTAAAGCTGCTGTGCAAAAAGTGTTGGCGATCAACTTTGGTGAAAGTTCAAGTCCTAAGGTGACCTTTGTATCAGCTACCATGAAACAGAAGATCTTCTTTTTAAAAAGATTCAATTCAGAACTATTATATGTCGCCAAATCCCAACTAGGATTGCAAATGGGTAGGGGACTAGGGGGTATAAAAATAATTGATTAGAATCCATTTTTTAGATTTTTAGTCATTTAATTATTTTGTAAAAAAGATAAATTTTATCCAAAATTTAGAAAATTAAAACTACGAATAATATGTATCACAAATATTACATAATTTTAAATAATTATTTTAAATATATCAATAAGTTTTTATATAAAATTGAAATATATAATAAAAATACCATGTCAATTAGTAAATCTATTTTAAATAAAAATATTATTTAAAAAGAGAAAATGTTTTAAAAATGTTAATAACATACTTTGTTATTTTCATACTGATTTTTGTTAAAAAGTTAATATGTGTTATTTTAAGTAAAGAAGTTTTTTAACTCGTTGGATTTTATAAAGGGGACCAATTTTCTAATATTATATACTTAAATTTAATTTTTAAATATAATCTTAAATTTTCTAAATTCTTCATTTTTATTCAACTGTTTCAACTCTAGTGAGGAATCGATATTCGTCTATTTGGACACAGACAATACAACGGCAGGAGATAAGTGGAGAATGGATTGCAAAAGGGCTCGGTCGGACAGACCCAACCTGAATATTGCAGAAAGGATTGTGCTTGATGTAGGCGTTGAAGTTAAAGATACTTCCATGCATCTTGTGTTTGTAAAATTTGCTATGTATTGTTTGTGTAAACTTGTTGAATATTATACATTGTAATCTGTATTTATGTACAAACGATAGATAAATATTGTTCGTTGGATACAGGTGGTTTGGATACAGGTGGTTATGATCTAAGGGTGAATAATAATAACAGAATGTGTAGTTTTGTTTTGTTTACATATGCCATTAAGGTTCCAGAATATTTTATGTGGGTTAGATTTTATACGTGTTTTGTTTTGTGGATGGGCTTTGACAATAACCTGTCTGAAGCTTTTTCTTCTTCTCCAACAGCCCTCTCAAGCGAAGCTCTGGTCTTAAACAGAGATGAAGCTTGTTGAGAAGATATGCAGATCGAGTCTTAGTGAGTAGATCAGCTAGTTGATCTTCGGAGCTAACATAATGCACGTCTGTTTGCCCAATTTTAACTTTGTCTCGTATGAAATGCATGTTTATTTTGTTGTGTTTCGTGCTAGCGTGGAAGACTGGGTTTGAGCGAGAGAACGGGCACCGTTGTTGTCACACCATAGGATGGGAGTGTGAGGAAGAGTAAAGTTGAGTTCTTTGATGAGGGAGTGAACCTAAAGTAACTCTATTGATATATGAGCTAGGGTATGATACTCGGCTTCGGTGCTGGAGTGAGCGACAATGGTCTGTTTTTTGAGCTCCAAAAGACCAAATTACCCCCTAAGAGGACACAACCGCAGGTGCTGGACTTCCTATCGTCTGGAGATTGGGCCCAATTGGAGTCACTGTACCCTTGGAGCGACAGAGGTTGTAACGATGGACGAAATACTAGGGTGAGTGAACTTGTGCCTTTGAGATATCGTAATATTCGTTTACAAGAATGCCCATGAGTTTCGAGAGGGTTAGAGAGAAACTGAATGAGTTTGTTGACGATAAAGGTAATGTCGGGTTTTGTGCGACACAGGTACTGAAGGGCGTCGACGATACTACGATAGAGAGTGGGATCAGAGAACGACGTTTCGGAAGTAGCAGAGAGTTTGGTGCCAAGAGTCAAAGGAGTGGCACAAGGTTTGCAGTGTGACATGTTGGTTCGGGCAAGGAGGTTAAGGGTGTACTGATGCTGGGATAGATACAGATCAGAGGAATCACAGTAAGCTTCGAAACCTAGAAAGTGATGAATGCTTCCTAGGGTTTTGAGAACAAACTGATGATTGAGCTGTTGTATAATGTTGTGAATTTGCGATGATGAACTGCCTGTTATGAGAATGTCATCAACATAGATCAGGATTAGTAGCACCGAACCTTTGTCATGTCTGTAGAATAGAGAGGAATCACAAATAGAGTTAGTGAACTCCCAAGTAAGTAGGGCAGATCGGAGAGTAGTGTACCAAGCTCTAGGAGCTTGCTTGGGGCCATAGAGGGCTTTGTCAAGTTTGCAAACATGAATTTTGAAATTTGAATCTTTAAAGCCTTAGGGTTGGTGAATGTATACTAATTCAGTGAGGGATCCATTAAGAAATGCGTTGTTGATGTCAATATGTTGAATGTCCCACCCTTTAGAGACGGCTAGAGATAAGATCACTCGAATTGTTGAAGACTTGATCACTGGACTGTAGGTGTCTGTGAAGTCAAGTCCAGGTGTTTAATTGAATCCCTTCACCACAAACCGTGCTTTGTGTTTAGAGATGGATCCATCAACATTATGTTTAATTCGAAAGACCCATTTTGTTCCCAGTAATTTCATGGAGGAGTGATAGGGAACAAGATGCCAAGTCATATTTTGGGTGAGGGCATTTAATTCTTCCTACATAGCATTCTTCCAGATAGGGTTCTGGAGAGCATTGAGAGGTGATGTAGGTAGGATGGTAGGGGTGGGGGACAGAGAGGTGGTGTATAGTTTAGGTTTGAAAATACCTGATTTTGATCTAGTGGTCATGAGGTGAGTGTTTAAGGGTTGAGGGAGGGATGGAGTGGGGGCAAAAGGTTCAGGAGAGGGAAGGGTAGAAGTAGTTACCTGTTGTGATGTGAGCAGAGGGTTTGGTCGCTGAGAGGAGGATAGCTTGGAAATGGTCTGTTGGGATTGCTAAAAGTTTAGGGTGTCTGTTAAAGTGGAGAGAGGAAGACTAGGATAGGATTGGGGAGATTGGGAAGTAGGAGGGAAGAGTTGAAGATAGGGAAACTCAGATTAATTGAAGTTAACATGGCAAGAGATGTCGATGGTGCCATTAGGATGAAGGCAGTTGTAACCTTTATGAAGAAGACTGTAGCCTAGGAAGATGCATTTAGTGGTGTGAAAATCTAATTTGTTTTTGTTGTAGTAGCGTAAATAAAGGAAGCAAGAGTAGCCAAAAATTTGGAGATGGTCATAATGGGTGGTTTGTGATAGAGTTTCTGAAATAGACTTTGGTTATTGAGAGTAGTGGTAGGGAGGGTGTTGATGAGGTAGGTGACAGTAGTGAAGGCTTCAAGCTAGTAGTTTAGGGGAAGGTGAGCATGAGAGAGTAAGGTGAGACTGGTTTTAGTGACGTGGTGATGCTTCCTTTCAGGAATGCCATTTTGCTAGTGAGTATGTGGGCAGCTAAAGCAAGGTTGAATGTCGTGGGAGCTAATAAAGGGTAGGAGAGCTTGGAATTCACCACCCATATCACTTTGGACTGCCTTGATTTTAAGATTTAGTGATTTTCAACAAGAGATTTGAATTGAATAAATACTGGTAGAATGTCAGATTTGAGTTTGAGAGGGTAGATCCAGGTGAATCTGGTGTAGGAGTCGATAAAAATGATGTAGTATCGGTGTCCAGAAGTGAATGGGGTGGGACTGGGTCCCCAGAGGTCAGTGTGGATTATTTGTAGGATTGTGTGGTCGTTATTGCATATGATTGGAAGGGCAATTGGTGGTGTTTGCCCATTTTGTAAGCATCACAGAAACTAAGATTAGTAGGATTGAACTTTAATTTCATTGATTGCATAATATGATGTAATACATTAGAA
>JANQBM010000008.1:6721902-6748406 GCA_025594535.1 Erythroxylum domingense
AACAAGTCACATTCCCACCATTATTCACCACAAAATTATAAGCAATTAATAATTGAGAGAACCGTCTAGGTCACTCATCAATAGCTTCCGAAACTAATGCCTGGAAGTCTTGGCAACGTCGGTAGGTTGACGTTCCAAAGGCGCCTCTATAACAAATCAAATGCACATACATTACAAATTGAATAATAAAAAATGTATAATAATGCATATATAATAATTTAAATGAGTACAATGCATGTTCATGACAATCCCGGTATCACTCAGACATTTAACTCGAAATATTCCCGAACAATTCAATTCATATTCTTTTGCTAAATCCACTCATTTTCAAATTAATCTAAAAAAAATCACAAAATTACAAGGAGAGGTGAAGGACTGTTTTAGAAATCCAGTGCTTCAAAAATCGGGTCAATTGGAGGTCGGATGCAAAAGTTAAAAGCAATTGAATGTCAAAAGGGGTAGGATGATAGAATTTACAATTTAGCCACTCACACTCGCGACTGTCTCGCGGTCCCAAGATGCGAGCTGAAAAGTCATGAAATGAAGGAGCTTGATGAATGAAAAGTCATACATGGTGTGACATAAAAGTTTAAGCTACATTTTCAGTGCTAGGGTTGAGCGATTGATTAAGGAAGGCATTCTCTCAATTCTAGATTATGATGATCTCGAAACAAGTGTTGACTATTACAGGGGTGAGTTGCCTAATAAGGTAACTAAGGTCAACTCATACTTCTAACTTGTTGAGTTTGATACATAAGGATATTAGAAGACCTTATACAGTTGCATTATGCAATTCTAAAGTATTCTGACATTTCTCATGATTATTCCCATACAGTTATGTGTTCTCGCTTAAAGACTGAAGGTTGAGAATCCATTGGGAACTATCATTGAGAATATCAGATCTGACTATGGAGGAGAATATCATGGCAAACATGGTGTTTCAGGACTTGAAAAAGTCAATGTAGAACAAGAGTCAATGCAGAGCAAGACTAATTTACCTAAATATTTAGAAGTGTGAAAACCAGTCTCACACACATTAGTGTATGAGGTTGCCCTACCGAGGTGGTATAATCCTTCTAAAGAAAAATTGCATACTCATTGTGCTCATTGCTATTTAGTGAGATATCCTAACTACTCTAAAGGCTACATATTCTACTACTAAGTTTTTAGAGAAAGAAGGAATAGAATAGTGGAATCACTAACAACTAAGTTTCTGGAATACGATGTCTATGATGATGGTGGGCCTTTTAACCCTTAGGATGATGACAGGATGGATACTACAGTTATCATGTATCCGTTACTTGTATAGTTGGATACAGTGGATTTAGTCTTTGTACCATGCCTGTACAGGAATAGGAACCCATAACTGTACATACAGAGATTCCTAGAGGTACAAGATCTAATGCAATCATGAAGATCCACCGGAGTGAGACAACCTGTTATCCCATCTGATATCATGGTCTATTACAGGACTGTGATATTAGACATATTAAGAATCCAATTATTTTTATAGAAGTTGTTTCTATAACTGCAACGGAATTGTGGTGGGTTGCAATGACTGATGAGATATAAACCATGAAGCATAGTAAGGTCAATGAGCTAGTTGATTTTGTAGCATAATTGCAAAACTGTCAGTATAAAGTTTAAGACCTAAAGGATTTCAGGATAAAGTTCATCGGTTTATGAACTAGCTCAATTGCATGATGGTTCACTCAGAGAGAAATGTTAACTTTAATGTTACTTTTCTCTCGTATCCTTGTAGGAGACATTTTGAGTGATTAAGGCAATTGCAGCTTATGATGATAAAGAGTTACATCAGATGGTTGTCAAAACCACTTTCCTGAATAAAGACCTTTATAAAGTAGTCTATATGGTACAACCTAAAGGCTTTCCGGATTCAGAAGGAACTGACATGGTTTGCACGTTATGCAAATCAACATATGAGTTACATCAAACCTCTCAAAAGTGAAACCTTACAGTTCATGAGATTATAACCTCTTTCAGCTTCATGAAACATAAAGTTAAAAGGTGCTTGTACTAGAACAGGGGGAGTAAAATTATCTTCCTATTATTGCATAAGGATGATATATTGCTCATGTCACATTACTTGACCATGTTGTATAAGGTGAAACAACGTTTGGTCAAGAACTTTGACATGAAGGCCCTTGACGTAGCATCTTTTGTCCTAGGTATTTGGATTCACCAAGACAGATCTTAACATTCATGATACCGTTCATAAAATGCATACATTAAGTATATGTTACCAAGGTTTAATATAGTTAAAAGTAAACCTGTCATAACACTTATCTCTCATAGTGAGAGATAATCTTTGGCTTAGTAACCAAAGAATAAAGTAAAGAGAAAGGTTATGAGAAATGTTCTGTGTTTTAGTACGGTTGATAGCCTGAAGTATGCTCGGCTATGTACTAGGCAGGACATTGCATTTACAGTTTAATTGTTTGGTCAGTATTTGGTTAACCCAGATGTAGACCATTGAAATCCAGTCAAGTGAGTGTTAAGATAATTAAAGGAAATCAAGGATTATATGTTGGCATATAGATAAGTCAACAGACTAAACCTCGTAGGGCATCAAGATTCAAATTTAGCTATGCGTCCGGATGATCGAAAGTTCACTTAAGGTTACGGTTTAAGGTTGCATATGGTATAATGTCATGGAAGTGTGTCAGTCAGACACGGGTAACTTCCTCAATCACGCATGCATAGTACATGCCATAGATTGCTTCGCAGATGGTTTAGCTCGGAAATTTGATTTCTGAGTTGTCTATGGTTGATTCAGTGGCCAAACCTATTCATTTGCAATGTGATAATCAAGTTTCCGTGTTGTTTAATAACAAAATTGAATATCAAAGGTCTTAGCATTTTGAGATCAAATTCTTGATCATGAAGTAGTTGACACAAAAAGGTGACCTTAAGGTTTGGAGCATTTAAAGACTGAGGAATGATAAGTCAATTCTTTAACTAAAGGACTTTACCTACCTGTGTTTGGAATATAAGTATATAGTATGTGTGTTTTGAAGTCCTCAGACACCGTTAATTAAAAGATCGTTGTATTTGTTCCATGTACATTTGTACATTTTAATATATTATGACAGTATGATGGTTCATATAGATGATCATCGGGTATCCTCAGTAACACAGGTTATTATACGTTGTCATAATACGTATAAAAGTCTTGAGATTTGTGTTGATCTTAAACATTTTAAAGGTCATTGGGCAGATATGAAGATTGACATTGAGCCTATGTCATTAGACATATACATTTTTGTATGGATATATCCTGAAAGTTTGACATGATATAGGGGGATATAATAAATCCCATAAAGGTTCTCTAATGCAGTTTAGCATTCAGTTGGAGAACATAAAGGTTTTCTCTAATGTTGTTTAGCATATAGTGAGAGGAAACAAGTTTTCTCTAATGATGTTTAACATTCAGTGAGAGAAAACAGGATTTCTCTGATGCAGTTTAGCAATGTGGTTTAGCATAAAGTTGGAGAAATTGAGATCTATAGACGAAGATGATATATATTAGATCATAAAGGTATCATCATAGTCTACCACACTCCATTTTTCCATTCATGTTAGTGAAGTATTAGGTATACGTGATTGTATTGGATCTGTGTCACATATGACACATGTGCCTGATATTTTCTAGTATTGAAAGCCTTACAAGACAGAATCTAGGACTTTCATTATCTTTAGATGAAATGTTTTTAAACTTAGTCGACTACTATAGTAGCGTAGCTTAACTGAATATTTTAAACTGTTTTTAAAGTTGAGTCAAAGCTGCAATTAATAATTGTCCAAGGGGGAGATTGTTAGACATTTTTGCCCTTAAGGGCAATTTTGTCAATTTTCCATTCGGTAGACAGTTATTAATTGTAATTTGGTTTTTTTAAATAAATTATCGGTTAAGTTACGTAATTTGATCTAGATAAAGATAATAAAGTGGCCTAATAAATGATCTAAATTAATGGGTCAAAGTTCGGGTAGAAAATGGATCCCTGTTAGTGTGGACCTGATCCATATCGGCCTTGTGATGGGAAAGCCCGATATGGAAACTATAAATAGGTTATGGTCTCCTGTAGTTACTTAAGTAATTCACGAGCATTCAGAGCTCTGACTTGTTAAGAGTGCCCGTGTATTAAGGAAACTACAGAAAGGCCTAAACCAAAAGCTGGTGAACGTTTTCTATAAAAGTCCCGGAGAGATTCGAGCTTGTTTGGCAACAGAAAAAGACATTTCAAGATTTGATGGAACCGAAATAAGGTATTTCACATTCCTTCATTTTTATTCCTTTCACGTCCAATCCTGGGTACGTAATATAGTCTATGCTACGTATTACAGAAACATGTCTTTCCATAGTATTGAGTCTAAATCTCAAATTGTAAACAACCATATGAATGAAACTTATAACTCTTGGATTCTAGCCAGATAGGGATCATCCAATCATTAATATGTTGCAAACAATTAGGATAATAATAATGCATAGGCATAGTTAAGTCGTATGCTCTTATAGCATGAGGAAATCGTTTTTCGTTCTTCTTTCTGTTTTCTGCGATGGACCAGGGTAATCAACCAAGAACCCTTAACGATGAGGAAGATGAGGTTATTGCTTTCGACATTGCACCAGCGGTTCCAAATCAAGGTTTTGACTTCTGCCTTGTGGGGATGTTTCTCACTTATAGTCCCATAAACTTTCTATCTATGAAATCTGTTTTAGCAGATTTATGGCACCCGCTTGGTGGAATAACGATTACTGATATAGGGGCAAAAAGGTTCCTATTTCGGTTCTATAACCAAGTCGATGTTGATCGTGCTGTTGAAGGGGCTCCATGGTTATTTAACAAGCATCTTTTGGCGTGGAGCAAAATTGGCCCTAACGAAGACCCATTGAGAATTCCATTAATTTCGACTGATATTTGGGTTATAATGAAGAATCTGAAACCTAGGTTTATGAGAGAAGGGGTTGCGAAATTGCTTGGATATTTCGTTGGAAAATTTGTGTCTAATGATACTAAATATTTGACGGAATCAGTCGAATTAGAAGATTACTCTATGAGGGTTTGTGTTACACTGGACATTTGTAATCCTCTAAGGAGGAAGAAGAAGTTGCTGGAAGGTAAAGGTGAAGCTTTTTAGGTCTGGTTTTCTTATGAAAGAATTTTTGTGTTTTGTTATCTTTGTGGAATCTTGGGACACACTGATTCCTACTGTGAAACTCGCCTGAGGAAGAAACCGGAGGATTTGAAATTTGAAAGGGATGAATGACTCCGGGCATTACCTCACCGGAATCGTCGAGCTCCCAGTCAGTGGCTATGCAAAAATGGAAGAGCTCAGATGATGCTATGGAATGCGGTGGGAAAGATGGGAGAATCAGTGTCGAGGGAGGATTCTTTGCCGTTATTTACCCAAAATTTTCTCAATTCCCTTTATGGTCACAATTCAAATTTGAATGTGGAGGAGAAGATATAGGACTAATGGAAACATACTCTCTTGGAAGGTTGAGTATCGATGGGCTTGAGAATGATAGTGGGCTTGTTATTTCTAGGGACCCAAAGAAGAGGCCTAGGAATGAAAAAAATAAAACAACTCCAACTAATATTTCTTTGTCCAAGGATTTATTAGGTGGCAACTAAGTTGAAGGCCATACTTCAGCTTCTAAGATATCGGCTGATCCCGTAAAGCGGGATAGCTGAAGACAATGAAGATCATAAGTTGGAACTGCTAAGGCATTGGCAACCCTCGGGCAGTAAGAGTGCTAAGAGATTTGGTTACTAATTACAAACCTGACATTGTGTTTTTTATGGAAACTCGTATGCACGTTAGCCGGATAGAGGAAGTTAGAGTTCTTGTCTTTTTTGATCACTGTTTTTGTGTTGATAGGGTGGGGTTAGGTGGTGGGCTTTGCTTGTACTGGAAGTCCCATATGGATTTAAATTTACTTTCTTATTCTAATAATTTTGTTGATTGTAAAATTAATAATAATGGTAATACTTGGAGATACACTGGTTTCTATGGTTTTCCTGAATCAAATAGAAGACGTGCTTCATGGGATCTTTTACGGTCTTTGGCATCTAGGTCGTCACTTCCGTGGATTATTTTGAGGGACTTTAATGATATTATGCTGGATTGTGAGAAATTGGGTGGGCCCCCAAGGGAGAGTTTTCTCTTAAATGGCTTTAAGGAGGTTACTTCAGATGCTGGACTTTTTGATATTGAGAATACAGGCCCATTCTTTACTTGGGATGGGACTAACCCGTATGGGGATAGAATCCAACAAAAACTAACCGGGCCATATGTAATGCTGATCTAGTGGATTTGTTCCCAAATACAATTGCTTCGGTTTTACCTACACCAGTTTCAGATCATTATGCGGTTCTTGCTGACTTATCCCACTTAGATCACGATGCCTCACTAAATCGTTCCTTCCGTATAGACAATTCATGGCTTCTTAAGGAAGAGTTAGAAGGGGTAGTGCGAGAGTAATGGACTGGACAGAATGGCGACAATTTCATGGGGAAGAGGGATGCTCTAATTTCAACTGTAAAGGAGTGGGGTCGGAGGTGGAATAGGGAGTTCTGGGAAAAGAGGAAAATTATTATTCGACAACTTGAACTTTGTCGAGGAGTAGCTGATGGCACTGAAGTCTCAAGATTAAAGGATGATTGGAATCAAATTCTTTTAACTGAGGAGATCTGAAGAAAGCAGCAGGCAAAACTCTATTAGTACACTGGTGGAGATAAAAATTCAAAGTTCTTTCATAAGCATGTTAAAGGAAGAAAGGCGTTGAACAAGGTAAAGTCATTGAAGTCGGATGATGGCAAGGTTTTTACTGATTGGGAAGGAATGTCTGCGTTGGTAAAGGAATATTTTGAGAAGCTTTTCGAAGGAAATAGTGCAGCAGACTACAACAGATTGGTGGGTATTGTTGGCAGGGTTCTTACAGATGAGGATTCTACTGCTCTTCAAGAGCCTAATCGTAAAGAGGAGTTCGTTGAGGCCTTGTTCAGCATGCACTCAGATAAAGCTCTTGGTCCAGAAGGGTTTGATCCGGCATTCCTACAGAAATATTGACATATTATTGGCGATGACATCTTCAAAGCCGGTACGACTTGGCTTTAGAGAGGTACCTTTTCTCCTGTTCTAACTTAACAACTATTGTGCTTATTCCCAAGATTGCCGCACCTGAAAGTGTGAAGGATTTCAGACCTATCACTTTATATAATGTGATATACAAAATTGTGTCTAAAGTTCTTGCGAATAGGTTGAAACGAGTTCTCCCACATATCATTGCTATCAATCAATCTGCTTTTGTTCCTAATCAGTTGATTACGGATAATGTCTGTGTGGCTTTTGAGACTGTTCACAATTTAAAGAATAAGAGATCAGGGGACCTGGGTTATTGTGCGTTAAAGATTGACATCAGCAAAGCTTACGATAAAGTTGGCTGGGGTTATTTGAAGGCTATGTTGATTGCTATGGGTTTTCCTGCAGTCTAGATTCAGTGGATGTCAATGTGCTTCTCAAATGTTAGTTACATGGTTAATTTAAATGGCTCGTTGGTTGGACCGATTGTTCCTGGGAGGGGTCTACGTCAAGGGGATCCAATATCGCCCTATCTTTTTCTCATTTGTGCTGAAGGGCTTTCTATTTTGCTTAAGGAAGCCGAGAATAGAAGACTGTTGCTTGGTTGCAATGTTGGGAGGGGCCGCCCCCGGATTTCACATTTGTTGTTTGTAGATGATTCTCTACTGTTCTTTGAAGCTAATGCGGCTGAGGCTGCTATTATCAAAAATGTCTTGAAGGAGTATGAATTGACTTCAGGTCAATCGGAAAACTTTTTAAAATCTGGTATCATGTTTAGCCCATGTGTCCTGAGAGAGGTTAAAGCTGCTATCTCTAATATATTGGGAGTTACCACTTCGCTTGGTAGTGGAGCTTATCTGGGGCTCCCCTCGCTTATTGGCCGAAATAAAAAACAGATTTTCATCTTTATCAAAGATAAGGTTTGGAAGCGGATCAACAGCTGGAATAACAAGTTTCTTTCTAGAGCAGGACGAGAAGTGTTGATTAAATCAGTGGGCCAAGCTATCCCATCTTATTGTATGTTTGTTTTTATCCTTCTGCGAACTTTATGCGATGAACTACAAGTCATTATGAACAGGTACTGGTGGAATGGTAAGAAAGAATCGAGAGGAGGTATCAATTGGCTCTCTTGGGATAGAATGACTGTCTCGAAGTTGCAGGGAGGTATGGGTTTTAGAGACCTTCATCACTTCAATATTGCTATGCTTGGTAAGCAGGGGTAGCATTTGCTTACGCAAACTGATATTCTGTTCTATAGTATCTTCAAAGCTAAATACTTTCCGTTGGGGGATTTTTTGAAAGCTTCTAGGGGCACTAACTCGAACTTTGTCTGGACGAGTATCTTTGCTACTATTGATTTGTTGAAGAAGGGAGTGCGGTGGAGGGTGGGTGATGGAAGGAGCATTCTAGCTGGTGGTGATCCTTAGATACCAAAGAATGGACCTTTCACCGTAGATGATGGAGCCATTCTTGTTGATAGGGCTTTGAGAGTGTCGGACTTGTTTTTGAAAAATAGCAGAAGATGGGACATTGGAAAACTTATGGACAATTTCTCCACTCGGGATGTAAGTGCTTTCCTTTTTATCCCTCTCAGTATGTTTAATGTTAAAGACTCACTAATGTGGCATTTTGACAAGAAGGGTATGTATACTGTCAAGTCTGGCTACCATATTAGTCGAAATCTATATTTTTAGGCAGTGGTTCAAAGTGACGTATGGAAGCGTGTCTAGATGCTAAAAATTCCACCAAAGGTACGTGACTTTATGTGGAGAGCGTTGAGAAATTTATTGCCGACAACATTGAGTCTACAAATAGAGGCATTGATGTTGATGGTATTTGCCCATTATGCTTCTCGTTGGAATCTGTTGATCATGTGTTAATCCACTGTCCTTTGGCTTCTAGTTGTTGGAGTTTGATCAATGTGTTTACTGTAGCCCCTGGAAATTCTTTTGCCAATGTTTTTATACAACTATGGAGCAATAAGGATAGGGAGGTTGGAGAATTATTCTCTTTTGGCGCTTGGAACATTTGGAAAGCTAGGAATTATTTCTTTTGGTCTTCGAAGATAATTTCTCCTAATCAACTTGTATACAACGCCGTCTCTTATTTGATAGAGTGGAGGTCTTTTAACAACTTGAGGAATCTGCATCACCAAGCGGGAAGCACATATGAAGTTGTAACTATTCGTAACAGTCTGCATTCTTTCCTTGCAAATGTTGGGTGGAGCTTGTATACAAATGCAACGCTGTTTCAGCAAGAAAGCGCTTCTGGTTTTGGTTGCGTTGTTGAGTCAACAGAGGAGAGTTGGCTTGGGGCTATTTCGGGTTTTGTGGAAGGGTGTTGTGAGCTTGCGGTTGCTCAAGCCTTGGCATGTCGCAGTTCTATATGCTTCTCAGCACTTGTGTGATGGTGGTGTCATTTATACAGATAGTCAGTAGCTGGTTTTTGTTTTGCATTCCTCTATGTTGGACAATTCAGCCTTTGAGATTGTTGTCCAGGATTGCAAACAATTATTAATGAATATGCCCAATACTAAAGTGAGATGGATTAGGAGGCACTTGAATAGAGCAGCATATTCTTTAGCTAGAGCTTCAATTCGTTATTCCCGTTTTGTTATATGGGATTCAATTCCGGATGTAATATCCTCTTTTTATGTTGATTAATGAAGTTGGTTTATGCCTTTCAACAAAAAAAAAAGCATAGGCATTCAAATTTAAAGGAGTAAGTAGATGGAAAGGTGACATTGCACATGAAGTCATGGAGAAGTTAAACAAGAACAAATTAAATATAATGAAATGAAGAATGACTTAGAATGACGACAAAGTTTATAAAGTAACAAATAGTGATAATATACACATTGTACATACAGGGAAGGAAAATATATGCAATTATAGAGCATAGAACTATATGTTTACTTATACACATATAGTACCGCCCCTGCAACAACATAAAGAAAGAAGAGAAGCTTTAGGTCAGTAGATTCAAATAACTATCGCCTCTTATCCTACTAACTAAGAGGCCCTAGATGGAAATGCATGAGAAGTGTAATTGCATATCAATTGCAAGAGCAAGCTTACCAAAGAAGAGGGGTTCTAAGTGTGTCACAAACTTCACAACCTGTTGACATTGAACGTAGGACTCGACAGAGTAGAAAAGAAAATTTCTTTCCTTAATTAAAAACTCCTTCAAGTATCATAATTAATAATTATGATATTATCAATTTAAAATAATAGAAAAAATTATAACGATTGTTGGACAAGTCAACCCATTTATGAATGAAGCAATCAAACTGACACAGACATATATTTACATACGATGTTGGACTTGGACTGGAGGTATTTAGTTCAATAGTTTCGTTTTGACTGATCATGATAAGTGAACGAGATAACCGAATAACGTGGCAAGGGAAGACGAGCAGAGCTAAATGTGGGTCCCGCACTTTTTACCAAACACCAGACGACATACTCTCTCTCTCTCTCTCTTGCGTCGCCCCAAAATTCAGATAAATTTCAATCCAATATTTTTGTCTCCTCAATTTCTGTGATGTTTTCTTTCTTGTAATTCCTCTGCTCGATCATCGGGGAGTTTCATGGAGGTACATGGTTTTCTTTTTTCCTTTTAGTTCTTGGTTTCATGACTGAGAAATCGATGATTATGTGAAAGAGTAGGTTTTTGGGAGCTTTCTCTCAACTGGTCAAAATACTATACTCAGCATTTCTTCAACTTTTAGTTCCTTTTGTGGTTTATTTAATGCTAAACATTAGGTAAAAATGGATTCTTTTTGATCGATTCATTCCATCTATTTGTGGGTGTACTGTACGCCGATCATTTCGTTAACGGAAATTGTTATTTTTTCGTCAGTAGTAGTGATGAACAAAAGGTCTCAATTTGGAAATCTTTATTTCTTTAAATATGGACTGGTTTTTTCATTTGATTTAGTTGCTAAGTTTGTGCCTTCTTGGCTTACTCAAACAAGAAACGCAACTACTTACTTTCCCTTTTAATTTTTTTTGCTGGGTTGAAAATTGTTCTTTAGGGATTGGAAGATACCCCCAAGTCTGAGGCACATTTGACATCAGCTGCAGCATTTGTGGAGGGGGGAATCCAGGAGGCTTGTGACGATGCTTGCAGCATATGCCTTGAAGCCTTTTGCGACAGTGATCCTTCAACTGTGCGTATGATGGGTTTTAATCTTTTATTGGAATAATTACCTGTTACCAAGTTTTCCTATTTTCTTTTTCCATAATTATGTTAATCTTTATTTTGCAGTTGACTAATTGCAAGCACGAGTTCCACCTTCAGTGCATCCTTGAATGGTATTTTCGATTATCATCAATCTTGATATCTTCCAATATTAGTTTAGTACAGTTGCTATTCTAGTGACTTGTTTGACTAGTTAATGGAAGTCAAAATTGTAAGTTCATAAATCATGTGGTTGAATGGTCAGTTTGATTATGTATAACATTTGCTGTTAAGGCTTCATACTCCCTGTTCACCTCATAAGTATTCCAGTATTCACTTATAGTAGAGACAGATTGTACTATCAACAATACATAACTATTAGCGAACATACTGCCATGATTGCTACAATAGTGCCTGGGAGATTTAGCATCTATGTCTTCCCGAACTTTTACAGAATGAGCAAGTTTTTAAAAGATTCAAACTAAGTCATTTTAGAATGTGTGATGAAGAAGTCAACATCTTATGTTTAAATGTCGTCATCTATGGTAATAGAGTATCCAAGAGATGGGGTATGCATGTTTGACTTGATTTATTTTTCTAGTGGTGGGAGAGAACAATAGGATCGACATTCTCATTTCTTTCCAATGTTGTAGGTGCCAGAGAAGTTCCCAATGTCCCATGTGCTGGCAACCTATCAGCTTGAAGGACCCAACAAGGTAAAAATATGTTCCTAAATAGATTCTTTTGTTTTTACTTCTAAATGCAAATGACTTGTCTATTTCTATATTCGACAGCCAGGAATTGCTTGAAGCTGTTGAACAGGAGAGAAGTTTTAGGTTTAATCCTTCTAGGAACACCACCATATTTCATCATCCAACCCTTGGGGATTTCGAATTACAGCATGTTTGTATTCTTTCTTACTGCTATGAAGCTATTTTTTATTTTCTTTTTAATATTCACTCTCTGTTATTTAACAGATCATTTTGAAGCTTAACTTTGGTAAATTCCTTGCTTTGAACCCAGTTGCCAGTGGGTGTTAATGATGCTGAACTTGAAGAGCGTATAATCCAACACCTGGCTGCTGCTGCTGCAATGGGACGACGCCAGATTGCAAGACGGGGAGGCCAGAGGATTAGGTCATCAGCTCAGGGTCATTCACAGTTCATATTATTCTCAAATCATAGTGTGCCTCCTCCTGGTCCAGTCTCATCTTCTCCTACTCAGGGAGAAGATGGTGAAACTGTCTCTCCAATCACAATAGTTAACCCATCTCCTCAAGCAAATGATGTGGAAGAATCTTCACAACTCATTACACCGCAATCCAGTGATGCCACCTCTGATCCTGCATTTGCTTCAGTTTCTGGATCTGGTGGTGTTGCTGCCAATCATGGGAATTCCTTGAGCAATAGGTTTCAACATTTCCAAACTTTTATCGATTTCTGTGCTTGTCATATTGATATTTATGCATAAGGATACCTTTTATGGAAAAGTTCAATTTCCTTTGCTAATTGTCATTTTCATGTTTTGTTGTTGCAGGGTATCTCCTAATCACTCACCCCCAAATTGTCAAGAGAGAGCAGGACCATCAGACTTCCAATCATTTTCAGAGTCTCTCAAATCCAAGTTCAATGCTTTTTCAACAAGGTAACATAAGGAAAAACATTTTTAATGTGAAAGATATCTTTTGTTCACCATATGAGAACTTTGTTCTAGATACAAGGAGTCAATTTCAAAGAGTACAAGGGGATGGAGGGAGAAATTCTTCTCTCGAAATACTACCACGGCAGATCTTGGTTCTGAAGTAAGGAGAGATGTAAATGCTGGAATTGCAACAGTGTCACACATGATTGAGCGACTGGAAACCAGAGATAATGATAGAACCAACAGTGTTTTGGTACCAAACATGGTGGATAATACTTCAGTTGCAGAATCAACTAATCGGCAAATTTCAGAAGCTGGTGATGGGGACGGTACGACTGATACTGCAGCCAATACACAAGCTCAATCTGGTGCAAGTTCTGGTTCAAATTAAGGATAACTTCAGCAATGCTGTACTCAATATCTAATCTGAGAAGGTAACTTTCTGATGATAGTATTATGAAGTTGATCTTAGTGATGTTGTTTAGTCAAGGGCTAATTGGTTGAGTCAAATCCAGAGACAAACATGTGAATATTGGGACTGCATATATGTATATATACCTATAATGTTTGAAAATATGAAACTTGGTGATCAAGAGTTTCTGTTCCTTGATAATTCGCCGTTTCTTAAGCCATAGTTTGCTTTATAAATCAGGAATAGAAAAGCAGAATGTGTCATTGTCAAAAAGTGTTCCTGCTTGATTTTAATGAACATGTCTGGATGGTATTACTAACAGTCGAGTGTTTTTTGCCGGTTTCTTCCAAATTTTTAGTATGCTTTGAGGTGAAATGTATTGCAACTGAAGCAACATCTGGAAATTTTACTAATTGGACAAATATTTCAAAAATTTGAGTAACTACGAATAATGCATCACACAGGCATTTTGCACTCAGTGATTTCAATTCTTTTGGGGTTATAGTCTATTTTTCTGGTTTTATTCAGTGTTTTTCCTGGTTTTGTTTATTTATTATCTAGGTGTCTTAGTCTACTGATAATAAATGGTGGACACCAGGGAAGATAGAATAGTAATGGAATATTAACTTCTTCGCAGGTATTAGACGGTATGAATGGGATGTTTTGTCATGCTTCAAGATAATGGATAGTTCTACACGAAAAGGTGCAATTGAATATTCACACTAATCAGAAGAAAGAAGATAAAGCTAGTGAGGGTTATAAGTCAATTTGTAAAGATGCACTTATGATCAGTAGGATTGGGTGTGAGTGCATACTCAGGGCATACTGGTATTAAGGATTTGAGGATTTGAACCCTTTAATAAATTCTTGGTTTCTTCTTCTGTAATATTACAAATTTATGGCGCCACCTGCCGTAAATTAAGCATCGATAGATCTTATATAAAATGCAAGAGAATAACAATTAAGACTAAAATCTATTAGAATTCACCACGACTGTAGTTGCTAGGGCATAAATGGTTCTAACAAAAAGAACACGCCTTGCCTCTCAAACTTGTGCACAACGGGAATGCATATTTAACATGAGCATCTTCCTCAGGGTTTCATTACAATTTGGTTTTAAAGTTTTTCTGAACTGAGCAACTTGTAATGGAGGATGTCTTTTTTCTCATCCGTTCATAGTGATGGGCTCATTGGAAAATTGCATGCTCTGTACATCACCTGTGGTAGTTTCCTATTTAAGTCCTTTTGACTTCTTTTGAGTTAAATAAACATCACCACCACCCTCGTGGAATCTGGGACTTCTTTTGATTTACATAATGCGATTAATCAACTTCAAAAAAGGACAGTTCAGCTTATGCTTAAGTAAAGGAACATGCAAGTTCAAGGCTGGCAGATCTTCTCAAGATTACTGGAGTCTGTTATGGATGTTACTCAGTTGGCAAGAAAAAAAATCTCTGTAGTGGCTCGATAATATTAAGCTTCTTGTTAGATAGAGTTGCTCTCAGCAATGAGCTTAGTTTGGGTCTTTAAGAATCCACGGAGAGTCATTGAATGAGTAACTAATGGAGGTGTTAATTCACAAAACATGTGAAATTCTACACATACGGTGTTGTGTGTCAGATTTATCTTTCGTATCAATCTTAATTCACGAAACGAGTAAACTTATCAATCTCCTGTTTATTCAAGTTACTTGCACTACTAGAACTTCTGCAGATATTCAAAGTGAAATTGCTATTTACATGCAAGCTAAACCGGATATACCTTGCATTCAAAGAAAGAGCTGAACATATTTTATGACGGAATACTCTTTTTAGCAAAGCCATAACTGAGTGTACTCATTTTAAAACCAAGAAAGATGGAGCTCAGGCACACTATAGTGCAAAAATTGCCTGCCAGCCTCATCTAAGAAACAGGAAATGAAAATGCAAGTTTGGATGGAAACCTAAGTACATATGTCATGGCATGAACATATACAACTCCTTCCAATGCTACTCATCTCTTCCTCTTGCCTCCAGCCTTCTCTGTAGATCCAGAACCACCTCTCCCTCTACCACCTGGTTTCCTTTCCCCAGATGTCGATCCACCTTTACAAGTACATATGTCATGGCATGAACATATACAACTCCTTCCAATGCTACTCATCTCTTCCTCTTGCCTCCAGCCTTCTCTGTAGATCCAGAACCACCTCTCCCTCTACCACCTGGTTTCCTTTCCCCAGATGTCGATCCACCTTTACCTCTGCCTGCCGGGGTCTTCTTTGCACTTGAATGTGTTATGTCCTTTATTTCCATCTCCACATCAATTCCTACAATAAATTACATATAGGTATTTGACCTCTTTTTCCACTCAAAACTCAATGAATAGGTGTTCTACATCAAACTAACAAAAATCTTCAAAAAATAAGAGTTAATTGAGAAGAAAATTTAACCTCTAGCCATTTTAGTAGGACTAAAGGATAATGACTAACCTTTGGACTTTAAGCTTTGAAGTTCATCTTGCAGCTTCTTTTCAGCATTGTCTTCTGACAGACAAAGAAATAATTACTTATATATAAATACTATTTACACCTAATTCAAATTCTGCAGTCAAAATATTTCCCGTACCATTGATAAAAAATAAACTGATTGGTAAAATGTAGAACTAGATCATTACTTGGCTAAAAGTTAAAAAAACATAGCCCATTCATTCAATATATGGAACTGGTTATTGTTTAGTATAACATAATTGTTCTTGTAATTTGAAAAATCCCACTCAACCCAAAAGATTGAACTATTGGATAAGGCCTAAGACTTGATCATATATCAACACAACATTGATATTCCCTTCCAAAAAGAAGCGTAAGCAAGATTTTCCAGTATCTATTTTGGTTTAGATTATCTCCTCGTTAAATCCTTTTTGGTGGTAAGCCATTCAACCAAACAGCTTTCTTTCATGTGACACTGTTTGTTGGCAAATGAATCAAATTATGCGTATAATAAGCTAAACATCTAACAACGTGGGTGTGTATCCTAACTCTAAAACGGGAGATATCATATATTCAACAAGTGAAGAATATGACATTAACATAGAAATTCTTCTCAATGGGAGCCTAGAATATCAAATCCTCTTGCTCTTGGTGATCATTGACCCATGGAATCAACCTACTTAAAACAGATACCTAGCAAGGCAATGATGAAACGACAGAGTTGGTGCGAAGTAGATATATGATTGACAAAACAATGCACTACAATAGTTAATAACATTGTGCGTCATTTGCATTTTGTTTACTTTATAATTCTACTTTTTGACTGTCAGAAGGCAAACTACAAAAAAAAATTGAACAGCAACCAATCATTAAATGCCACTAATAGCAGTCATAACAGGATGATAAAACAACCATCATCTTGAGATTATCAAAACACTTGTCCATTAAAGGGAAGGCATTTTACCCAATTCATCAGTGTCAGAAAAGCTTTCTTCTTCATTTTCTGCTAATAAGTCGCCATTTTCTTCTCCTAAAGCATCGTCAGAAGGTTCCACAGTGGCTACAATTCGCTTCTTGGAGGTTTTCTTTATTCCAGGAAGTGGTACTAAATCTGCCGACCGCACCATTCTTGATTTGTTCTCTTCTTTATATGCCCTGGTCAAAGCAGCTTTCACTGTTGAAGCTATGCCATCCAAAGGATTTGCATGCCCCTGTACATAAAGAAACCATAAATTCCGAGACTTTTGACAATTAAGGAAACAACAATGTTGGTTCCTAAAGTACATGGATGCTACCTGGAGAACTTTTGACAATTAAGGAAACAACAATGTTGGTTCCTAAAGTACATGGATGCTACCTGAAATTTTGATAACTCCACAACAGTATCATAATCCTCTTGAGTTATTGAGTAATAAGTCATGAATTGCACCACCTTCTCAACAGCTTCATCCTGATCATCATACCAAAACAAAAGAACATTCAGGCACTTCACGTGAAGATTAAAAGAAAAAAGACTTAGTCACCTAAACACATCACCAATGATCTTGCCCTTAGAGAATATCGATAGTAAGCCAGTGACAAACAGCAACATGAAATAATCTTGCATATATTTTAACTAAAATTTCATGCGCGTCCAAGCCCAGAAAAGTTGCATTTGTTTTATTAAGATTTCAACGCTGTTTTACACTCACCTCATTTGTATCATTTTAAGGTTCCTATATACAAGCCTGAAGAACGGAAGATAAATACAAACAAGAAATGCGGAGATTAAAGCACAGTAAGGGCTCTTAAGATGCCAATCTGTTTACATATACCACAGTAGGTCAAGAAATAAATTTCAAACCTTAGGCAGTAATCGAAGAGGATCAGTCAAATGTTTCAAAATAACTGGAAAATATTCAAGTCGGAGAGTCTCCCTGTAACAATAACACAAGAGAAAACTATTAAACAACTTCCAAAGATTAAAGAATGGATATATGGAAAACCAATTAAATTATAGTTTCTAAAGGTTGATCTAACTTAAGGATAAGAAGAACTGTAGCACCATGAGATGAAGGGCCAGTATTGTGCGTCAGTTATTCTCACTCTATAGCTTATTTCTTTTATTGTCCTTCATAATCCAATCTACTCTAGTATAAAATACATTAAGTACAAAAGCTCATAAAATGCAATATAAATCATAGTTAAAATACTAGTTTAATCTTTCTTTAGAGAACACAATCAGTACTAATGGTATAGTGTTCAGTTTATCTCCCAACTATACATATAATTTATAGGAGTTGGACAAGTAATTTATATTAAGGGATTAAGACTAACTAATTGGTCCACATGAGTTATTCCATAATGCCTAATCAAAGACTAAATCTGTGTTTAATGAACGTCAACTCTGTTGTTGATGTCAACTCACATTAATGAGACTAAAACAGGTTTGGAGAAAAAATATTTGGGACCAAACAGCTAAACAAAATAATTGAATTTGGACACAAACCCATTGGAGCATCGCCTTGGCCATTGCGTAATGAACACAACAATTACAATAGACATCACAATAATCTCCTGGCACCACAATGCTTTTTATCCTAGATTCCTTGCATATTATTAAAAGTGAAACGTTATGCAAGGAGATAGATGCTTAATCACCTCTTCATACATCATAACAAAATTTTGACTAAGCAGAGAAAAAGAAGCAAAAAATCAAAGAAAAAGTAAACGGAAGAGAAGGGGTGACGTCAGAAAACAGTTGGCAGTTTTCTCCTTAAATTTAGATATGGCGAAGCAAGCTGAGAAAGCCATAAAGCAAATGCTAAAAATGTTGATATCTAAACATGAGGATAGAATAACTTCAAGTTCAGATCCAAAAGCAGAGTTACCTTCCCAAATTAGCTTCACGGGAAGCAAGGAGATGAACATGTAAATTCTCCAAAAGTCTCAAATTTTTTCCTGTTGTAGAGTTCTTTCCTAGCCACCCGCCAAATCTGTTAAAATTGCGTTCTCCCTGCAAGTATAAATACAATTTCATAATAACAGGGAACAGTAATAAGAAAAGAATAACAGTGTCATGCCGGTATCAACTCCAAGCATTGAACATTGGAATGACAAGATACCAGAACATATAAACAGAACCATCCAAATAGGTTAGCATGAGCATTGGACAATATAAGTAGAGAAAAGATATTACACAGATTGCCCGTTAAAAGCATGCAAACAACACAGATGACAGCAGCATTATCATTCCACTTTAATCAAGTCAATGTACGGGTCAGTCATTAGTCAAAGCAAAGATCAATGCACCGTCAACATCAACAGAAACTCAAAGGCAGAGAAAAACAACCAAACATAAGAGTACACAGAGTGATTCAATAAATGTTCAGTAAGAACTCAAACTTGAAGAACAAATCTAAGAAACCTCAATATATTCCATATTCTCTTGTCTTTTCTTTATTTTTCATGTATGTCCAGGAGTACTGACGTGGGGGAAAAATATTCATCAGCTTCCATACCATGGCACAACACCAAATGCTATTGAAGAATACTCAGTGAGACCAGCTAGGTTGGTTATTATCCACCTATAGTGGTTAAACATGCAATGAAGAGTATTCAATGCATAATGATGTAACTTAATGCAATATCTAATAAAAGAAAATTTGAAGCTATTTTTCCTGCTCCCAAAGATGAGAGACATTGCATAATGATGTAAATTAATGTAATATCTAATAAAAGAAAATTTGAAGCTATTTTTTTTCATCCTGCTTCCAAAGATAAGATACATAAAAGAAAAATAAGGTAGTTGAGCTGGTCCTTTAATTAGTATGGAAAGGCACATTGCATGCTCTAAACTTTAATTAGAGTGAAATCATTTTGTATCCTGTTTCAAACCACTCAAGGTGCTTTCTTCTCTTCTATTCTTTAGTGTTGCAGAGATCATTGACAACCTTTAGCCAGAAGTCATCTTTAGAGTTTTCTGCTACATGAAGCTATCTAGATCAAGTGTTCAACTTTCCTCCGCATAAATGTACATCAGATAAAGGTCAATACTCCATGACATAATGGAAAAGCAAAGAAACAATTTGTTCAAGATGCAAGACAGGCATTCCTTACCGGTTCAAGCGTCTCCCTTTGTCCATGCATCAATGCAGCACTGATTAAAACAGCAAATTAGACAGAACTAATTCCCAAGTATAGTGAAAACTAGGGTTGGCACTGGATTGGGCCGCAACCAAAACAATGTTGTCTTGGTGCCCTGCTCAGCTTGCCTTCCCTAGCAAAAACCCACATATCTAGTAAATGTTGTTAGACATACGGGATAATACATGATGAAAGTGAACTAGTTTGTGATAGTTGCCATTGCCGATTTCTTCGAATCTGTACATTTATTATATCTCCATCGGCGATGGACTCAGCAGCACGAGCAACCAATCTCATGCGTTTCACCCCATCATCGTCTTTGCTAACTGAACTTGGTCTGTAGTTGATATAATTTTCCTGTCAAAAGTTTGAAAGTGTCATTACAGCTTATCCAACAGCCGAAACAAAAAGAAATACAAGTTTATAGGATTTACAGTTTTATAATAAAAGCTTGCCAACAAAATATAGCACAAAAACAAGAAGGACCTGAACAATAAGAGGAACTAAGTCAGGATCACTCATGCTGAGGTCAATCCGCTCATCCATTCTCAATTTCCCTCCACCAAAGCCAAAAAGCCTACAAAGCAAAATATGACATATGACATTCAAATAAGCATATATCTGAAATAAAAAACACAAGAATTCATTCAGTTATCAAGGGCAAGGGATTGAAGTACAAATGGTATTATCATATTAATTTTAGGTTGTTTATCTACATTCAAATCAACAGGTAGATCTTTATAAATTTCTATGCAATGAAGGTATAGACAATAGGTTTCGAATATGACTAATTCTAATTAGGGAATTCATCCTTCTAAAAGGATTAGTTTAAGTGAAAAAGACTCTGCAACCAAAATCTTTGATGAAGTTGTAGAAGGTATAGTGATTTACTGATCCAACGTATGCTACATGTTGTGTGGCACCATATGCCTTTTACAATTGCTTATTTACATTTACTGCCATCAAATGCATTAGGATAAAGAATAGTCTGGTCTCCTCAGCAGGACCAGTTATATACACGTGTATATAGATGAGATTCATAGTTTTGATGGCAAACTTTCTTGTTTCTTCAAATTCAGGCATAAATCAAATAGTGGAGACCATGAATATTATTTCAAGGAACTTAACGTATGCACTCCTCATATTGCAGAATACAACTGGTACCATAGCCTAGAGAAAGACACAGGATCAGGAGACAGCATTTTAGAAGGAAAAATGGATCATCCAGTCGTACTTGTCAACGGCTGTAAATGGAGAAATATCTTCATCCTTTGCACTGCTAAGAAGGCGCTGTCTAACATCATCATACTTGATGATAGACATGGAGAGACTCATGTATTGCAATTGATTAATTGCCATGCGCATATCCCCATTTACCCTTTCTGCAAGTTCCTCAAGAGCTATCTGGCAAATAATCACAGATTGATTTTATCAGTTACCTTTTACCAAGAAACAAGTGAATCACGAACCTGCAACATGGGATCCGTCCTTCCACTATAAATGGAATAGACTCCTAATCACCAGCACATCCCCTTACAATTAGAAGCAAGAAACGGAGAAAAAAATCTTTTATTTGTTTTGTTTTACATTCTCAAGATCTTATAATCTGAGGCAGGAGACACAAGTCAGCACTAAATTGTTACTGCAAGGCCATTTAGTACTTTGATGCATGAAATTTCTTATTCCATTTTACAAAGAGTAGCATTAGATACCAAATTCTTATCTTCTGTATCCCAATTAGTGTGAATTCAAATACCATAATGTGGTTATAACAGCTTGAATCTCCAAGGGACATTCACAGTTAAAAAACAGCGAGCTCCAAGTTTAAAGGAAAACCACAAAAAATGAAAAGCTTAAACAAGCACTTACCTCGTTAGCTTGAAGGCCTTCTGCATTAGCAACTTGCATTAACCTCTTTGCCATCTACAACACACCAAATTCATAGTAATTTATACAATCTTCTGCTGCACAAATCTCATAAGGTGAAATTAACACTAATAAATGAATGAGAACTTCATTTACATAAACAGTTATCAACATTTGCAACACAGATAAATGGACTACTCTTAAAACAACAAGATTTAAGAGTCAAATATGTCTCTACTGACAACTCGTAGGTATTGGCTAACAAACAATTTAGAGATCATTAAAGGGCTTATAGAGGTTATGTTTTAGCATTATTTACATTTATCAAGCCCTTAATTCATCATTAGTAATCTCCCGTAATCTACAAGTTGTATGTCGACAACTGCAGATAATTCATTAACTTCAAATATTGTTTCAACCTTAGAAGTATAGACAGGAATATGAATAAAATTTCCCCACATAAAATTATTTATTAGAGTATCTGGAAAGAAAAGTCAGAGTTGAAAAACTGAACTAATGGCTTGATTCCTCGCTCAATTTTGAATCTCACTAATATTCTTGGAAGCCACTTATCTCATAAGACAAGCTCACGTTAAAGTTCGAATTTAGAAAGCTACTTCTTTATTATAAATACAATTAAATGCATGTGTAAAGCAGTTCTACACAAAAGCCGCTCATAATCAAAGATTCTGTAACTGTGTAACTATGGCATATCTATACTGGAATAATTAACCTGAAGCCTGAAAGCTTACAACGATGGAGACCGAAGATAATAACCTACAGATGCAAAAAAAAAGGAATAATAGGGGTAAGGAGAGGAGAAGGAAAAGAGGGCAAATCCATAAACCTGTTGTTTTGTAGGTTTCCGAAAGTTGAGAAGCAAACAGTAGTTCAGCAGACTTTTTAGTTTCTGACTATAGCGATCATTACAGATGCAGATAATTGGCACTTTGGAGATCTTTATGCTGGCAATAAGATCAGCAACTCCACCTCTATCACCAGCAGACATCCCATCTACCTCATCCATGATCAAGACTGTTTTTGGATGCTTTGACCTACAATCTCATTAAAACGGATATCAGAGGAAAGAGTAAATTACATGCTATGTTTTAATACAACATAGGAAGAAGGTGACATCGACCTATCCATGTCAACACCCAGAGCTTCGTTGCTGACAAGTTCCTTTATACAATTTGCATTGCTTCCACCAATTCCTCTATAAATCTTAGCATCTGCCTTCCCACGACTGTCACTGGCATTTACCTAAATAGTATATAGAAAACAAAGAACAACAAAATGAGAAAAGCTATAACTATCAATAAGATCTCACAATGAAAGTCCAGTCCAAACACTCCAAATCTGAAATTTCATATAAAATATGATACCTCAATAGCTTGAAAACCAAGCATCTGGGCAACCAACTTTGCCGATGTTGTTTTTCCTATACCAGGTGTTCCACTCAAAAGCACAGCTTTCTTAGCATTAGGATCATTTTGTTTTTTACCTTTTCCCTTATTTCCACCTTCCAGAAATTGCGCATGCCAAGTTTTCAACCAGTTATGAAGCTGGTTAACCTACAAAAAGATATGAAATAATTTAACAGATTTACATCAAATAAAATGTTAGGTTTTTAACAGAATGTTCAATTTGCAAATGCTAACAGATAAACTATGTACCACTGACTGATTCCCAATTATATCAGTTGGAGACTTTGGTCTGTACTTCTCTGTCCATGACAGGAGAGATTCTCCAACAGCTTGCTCTTTCAGCTTTGTTGGCTCCAAAGTTTCAGTAGAACGTTTATGGGTTACATCCCTAGGCAAACAGTTACCTATTCAAAAACACATCTCAGGTCAGCCAAGTTCAAATAAACAGATGATCCTACTGAGTAATTTACCACAGAAGCAATATTTACTGGGAATTTCCACAGTCCGGAATTCAAATCATTCCTAGACTATCTGGCGTACTAATTAAGTAGCATCTGGGGAAAAGGTCATTTGTTTCTATTGCATACCCTTCAGTTCTGCTTTCTTGGGACCTTTCTTTGTAACTGATACAACTTCCTCCACAGACTCCTTTGACTCATTCTGTGATGAGCCTTTTGATGCTCGGATCTTATCAAACAGTCCATCCTCAGAAAGGAAGGGAGTGCTGCAGAAAGAAATAAAAAAAAAACATAATTCTAGAAGAAGCACCTATGACAATGTTTGTATCAGGGGCAACTTACCCAAGCTCTTTTGCTTTCGAAGATTTCCGTCCCTCAATATCCTCATCACACAAAAGATAATTCTGAAAACAGACAAAATCAATAGTATGCCAACGACGTTATTGAACCAAACTACTAAAGCATTGTGTGTGAGGTAACTGTTTTTTTGCTGACAGATCCAGTGACGCGACCCCCATGCCTTTTAATCAAATCTTCTGCTTCTTCTCTTTCTAAACTGTAAATATGGTAAGAAAAAAAAATTAGCATGGCATGCCAAAATCACCAGTACACATAGTCGGAGAGTAGGCAAGCTACCACAGCTAGACAATTTCTAAGTTGGTTGATGTGGAAATGCTATTTCAAAAGATCAGGAACACACATGTATACCTAAAACATGTAAATAAGCAAAGTAGATTGAACTTATGAACAACCTTAAGAATGAGGAATAAAGTACCTATCAAGTGTTCCACTAATAACAAAAGTTAATCCGGCTAAACAATCTGAAGCACCTTCAGGGACTTCCTGAGTACAAAACAGAACCCATGTTAAACTAATATTGCGACCACTCTAGCTCATTCCTTTGACAGTATATCTTACCTTTTCCCCTTTATGAGGAGGGTCTTTCCTATCAAAATTCATGAATCTACTTCCACCACCTCGGCCCCTTCCACCAGAAGGAGCTGTTGAAGCACCCCTACCACCACGGCCCCTACTGTGACTCCTTCCACCAGACTTAAGAGAATCAGCATCTTTAACACCATCATCATCATCACTTTCACCTTCATCATCATTTACAGATTTCTGAGCAACTCCCCTACCAGTACTACTCTTCAGCTTTTTACTAGGGGTGACGTCAACATAATTACTTTTCTCATTAGGCATTACAAAGTCGTCGTCATCTTCACTTTCATCAACTTTGTGAACCTTTTTCGAAGGAGGAAGTTTCACAGATTTTTCACCACCACGTTGAGTTTTCCTCTTCAACGGAAGTTCCTCCACTTTTTCATCTTTTGGCTCTTGTTTGTCTGCTGCAAAATACTTGCTTGTTTTCCTTCTACCTGAACTCTCTTGACCTCTTTGCGTCTGAACCCATATCAAACAATATAAACGAGCTGAATACTACTTAAACGTGGTAATTGAAGTGGCACATGCAAACAATAACAATCTAAAGCGTTGTCTACACAAATTAGCAACAATGCAACAAGCCATTAGGTTTTACATAACGACTAAAATCAACCATCCAAAAATTATATACCAGAAGCAAAAATGCCGACTAGCATATCAAAATTTCAAGACTTTATGGACCTCAACAAACAATTACCAGCCTGCAACCATGTATGCATAAAGAGGGAGCAATTCACTTACGGTCATTTCAAGCTTTGACTCAGGTTTCTGCTCTGTTTTGTTTGGGGAAGATTGAGCAGGCTTAACGGCATTCCCATTGCCTTTGTCTTTGTCATGGGGCTTCATCAACCATTTCCTAATATCCCGTTGCTGTGATGCCATAAAAACAGAACTTTGTTTGTGCAAAAACACGTTAAGGTTCAAAATGATCAGAAAAATAAAACCCAATCAAACCCTAAACCCTAACCCTCTTTTCTGTTAATCGGGATCGTAAAAATGTATTGCCTTTTGTTTTACTTTATAGTCTTTTCCCGTGAAACTGAAAAAAAAAATCAAAATTTAAAGATTTTTTGTTCTCAAATTTTCCCAGAAACCAGACAAAAAGCAGCGTGGAGCGAATCAGAAAGTAACACAAAAGTGAGTCGTAAACTCACCATATCTGAAATATAAGTTAAAGCACAAACAACTCAAATTGTAACACTCCTGAGACTGAAGAGCGAAAACCAACTAAAGAGAAAACAGTCCAGCGCAAGCTTAACGTTTTCCCTTTTTTTGATGAAAGCCTGTAAAATTTGTCGCGAAACAACCACAAGCTTAAAATTACCAAGGGAGGTTTTAGCATTACCTAACATAATATAAGTTAGCACTGCCCACCCGACCCGATCGGACCCAAAAAAGGGGCCCGTACCATACGACATCGTTCACTGTTTCCCTAAAATGGTGTAAACTATTCGTACAGAAAATCGTTTGAACTTTTTTAGGCTAAATTCTCATGTTATGATTAATATTAAATTGAATCTTTGAAATGTGACTAAACGAAAGGGGTGGAGCAAAATAAGACAACCCACCATTGAAAATGGCGGGTTTGTATCATCCCGCCATTGTCAATGGCGGGATGGACACGTGGGATGGCGGGATGGCCGCCACGTGTTCAGTCCGCCATTGTCAATGGCGGGATGGATGGCCACGTGTCCATCCCGCCATTGTCAATGGCGGGATGGACGTAGAGCTCCACCCCCCTCCGTCCCAGCCGATCCCTCTCCCCTGAGAAAAATAAAAAAATTTAATTTTAATAATTAATATAATTTAGGGTTTTATTTTTTAAGGATTAATTTATATTTAGGGTTAAAAACATGTATACAAATTAAATTTGAAGT
>JANQBM010000008.1:6775813-6787388 GCA_025594535.1 Erythroxylum domingense
CCGTGACAGCAGCTATATCAGGGTTAGCCGCTGCCGCCTGGCTAACCTGCGTGGTTCTGGACGTGGTGCCCTGATGTTGGGCCCCACGGTGGGCGCCATTTAGTTCAGCCGGATTCTGACGAGGCTGCACGTTGCCGTTTGGATCCATTGAGTCAACTGTTGAACGCGGGAATTCTGGCTTAAAGATTCTTGCAAAACAAAGAAGGCACGTCGGGGGTTGTTTTCCGATAGGCCTCTCCGACGCTCAAGTTAGTTTTTTGGATGAAGGAGGGACTGCAGAAAAGCAGAGAAAACTAGGGTTATGGTTATGCGTATCTCTCTTGTGGCCAAACTATACCTTATATATGAACTAATAATTAGGTTTAAGTCTTTACGTATGCGTGGGAGTCTCTCGCCTGCGAATAGGCCAAGGAGAACGTGGATTGGTCCTGGGCTTGGTATAGCCAATAGGTATAAGATTGATCTTTGAAGATTGGACCGATCGGCCCGTGGGTCATTACTACTGGGTTCTGGCCCAGCACGACTGACCCGACCAGATTATAATCGAATTTAATAGTTAAATTAGGTCGCCATGTTAGTAGTATTTAATTAGTTGATATGTAATATTTATGCCACATATGTTTCGTTATTATTTTTTTAACAAAAGAGGTTTTATTAAAAAAACTAAAAAAAGTTTCTTTCAGTAATTTTAAAATTAAAATTTTAAAAAATTAAATCATAGAATAAACCGTATCTTATCTTTTATAAATTAATATAATCACTTAAACATTTTGTATAATGTCAATAATCAGATTTAATTGAAGTAAAAATTTGCAAAACAAAGATGGTGTACGAGATAATCGGTCTAATCAATGCGAGTCCATAAAGTGCCACAGTCTCATTTTCTATTAGGTTGTTGTAAGAATTCAATGAATTTAGGACTTAATGCATACCCATGAAATATGATTTTGTATACGAGTCCAACCCAGCTATAGGGAGCCCGAGCCCAACACTAATTGGGCTTCAAATGTCGTATGGGCACAAGAATTGGGCTTCAGTGATCGGCTTTTGTTATCGAGGTCACTAAAAATTTCATCTCTCAAGTTGTGCTTGAGACAGTGCAGCTTTGAGTGTTTGAGATTGTATATTGCTTTGAATGCTCCATTCAACTGATGCTTGAGTGTGATAATATGAAAAACGATCTTATGGACATTTCTTGCCTTTTCGTTTTCTTTTTCTTTTTTTTCTTCTTAAAAGTTCCTTTGAATCTGTAAGAGTCGGATATGAGTTCTCTATTTTTCTATTGAGATATTATTCCTACTGGTTGGAGTTTAGCTAGCATGATGTTCTCGTAAACCCACTCTACGAGTTTTACTGTACTATCTCTAACAGTTCAGAGCTTACGTTTGGATGGTTACTCTTGATACCATATATAATAAAGATGTTAAGCGTGATATTAATGAGTGATATATCGATCCGAGTGCGTGGTAATTATTTGATGATTATTAGTAGTCGTCATTTTAATAAATAATTATTTTATAATAATGATGTCTTTAAATATAATAATGAATATTAATAACTATTAAATAATAATTACCAATCTTTTTTTAAGCTGTAGCCTATGAACTACTTTAACTTACCAATATTCTACCAAGTGAAGACTCACTACTGAACAATGCTTCTAAATAATTACAAGCATGAGATAGTAAATTTAAAAGTGTTATTTTCTGAATTTAAAATTTAATTTTTAAAAAATTTAAACTAATTCTAAAACTAAAAAATTTTGACATACTTAATTTAAAATATTGTCTTCATTAATATTTTAACATGTGAATGTGAACACTTAGACATGCTAGATGACTCAATTGCTCTATTAATATTGATGAAGTGTTGTTAATTGTAAAAACTTACATACGTTTATTCCGTAGGGACGTAAATGATAAAATAATGAAATATAAAAATTGATTGTCAAGTCAAAGTTCTGAACAGACAAACAAAAGTTTATACATTAAGAAAAAAAAGGAAAGACATGTAATTGTTGATATCTAAATGGGAGTTACGATGCTTGTTCTCTATATTTACATGTTAACTATATTAATAAAATATTAGATTGAGATCCAATTTTTAAAACTTTAAAATTAAATTATAATTTTTAAAAGTTGAATACTAAATAAAAATACAAAAAGTTTAATCATTGTAATTCGATTATAAATATAGAGATTGTTTTTCTAATGCAAATACATAGGAACATTATTTGTGTTTTTCCTTACATTGAAAATTTACACATCAAACATCAACAATAACAACTCGGTAAAAGTCTCACTAACATGCGAGATTCAAAAAAGTTCAGTATTACGCAGCTTTACTTCTAATTAGTAAAGAGATTATTTTCAAATAAAAATATACACATCAAAATTCAAATTATGATATATAACAAAGAAAATTTTAAAGATTGTCTGTCACTTAAACTTACCGCTGCTCAATTCACACAAGACAGGATGTTCTTATCTCTTTGATTGGAGGAATCAAAGAGAGAATTCTCAATTCTACTAATAAGCCAGATGAAATATGCCCTAATCTAGCCTATTCATGGAGGATCAACTATTAGCTTAGATATGAGGTTAATTAAAGTAGGAAGGAAGTGTGTACATGTGATAATTAAAGTAGGATTGGAGAAAGGTACTAAAATCATATTAACTCTAAGTCTAAGGACGAAACAAGTTTTTATAGTTAGGGCTTGATCCTCTATGCTCGATGATTATTAGAAAACTCAGGCTTAGCGGACAAATTCGATGACTACTGTTTGAACAACTTTCGGTTGGATCCGTTCAAGAAATGGAAAAGGATCCTTCTGGGCATCTATTCACAAAAACCTCGATCAGTAAGAAGGAAAGAAGACGAAGGCACATTTCTAAAGACAGGAATCCTTACCTAGAATAACAGCGATAGACAATGACTCGACGATTGCCGCTCGAGCTCAACACTAATTAGGAATGTTCTGGTGCCTCTCCACGAAGTCGTTTCGTGATTTAGTTACCCGATGTCGTCTTTTTAGTTGCTCTTTTGTATTGAAGCGTCCTTTGTTTTACTCTTGTAGCAACATGCTTAATTAAGTTGTTACTTATGAGAAACATTCCTTTCTTTGTAATTATCTACTTTTAATATATTTTTAATTTAATAAAAAAAGCAATTCCTAACTTTTTTCTCTAATTATGACATAAGTTAGTAATTTTTTTTATTGTATCGGCCAGTAATTAACAACAATTGAGGTTAATTTGCAACTAAGCTCAACAAAAATACTCATCCATTATTCTATAAGAAGTTTTTATAAATCCAAAAATTTAGCAAGTCTATCAATTTAGAGTTCTAACAAATGTTGATATTTTTCCTATTTTATGTTTGATTGAATTAATAAAATTCTTAATGCAAGTTAAATTTTAGAATTCAGATGAAGTTTATAATTGGAATAATATGTCTATTAAAATAATGTTGGGAGAAAATAGTGAAAAGACAAACTTAAAATCAGTACATTATTCATAACCAACCGGTTACTTCGATTGCAACCAACCAACTAAATTGCGAAAGAGGTAATGATAAAAAGGGGTCATTTGTACGATCAATCAACAGACAATATGGTTTAGGGTGTGTTAAAACGTTGTAATCAGGTAATAAAGTTAAAGTTAACAACAGTAACATTATAGTAACAAGAATAAAGAGGTTTTAGAAAAAAAGAAGATATAACATGAAGTGTATAGAGCCGAGAAACAGCTTATAAATTACAATTATATATATGTAAATAAAAGCAAAAAAAGAAGCTACATATCCATAAATTAACTCAATTTTATCTCGTCTCAAGCACATTTTCTGTTGCAGTTAATTAGTTCTTATCCTGTTATATTAAATAAAATAAGTAGTTAAAAATAATTATAACACAGAGTTGGAAAAAAAAAAGGGCACAGGTATCTGGTGCCCATAACCTCATCTCTCTGTATTCGCTCATCCCTAAACATTCCAAAGCAATTAATATCACGCCCCCCTCCTCGGCCGCTACAGAAACAAAGGCCAAGCTTAGCCAAAACTCTTTTGAGTGACTCCTACCCACTCATTCATTCTTCCAATCATGTCAACCCAGACCCAAACCCGAACCAAAGCCCCAACCCCACTCTCTCCCGATATCTCGCTTCTCATAAATCTTTAATCCACCTTTTCCTATAAACCACACTTCATTACAAAGAAACCACTAACACCCCACTTTCAGACCTGTTTTCCCGACCAGTATTGTCCCATCTTCTTCTTACACATTATTTGCATAACTTTGCTATCTCTCTCTCATAGCAAGTTTGATTTTTTCTTCTCTCTCACAGAGTTCCTTTCTCTATGTATCTTTCTTCTTTGTCTCTGTGCCCATTTCTTTTATTAAATCCCTGATCTTTGGCTGTGTGTCATTCATCTTTCTCTTCGTTAGAGAAATCTTCTTGATCCGAGCCTTCTATCTTCAGTTTGAGTATTAAACGAAATGTCACTGGACTTGGCGTCTGAACGTGTTTGTTATGTGCACTGCAACTTTTGCAACACCATTTTAGCGGTAAAACGCTGAATTCTCTTTCATATACTCTTTGGATAAACTACTGCTTTATGTTCTTTTTCTCTTGTGACCAACTGCAACTAAGGGCTAAGGATTTTTGTCTCGTAGTCATTTCATTTCAGTTGGTAAAGATCGCATCTCAAGGAGCTTTCTCTGGTGAAATTTGGTGGCTGAATAGATAGTTGAATTCAGTTGGAAAGGCTGGTGAGAAGGAGGATTCGGCCCATAGGAGAATATCTAACCCGACCTCTACTGTCTTTTCTAGTAAATTTCCATTGAAAAGACCTTTGATCAAAGAACTTCTTTGGTTTTACTGAGAGAATTGAAGAACCTTTATATCCCACATGTCATTCTTTATCACAATTTCTAACTGGGATTTCCGTAAAACTTGCAACAAGATTCAAGACGAGGAAATATTTTACATATCGTCAACGGTTTGTTGGGGGGGGATTGTTTGCCTCGTGTTAAACCGAGTCTTGCTAAGACACTATGGTTTGAGACTCAGCAGTTGGATGTTGAAAAACCAGCAAGAGGTTAGACAAAGAAGGCAGTCCAATTTTGCTAGTGTCACTGAGGATGACTATATCTACTAGGGCTATATAGGTAGGTATTAGGGTTCTAACCAGATAAGATAGTAGCTTTTCCTCTTGCTTACCCCATATTCTACTCGGTATTTGGTAGAGTAGAATCTGAGGTAAGCAAGAGGAAAGCAACCACCGAGCCACTGTCGCATTCAACTTTTCTTTCACAGTTCATCGGTGCAAAATGCCTCTGCCTGTACATTTGTACACAACTACGTAAGCGCCGGCCCTTAAAATGGCGATACACATTCACTCATACTCGTAGATGCTAATGCTCCCAAAACTAAAGGACAGGCCTTTCTGGATGCACTAGTAATTCTCTAAGATCTCTCTTTGTCCCTCTTTTTTAGAAGTGGTTGCTTCTGTTATTGCATACCAAGGAATTGGCGACTGATCTCGGTCACAAAAGTGATCATCAAGTTGGTTATATAAGCTCAGGATTTGCCTTCTTTAAGTACAAAAGTGGTGCTTTCTTCGTTTTCCCTAAAAAACTAGGGAAGTGAGTTGGTCGATAAGCGGAGATTCATGGGTCAAGATCAAATATCGAAATTCTTTTACTTCTCCTTTTTCAGCCTCTTTTTTCATCATAGCAAGCCTCTGTTAAACAACCCCTTTTCGAGACCATTCTCCGTCTCTGTGGTTACGTCTTTAAAACGGAGATCCTAAGCACAAACTGTACAAAGATCAGTAAATCATTTCTGCTCATGATTCTTCTCTCTTTATTCATTGCCATCTTTGATAGCTGTGCTTACTGGTTATGCTCTTTATGGTTCTCGTTCAAGTCATGTCCTTTTCATCTCTCTCTAGCTTAAGGCTATTTTTATTTTCTCCTTTATCATCTTTGCTTACGATGGGTGTCAGGCAAAAGCCAGGAGCACCGAAAGGAAAGAGATATTGTGGGGAGGTACTTAAATTTAGGGCAAGTCAAGTCCTTCTAGTTATTACTCTAGCTACTCATGTAAGGTATGAGGTATCTGTTAGGTAAGTGGGTGGGTAACTGGTAAGAAGGGCCTTGGAATCTTTTACGGACCAAAAAGAACGGCTATTTTTCTCTTTAGAGTCTAGCTCACATACATATCACCACAACAATCAAAGTAATCGTAGATCTTGAGAAGAATTGTTTGGATGATTGCCACCAACTCTTATTCTCTTTCTTTTCTCTCAGACTCGGACTTGCTTGATTGCACATACAAGTTTTTATATTTTTACTTCAATAACGAGCTTCTCTTCTCCTTCTCTTTTCTTCCTATTTCGATCTTTTGCATGCTTCTGATGTCTCCCAAAAGGTTTTCGCTTGTTATCATTTTCTGTTCAGATGTATGAAAACTTTGAGATCTCCGAGACCTTTTGAGATTATTTCTAAATGGGTGATCAAAATGGAAAGACTTCGATAGAGTTCTCATTGACTAATGGGGTTTCAACATATAAAAAATCTAGTTCCTTTTACCACATTGCTCTTCGTTTCTTGATCTAACTGTCAAACATTTGACACTGGATCACATAACATGTTACCAGCAGCTAGGTGTTTGCTAATGTGCCATGGAGGGCTAACGCCTCAAATAGAGCTTAAATGATAAAAAGGAAAAAAACCTTAACTCTTTTTGGATTGGGAAATGTTGCTTATTCTTCAGTCTTTAGGATCTTAAGATTTCAGCCCATGCTGAAGGTGGAATCCTTTGATTAAACAAAGCACATTGTTTCTGTATTGATGCTGCTTGTCTTATCGTCTTTACTAAACATAGAGAGAGAAAAGAGAGTTTCGACAGAAGCTTGAGCTTGACGAATCAAAGTGGTTGTTGTTCACAGGTGAGTGTACCAAGCACAAGTTGGTCTACTCTCGTGACAGTTAGATGCGGGCATTGTACAAATTTGTTGTCTGTGAACATGGGAACTTCACTTCAGACTGTTCCTCTCCAGGATCCCCAGGTACTAATACCATTTTAAGACACTCCACTATCTCTTATGACTAACTCTTATAGTATTGTACATTGCTATTTAGCATCTCTGCAAGATGGAACTTACAAAAATTTATGCAACATGTAACACTTCGTTTGCGTTATTTCCTTTCAAATTTCCCGTTTTGGATTTAAGCGGGTAACAACACCTACTAGTCTTGTCAAAAATTGGAACAAGACAATAACAATTATTCCACATTCGGTTGGATTTGATTTGTTTTCTTCCTTGTCTTTCTTTGATTTTAAGTCCACTTGTGAATAAACTTTCTTTAAATCATTTTCGAGCTAACCTACGGTTGTTTAGACTTATAAATAATGCCAGCCAAAAACTTCCGAGTTTAACTGTAGCTATAATGTCTTGGTTTTTCTTGGGGGGAAAACCTGCAGAAGTTGCACCTGGACTCTGGAGATCTAAGCAAGGACAGTGGGTCATCTTCGAAACGCAACAAAACTACTGCATTTGAAGCTGTCGAGCACGAACCACCTAGAATGCCCCCTATTCGGCGTTAGTATATCTCTTCCCCCCCTCTCTCTCTCTCTCCCTCTCTTTCACACAGACACATACCCTTATGGAAAGTAATTGTATGCAGGTATACTGTCATGTCTTATGGTCATAGACTTTGCATTATATAACTCAGCACTCGATATTATAACATGGCAAAAACATCATACATGTTTTGTGTTTGTGTTCTTTATGATAGGTTAAACTATGAATACTGAGGATAAAAAGCATAGATCTTACACCCACGTTCTTGCAAATAAAGGATCTTTGATCAGTTGACAGATTCTTTCTTTGGTAAATGGCTTCGTAATTCGTATACATACGTATTTATGAAAATGCGGGTATGTCTTTACAGTTCTAGTGGGTTTAATATGCATAAGAGATTAGTTCTTATATATAAACAAGTTGAGATGAGTGAGTCAATGTCCGAGTAAATTAAAGTGGCTCCACAAAACTGGCAAAGAGTAAACAAACATAGAGAGTCAAACTCATCGTCATGGTCACATGTCATGTTAAGAGCTTTCAAGGTGTTGATTTTACCTATGAATTGTAACTGACAATTAATCATTACTGGGTCCTAGAACATACTAAGTGTCTGCAAGAAAAACATGTAATGTTTTCCAAAGGAAAAAGAGAAGAAGGAAGAATTACACACAATGAGTAAAAATACTGAAGTAGGCAAACATTTTTGAAATCTATAGAGTTTTGTGGCTTATAATGGTTAAATTCAACAATGCCTGCTAGTGCTAGTTATTCAAGCACAACAACAACGCTGATACACGAAATTTGGGGTATTCAAGCACCGTATGTAAAAAAGTATATATATACCGCCTAATTCTCATAGTCTACTTTCGATATGAATGCATTAGTTTGTATAGTCTATCAGTTGAACAGTATTAGATGGTAAAGATTTCCTTAATCTTATTCTGCAAGTACTGTCCCTATTCATTATTCTTCAGTTCTTTAGATAAATTGATTATGTTCAGACATTAATTAGGTCTCTGTGTTTCATGCCCAATGCATGCAGCCCCGGAGAAAAGACAACGTGTTCCTTCAGCATATAACAAATTCATTAAGTAAGTTCTCAAAACTTTCTGATAATTGGCATGTATAATAATGTACATATAAAAATCATCACCTTCATGATGGGTTTAAAATTTGAGAAATTACTCAATTACATATTTAATTATCAACAATTGGAAGTCAGATCCAACCATTTTTTAGTTCACGTCTTTTACACTTATCCGATTGAATCAATTTCTTGTCAACTTGGAATTAGTGTGCAATTTTTTACACAAATATAATTAATGAGTGCTGCAAAACATTTTTCAGGGAGGAAATTCAAAGGATCAAGGCTAGTAATCCCGATATCAGCCACAGGGAAGCTTTCAGCACGGCAGCCAAAAATGTAAGATCATGATAATTTAAGTTTTATGCTTTTTTTTTTAAATATATACTTGCTGCCTAAATATAGATAATAATTTAATATATTTTAAATAAATTCATTTCTCATACAAATATATTAATTAAATAAGTTCATTAAATATTTTTAATCATCAATTTATACTTTTGATCTTGTTCTTATTTTAGTAAATTACTTTTTTGTTGTTGAAGTTTTAGTCAATTACTTCTCCTTTTTAGTCAAATTACTTATGAAAGTGAAAGATAGGCACAAATTGGTCACTTTACAGAAGACATCAATACCTATATAGCATGCCGTGGTTGAATGCAATCTATATACCCATGAAAACTTTGCTTGACGTATCATCTAACACTAAAAATAGGAAGTTTGCTTTAGGGCATTGGTACTAACGTCAACCTATTTTTTGACAAATGAATTGGTGTAAAATCAACTTAGTAACCGTAAAAACAGAAACAAAAAAATGTTGCCTTAGGACAAGTGAACGTGAAATTCGATTGTTTTTCTTTAACTTTGTATTCTCAACTAATAACCATTATTTACGTGAAGCCTTGCAAACAAAGAAAACAATATTAATTACTGCCAAGTTTCAACTAATAACCATGTTTTTGTTAAAGGGTTTATAATTGTTGTCCAAATGATTAGTTCTAATCATTTTGACAATAGTTAATTTAAGCTCATTTTTAATATGATATCAAAGCTGATGGTTTAATTTAGTTACTATTGCGTTTATTTTAAGTGACAATTGAATGTTTAATCTCAGTTACACCTGAGAAAAAATATTAGAGTATCCCATATTAACGAAACATGAAAATATTAAAAGGTTTATAAATAATAAGGACCCACTATTTAAATGACTAGTTATATTCATTCTAGCAATAGTTACCCTAAGCTTAATTCTAATAGTTTTACGTAAAAGGTAACACATTATTAGGATCAAACCCTAATTGCTTAGAAAACAGAAGTGCGAATCCCTTTTATAACATGGAAAGGAAGTTGTTAAAGAGGTGGAGGTGAACAAAATAGTTTGAATACAAAGTTAATAACATTAAAGCGTAATTCATTCTTCATTGAACAGAAAACTTCGTTGAGCTTCTCCTCAGAAGGAGTTAATTATCAAGTACCAACAAAAGCAACTTATTCTATAATTTCGTTAAATTATGATGCACCAAATAAAATCATTTGCTTTTTTGGTCAATTTAATTACATAATAATGTAGTGTTAAGAAAATTTTTTATTAGATCGAATTTGTAATCTATTATATGTAATATTACTATTTATTGACGAGTACATATCACTTTTGTTTGGCAGTGGGCACATTTTCCTCATATTCACTTTGGCTTGAAGCTGGACAACAACAAACATGCAAAGTTGGACCAATCATTTGCAGGAGAGGGTCCTCAAAAACCCAATGGATTATACGAGATCAATGGTACTCTGTGAGTAGAGGCTATGGATTTTTCAATGTATAAACATATATATCTCACCATAGCTTCCCCACATATATAAATATATATAAGGGAGGTTGAAGAAGAAGTCTCCTACTCCTAAGCAGATATAGGAAGACCCTATTGAAAACCTCGTAACCATCTTCGATTATGTGTGTGTTTTCCGTTTTATGACACTACTCTCTGTCAAGGAGCTGCTATATTTGCCATTATGCTTATTAATTGTTGCGTTATATATGGTTTAGTCGTGAAAGCCTCGAACTTTATTGTAAGTTGAAGTACATAACATTCTGTGGAATAGTTTAAATGTGCTTCATTTCCTTCCAGTATATTCAAATATCTACATATCGCTCTTCTGTTCTGAGCATCCACAATACAAATGCACAGTAATCCACAGAGGACAACATGGACAGCCACCTTGTTTACTGTAGCCTGCCAGAGAGGGCCACCATCATATCTCAAATCTTTAAAGTTTCTTTTTCAAAAAGCTATCTTTGCATATATGAGTTATCACCATTGGTGACGAGTGCTGCGTTTGTTGTATGCAAATCGTTTAATTCACTTTTTGACGTTTTGCATACTACTTCCTAGCTCCCAGTCCCGCCCTGCAAGTACAGTAAGTAACCATAAATGGACTAGTGATCGTAAACGTTATATTGCACGTTTTAGGCTAATTTTGGAATTGTAGTTTAGTAGAAATAAGTACTTATTTATTACAGTTTTTAAACGTAATTATATGTTTAGATTTGTAGTGAATAACTAAAAATTGGAGAAAACTGCGATGCTGCCGCAGAAATTTATAAGCAGAAAGAAGGTTGCGGTAAGAAAATACTTCTGCTGTAAAAATTTTACTTTGTATTAATAACCTTCTAATAATTATTATTTTTCATTATACTCTTAACTAATAGAAAGCAAGTTCAATGTAACGTTTTCTTCTTACTTTAATTTAATATTTTTCTTATTTATAATTTAAATTTATATGACTAATAATATATATTTGTGAAATATTTTATTTACTAAATTTATTATATATATATTTTTCTTATTTTAATTTAATATTTTATTATTTATAATTTTAAATTTATATGACTAATAATATATTTTT
>JANQBM010000008.1:6847166-6867917 GCA_025594535.1 Erythroxylum domingense
TTGTTAGGTTTTTCAAATGCAAAGCCCCAATATTATACAGTTATCGAAGATGAAGAAGTTGAGGACAAATTTTCTACCACTTAAGTAAGTTGTATATAGTTTTAATTATTATAAGTAAGTTCTATTATGTATGCTCAATGACAAATTTCCCATTGACATTTTCCCTATTTATGCTCTTGTGATGATGGTTTGGAATTATTGGGATTTTATTTTCTGTAATCCTTTTTCAATAAACAATTATGATATAAGAATTGGTCATACTGCTGTCCAGATTGTGATTTTCAAGTGCATACTAACTGTAATACGACAGAAGTGAAACCAAGTCTCTATCATGGCCCCATTTTTGAACCCCAGCAGATTCTATGGTTTCCTCTCAAATTCAGGATGGTGGACTTAGTTTAATTTTTGAAATGACATGCATTTCTTCCTTTTTTTTGACAATAGAAGTTTTTTTGGTTATATTTTTAGTTGTAATTCAAGTCATATTTTCAGTTATCATTCACGAATATTTCATTGAGAATTTGAGAATATACTGAGCATTGAGAATTTAAGATTATGGTTCAAGCAGGCTCCTGTTGAAAATTTCAACATAACGAATTTTTTTATTGCACTATAATATATTTTATGGAAGTGTGATATAATTATATGAACCAACTTTATATGGGTGCAGCCATGCAGGGTGAGGGTGAGGGGATTCGGGTCCCTGTAGGGACCTCGCAAGGATCTCGGGGATGGGGAATGAGAAAAAAATATCCCCACTTTGGAGATCGGGGGCCGAGGTCAGGGAGCGGGGGTGCCAAGCGGGAATGGGGCGAGGAAGGCACTTCCCGCCCCCGCCCCGCCTCATTGCCATCCCTAATTAAAACAATCGATTCCTAAATAAATTAAATTTTATTCCAAATAGAAAATTAATTTGATTTGAAAACAATTTTTAAATCCAATTGGAAACTATTTCCAATTTATCTTGACTCCTTTAACAAAAATTAGTTGAAAACAATTTTCAATAAATTATTCTTCTTACTTATTATAATTTAGAAAAAAATGATGTCCATCGATTTCGATCATATAAGAGACTTCATCGTATGCAACAACAACCTAACAGACAATACACAATTATGTGTCTGAATTGCAGGAACTTTATGATCAGCTAACACTTGACAATCATATTTAGCCTAGTCCTGATACTGCTGCAATCTACACAAATCTTTAAGATCGTTAACATATATGGCATTTAATAATGACTCTCGAAGATGAATTTGAACTCATTCGTAGCTCTCTTCTTTATAGAAGAACTCCATCCAATCTCGATATTGTTATTACGAGGCTCATTTAAGAGGAAACTTGCTTCAATATGTTTTCCATCAAAAAATTTGTCCCATATATTGATGTTATCCTTGCAACTATTACCTCATCTCAAACTTTTCACAATTCAGGTAAGAAGTTCTATAAAGGGTCTTGTAGCTATTGTAAAAAGCTTAGACATCACATATTTGAATATAGAAAATGACTCAAATAAAACTTTGGACAAGGTAATTATTCCAAGTTTCTCCAACCTGCTTCCACCGCTGCTGCTGCCACTGAGAGGCTAATATAAAACACCTCTCCTAAATTCTCTTTAAAGGACCTCCACGCCTTTTTCAACAACTTCAACCAAATTCTGGTACAATCTCCTTATTTGCCCTATCTATCACATTAGGTACCTCAAATTCTTGGTATCACAATTCTTCTTGTTAGAATCATATAACCTCTTACTATTCCATTCTTGAATCTTTAACAATACCATCTATTTCACAAATTGCTCACACAATTGATAATTCTACTATAAATGTATAACATACAGGTACTATTCACACACCCACATTACAGTTACCTAAAACCTTTCTTATTCTCAAACTCTCATTAAATCTTATTTTTGTTGGACAATTATGTGAATTTGGTGTTAATTTATCATTTTTGAGTCATGGTTGCATTGTGCAGGATTCATAAATAAGCAAAATCTTTGTACAAGTACATAAGGTTGGATAACTGTTTGAGTTCACCTCACCTAAAGCTTGTTATTAGTGATGTCACTTCTAATATATGGCACTCTTGCTTGGGTCATCTTTCTACCTCTAAATTATGGTCTTTAATCTCTGGCGATACTCTAGGTTATGTTAAGACTGAACATTTTGATCGTATCCCTTGTCAACTATCTTAAAGTCACGCAATACCTTTTCCTCTTAATGATTTTATATCTTTAACACATTTTGATCTAATTCATTTTGATATTTGGGGTCTTGCACCTTATGAAACTATGGGTAGCATGAAATATTATGTGATCTTTGTCGATAATTTTTCTCGCTATATATGGATTTATTTAATGCGACATAGATTTGAACTATTCTCCGTTTACTTTCATTTACTAATATGATTCACGCTTAATTCTCTTGCAAGATTAAAGTATTTTGGACCGATAGGGCAATGGAATACAAAGATACAAAATTCATCAATTTTCTTAATCAACAAGGGATCATCATTCAGAGATCCTGTCCAAACACATCTTAATAAAATGATCAGGTCGAATGCAAACATAGACATATTCTTGACACTATTTAAAGCCTTCTTATATCATCTTCTTGTCCTAAAACCGTTTGGGGAGCAGCAACCTTTCCCGTTGTTTATATTATCAATCACATTCCCTCTCTTGTCATAAGTAATATCTCTCTCTATGAGCACTTATTTAATCATACTCCTGATTATCAATCTCTTAAAGATTATAGATGTGCGTGCTTTGTTCTATTACAATCTCATGAGCACACCAAACTAAAACTTAGAGCTTGCTTATGTTGTTCTCTAGGGTATGACATAGAGCATAAAGGATATAGATGATGAGATCCACTATCTTAAAGACTTCAAATCTCTTGACATGTCACTTATTGGGAACATAAAATGTTTTCCACGATATCAAATTTTCAATTTAGCGAACCCCTTACACAAACTTTTCTTTCTAACCCTAGCATACTTATGTTTCCTGATATTTCTTTTGTTGTCCATCTTACAGCTTTAATAACTTAACACAACCGACGCCTTATTCTATTATATCTTCTTTAGGTACGAATCCTCCAGTTTCACCAACTAGCTCTTTCTCCTCTATTCATTAACCAAAATCTACCGAGTCTCCACAACCCCTTGGTCAATCATCTCGAGTAAGTTAACCATCTATTCATCTTAAAGATTTTCAAGTTTATTCCATTAATGTCTCTTTATGTATACCTCGCAGCTACCGTGAGGCTAGCTATATCCCTTTGTTGCAGTAAGCAATGATGGAAGAATTACAAACTCTCTCTAACACCAATTATTAGGACTTAGTTGACCTGCCTCCAGATAAATTTATTATTGGTAGTAAATGGGTCAATAAAATCAAGACTTGAGTTGATGGATTAGTCGAAAGATACAAAGCATGATTGGTTACAAAGGGGTTTGCTCAAGAATATGGATACAAAGCACGATTGGTTGCAAAGGAATTTACTGAAGAATATGGAATTGACTATGAAGAGACCTTTGCTCCAGTTGCTCGCCTAACTTTAGTATTCTTATTATAATAACAACTAGCAAGCATTAAGAATTGTTCTATATGGATGCCAATAATGACTTTCCTAATGTTGATCTTTATAAAGAAGTACATATGCATCTTCCAACTATGTATGCTTATCTACCTAATAAAGTTTATTGTCTTCGCAAAGCATTATATGGCCTTAAGCAAGCTCCTTAAGCATGGTTTGCTAATTCGACCCCACCATAAACCATCATAGTGTTACGTCCAACTCTGATGATCATGCTTTGTTTATTCGAAAACTAGATCAAGAGTGCACTCTTCTTCTTCTATATGTTGATTATATGATAATAATAAATAATCAACTCAAGGACTCTTTAATTTTGTCTTCATCAACAATTTGAAGTGAAAGGTTTAGGTCCCCTGAGCTATTTTTTAGGTCTCAAAGTATCTTTCGATGATTCAGGCTACTACTTATCTCAAGTCAAGTATAATACTGATCTTATCTTTCATGTTGGTCTTACTGACACTAAGATTGACGACACTCCACTTAACTCTAATGATCATATCTCTGCCATTGATGGAAATCCCCTAAATGATGGTACACTTATTGATAATGAGTTAGCAATCTTATATACCTTACAATCACTCTTCTAGATATTGTTCATGCAGTTCACATTATCAGTCAATTCATGTTTGCACCTCGTATCACTCACCTTTTTGTTGTTCTTTATATATTTTGGTACATTGAGGCTCTTTGTTTCATGGGCTTCACTTCAGTCATTTATCTTCGTCGGACTTACGTGCATACTTTGATGCTGACTGAGTTGAACAACTGATCACCAATCTACTACTGGTTGTTGCATCTTTCTTGGCACGTCTTTTATTTTCTAGCGTAGCAAGAAACAAGCGATTGTCTCTCACTCGAGCACTAAATTAGAATACTGAGCCCTAGTGGACACTACCTTCGAACTTTTATAATTATAATGGTTTCTTCAAAACATTGGTGTTACCTTTCTTTATCAGTTTCTCTCTTTTATAATAATCATATTGCATACATATTGCTAATAATGATATCTTTCATGAACGAACTAAACATATCGAGATCAATTATCATCTTATTCGTCATCATGAGCTTCATAGAACTATACAACTTGTTTCAATCTCATCTAAAACACAATTTGCTGATCTTTTTATCAAATCACATCCGCCTCGATATTTTTAAGATATTTTCTCAAAACTTAAGTTATCGTCTTCATTACTAACTTAAGTTTGAGGGAGGATATTAACGTAATCTTTGGAAGTCAACTATCAACATCTATTTAGCCTTCATTTTCTTTTAGAATCATGTACATTAATATTATGCAATATTTAGTTGATTTGTTTCTTTAGTTGTAGCCACCTAGAGTATATAAATAGATAGATGTACATAACATTATGCACACCTAGAAATACAGAGAACATTATTACATTTATCTTCCATTATCTATTTCTACAATTATAAACAAGGGTTATTCACGGAAGTAGATGTACATTTCAATACTTACAAGAGGAAGTGAATCTTGAAGCAATTCAACTTTCGGCTTCCAATTTCTTTAAATTTTTAAGTGTTAAACTTCTTCAATCCTAAAGAGTCTATCCTTTTTACCATTTATCAAATACTTATAGACATGTATAGTATAATATGTACACGGCATTCATAGATTGAAAAAAATAAACTACAAGATTAAATATAAAAATTGTATTTAATAAAATCAATATTTTAAATAAATTATAACTTGTCCAATAATAAAAAGACATTGACAAATGGAAATTTATATAAAAATATGAGTTTCACTTAATTCAGTAACAAGAAAAAAATTAAATTCTTTGTTAGAGCAAATACATAGAAAAAATGGACACGTTTAGATTTTGTTATAACCTAAAAAAACACATTATCATTTTTTTTCAATTTAAAAAAGTAATTTCAATATATTAAATGCAATTAAATTCAGTGGTGATAGTTCAATTCGATAATCATCACAAAAGCAAAACAACAATCCCAAGAATACAAGACCGTGTTCAATCATTGGAGAGTTCAAGCACTTATTATTCCTTCTCATGTCATTTCTTTGTTCTTTCTTAAAATATTTTATTGGGTAGCCCAAAAGTCCTCAACTTTAATTCAAACAACAATGCCGATGCTTTATCTGTTTTTTCTTTCTTCCTTTTTTAACTGGGATTAATTAGTAATTAAATTCAAAAACATTTCGTCAGAGCTTATTTAATTCAATGTTGTTTCAATAGAATTTATATCATGTGAAAAGAAATATTTTTTAATTTAAATATTAACACTAGTCTGTACACAAGCTTCCTACTCTGCAAAAGTCTAAAAAGAATCATTAATATATACAAGGGAGCAACTTTTAAATATTACTTAATTTAAATATTAACAGTGAAACATAAAAGTGAAATAATATATTAAACTTACTCTAAAAAATTTTAGACGCCATCGTTGCTAACGTGAGCTGGGGAGGCAAATCGCCGCGCCAATAGCTATGACGCATCCCGTGATTGACTCTCTCGATTGGGCCCATGATTTGCCAGGACACGTACAGAAGCATAAACTAAACTAATCTTCTGAAAACGTCGTCGCTTAAGCTGGAAAAATAATATTTCAAATAATAACCTGCACCCTCGGCGTACTTTAGCCAACGCCAGGCCTCACAGTCTCTCACTCACTCGGTTGCTCACTCTTGCCAATTTTTAATTAAATTTAAACTTTTGTTTCTTTTGCCGGCTTAGTTAACTATTTAGAAGTTCATTGAAGAAGAGTTGATCAGGTTTTAGAGAAAAGAATTCAGATAGATAGATTAGACAGAGAGAGGACTCTCTGTGTGTGTGTTTACTGGAGGTTTTGACTCCATAGTCTAATGCTAGAAGCTGAATTTGATGTATGAGAGAGCGGTCTTTCAGTTGTTTACTAACTGATAGATCAGCGGCTAATAAGGTATCTGCCTTGGCTCTTGTTGTTGTGGTTACTGATTCTGTGTACAGAGTCTACTCGCTAGTGTTCGGATGAATTGCAGCAGGTTTTGATCTATAGATCTGCATTTGCATCACTTTGAATTTTGTCCTTTATTGTCCATTTCTTCTTCTTCTTATTTTGTTTCAAACGCTTTTTTTCCTCATTTCTTTTCAATCTGTTTATTTTCCTTTTAAGTTAAGTTTCTTGCTACTCGAACTTTATGGCTTTTCTGTGATTGACAACGCAATTGTTTCTCAGGTTATTAGTTTGGAGTTAGTGTGACGCTTTCAGCTACAGATAATTCCAATTTTCTGATTTCAGAGGTTGGCGACTACATTGTCCTGCTTCTTTTTTTTCTTTTATATATCTTTTTTTCTGAAGTATGTCAGTGACTGGCAAGGTAATTGAACTAGGAAAGTTCTTTGAATGAGGAAAGTTCTTTAATATGTCAATAATTTGAAGAAAATGGACGAGGGTAGGAAAAAGTTTAAGGCATTATGGTTGGTTGATAATGTTATCAACAGTTCCCTTATGACCAGACCTACAAGTTTACTAATACTGCTTACGTTTCCCTGTACAAAGAGAAAGAGTCCAGTTACCACGTGGACTAGGAATGAATGAAGCTTACTCTGTTTAATTTTTGATCTATAACTGTTTTGCTATGAGCATTGTTGCTCCTAGTCGGTGGCCCTTTTGATGTTTGCCACAAAATAAGTTCCAAGTTATTTGTACTTTTGGTCTGTATTTGAGCAGATTGGATATATTGCCATACTATTTACCTTCTCGATTGATGATGTTTCACTTTTATTTTCTATTATCTATTATCTATCTTATGCAAAAGAACTTAAAAGTACATATTTGTCCTACATCACTATCTTTATTCTAAATATTCATGGCTTATATCGTGTATGGTGTTCCTTTTCAGGTCTGTAGTTGTTCAATATAAAGTGACTGGCATCATGGGTGTTTCAGGGAAATGGATAAAAGCATTGGTTGGCTTAAAGAAATCTGAAAAGTCACCGTCTTCAGAGAAGGATGAAATTGTAAATACTCTTTGCACTAAGTTTCGTCTCAGTTTCCATTTGACAAGCTTAAGATGCATAGTTTGCATGTAGACCTTTTCTTATGATTGTGATCCCTTCTTACAAGTTATATTAGTACTAAATATATTCTGTCCTCTGGTTCAATAGTGAAGTCCCTGTTTAATATATGAAAATTTTATTTCTTCTATTCTGTCCTCTGGTTCAATAGTGAAGTCCCTGTTTAATAAATGAAAATTTTATTTCTTCTTCTCTCATGAATAAATTCTCTATTTTGGTAAAGTAGATGAAGTTTCCTACGACATACTACAAAAAAGTTATTTATATCAGTGCTTTTCTCTTGTATTATTCTTGAATCATTGCAGACATCAAATGTTAAAAAGCATCGGAATAGGAGAAAACACTCAGTTGATATTGATGCTGATAAGCTGCAAGAGGAGTTCAATCAAAATTTTGCTACTCCAGTTAGTTATCAAAGCATCCATTCTAATCCAGACGTTTCTGAATCCCCATCAGCTTCACTTCAAGTACAGTGTAGCACTCATAATGAACATATATTTAGAGAAGAATGGGCTGCTACACGCATCCAAACAACTTTTCGTGGATTTTTGGTATTACCTCCTTTGTGTTATCTTCTCAGATAATTTCAGTCTATATTTGAATGGTTTTAAATGATGTGCAAGGGAGTTAATTCCACACACACACACACCTCCACCCCAAATCTTCCTGCATGTAAATGAAAAATGTCATTAGGATATGTTTCAAAGGATATGTTTCAAAAGGTAAGGTGAAAACAACCAGAACCACAACAATAGAGAAGGAACAAAAAAGGTGCAAATGTATCCCATTTTGAAATAGTTGTTCTTGGAAGTTAAGGGAAAATGGAAAACCTCCACCACAATTAGAAGATAATAATTTGATTTGATTTTTGCCTTTGCCTATCATTTTGGTGAACTACTTTAAATAATCATCCTCAGTGCATTCATCTTTGTAATTGTAATTCGTGGGAAATTTTTTTGGCTTATGACTAGGCTAGAAGAGCTCTAAAGGCTTTAAAAGGACTGGTGAGGCTCCAAGCCCTTGTAAGGGGGCATGCTGTGAGAAAGCAGGCTGCAATAACTCTGCGCTGCATGCAAGCTTTAGTGAGAGTTCAGGCTCGTGTACGGGCAAGGCGTGTTCGCTTGGCACTGGAGAGTCAAACTTCTCAACAAAAACTTCAACAACAACTTGCAAATGAAGCTCGAGTTCGAGAAATAGAGGTTCACTATACTAAAGTTCTTTGCTCTCTCTCTACTCTTACTGTAAAGATTATGAAAATATTGCAACTGTTTAGTTGCACAAAGTTGCTTTATGATTTGTTCATACTTAGTGAGCTCTTGGCACCACTTTTCTTGTGTCACAGGAAGGTTGGTGTGACAGTGTAGGATCTGTTGAAGAAATTCAAGCCAAGTTGTTGAAGAGACAGGAGGCTGCAGCTAAGAGGGAGAGAGCCATGGCTTATGCACTTGCTCATCAGGTAAAAATAGGAAGCCTTCTTTGGTTTTTTGAGGGACAACATCCAATATGGAAATGATTATAAAGTACAAAAAAAAATTTTAGAATGCAAATACCAGAGTTCAGGCAACCTCACATGTGAAACCTGCCCTTGAACTTATCATCTGTAAGTGGTGATTGATGTTGATTAGGATTATGATATGGATTTTGGCATAAGGTCACATCTTACATCTATTATTTAATGAGGATGCTGCTAGAAGCATGATAGCATGGTTCATTACTGGTATGACCAAGAATTTGGATACTTGGGTATATTTCACTGTCACGCTTTACATGTTTATTTATAAATTAAATTTTACTGAAGTGTTTTCTGTTTGTTGAACTTGCTTTTGGAAGCTCCATTGCATATTCTTAATTCAAAACTATCACTATCCATCAAGGACAAACCATTGGCTGTATGTGTAAATTCCTAATGGGGTGGCGGGGAGTGAGGGGAAACAAAGGTGTGTGTCTTAATTGACAAATATATTTGTTGCTTAATGTGCAGGCCCTTATTGGGAATGTCTTAGAGAACGTTTGGTTCTATGTTGCGAATTTGAGATGGATTTTGAAACTCCACAATCTCTTGAAAAATCTATGTTTGTTTAAAGATCAGGGAGGTTTTGAATTTATCCAAAGGATTTTCTTTTCTGAGCTTTAGAGTTAGAGATGTTTGGATCTGATGAAAATTAGAACAGTGATTTAGGAGAAATTATTTCCTAATCATAAAATAGGAAATAAGAGGATATCATAGATATTGACTTTAGGAAATTGCTGTAAATAGGGGATATTGTTGTAAATAGGAAATATTTTAGTTACCTAAATTAAGCTAGGACTTGTGTATATATTCAAAGGCATTTGTGGTGCAAAATAAGAAAAAAAATTACTTCCTTCTTCATGGTATCAGAGCCCAGGACGCTGTAACTCCTGGTTTCTTTTTTTTCTGACACTTACTCGGCCTTCATTGCCAATTGTGCCTTCTGGAAAACAGATGGCTGAATCTATTACCAGAAAAAAACCCAACGTGGAGGTCTCTTCCTCCTCTGAAATCTCCTCTGTTGGTAATCCCAAAATGTACACCCCTACGCATATTGGTGAATTACAAACCTTGTTTCCATCTTACCAACTCAATGGTAAAAATTACCTCCATTGGTCACAAATGGTTAGGACTTTCCTTAAGGGCAAGGGAAAGCTTTCTCACCTATTAGGACCTGCTTCTGCTGTTTCAGATCCCAAGTTTGATGCTTGGGATGTAGAGGATTCCTTAATCATGTCATGGCTTTAGAACTCTATGGAACCAGACATTAGAGGCACTTACATGTTCCTCTCATCTACTAAGGAGATATGGGATGCTGTTCTTCAATCTTATTCTAAAGTAAATGATGCTTTTTTAATTTATGAGATTAAGACCAGAATCTCATCTTTCAAGCAAGGTATGCACTCTATCACTGAATATTACAATCTAAAGAAGAGTCTTTGGCTTGAGTTGGATCATTATCAGAATTTAAAAATGCAGTGCACTGATGACGCACTGATGACAGTGTCAAATTACAATAGTTTGTAGAAAGGGAAAGAATCACGAGCCTTAAAGTGCATCTTTGTTGGCTACTCTCCTACACAAAAAGGGTATAAATGTTTTCATCCTCCCTCACATAAATTCTTCATTTCCAAGGACGTGTCATTTGTTGAGTGTTGATCTTTCTTCCCTAATACTTATCTTCAGAGGGAGATGGGGAATTCTTGAAGTTAAGTATAGGGAGAGTAACTTCTTACTTGATTTATCTTTCCCAAATATACATGCTGAGTCAGCCACTAATATCGCTACACCATCAAACCAATCTAACCAAAATAAGGCAGAAAGTGCCCAACTAGACTGCACCTATCCCTAACAAGCCTCTCTTAGTCTACTTATGAAGGGATACTGTCCAAACCTTACCAGAGCAGGCTCAAGGATCTAACCCCAAATCAGGTACTGAAATACAAAACCCTGAACTTGATGATTTGCAGTCCTTGTAGCTCTTAGGAAGGGCACACGAATATGCACTAAATACCCAATTTCACACTACACTTCACTTGACAAATGTTCTCCAAGCCATAAATGTTTTCTTACAAAAATAAATTCAAGTTGCACACCACAAAGACTTGATGAGGCATTTAGGGATAGGCATTGGAAAAATGCCATGGATGATGAGATAAATGCATTAATTAAGAATCAAACATGGGAAATAGTGGATTCACCAAAAGGAAAAAAACCAGTAGGATGTAAATGGGTATTCACAATTAAATATAAAGCAGATGGTTCATTGGAAAGATATAAAGTAAGGCTAGTAGCTAAGGGGTATACTCAAACTTATGGGGTTGATTATCTTGAAACTTTTGCCCCAGTAGCAAAAATGAACATATACGTATATTGTTATCCTTGGTAGCTAATTTTGATTGTCATGTGCAACAATTTTACGTAAAAAATGCCTTTTTACATGGTAATCTAAATGAAGAACTGTACATTACATCCCCTCCTGGATTTGAAGATAAGTTTGGGAATAGAACATGCAAATTAAAGAAAGCCTTGTATGGCCTTAAACAATCTCCTCAGGCATGGTTTGGGAGATTCACAAAGGCTATGCTGGAAATGAAGTATAAACAAAGTCAAGGAGATCGCACTCTATTTATTAAATTTGCTGCAGAAAACAAAATTACAGCCCTCATTGTTTATGTGGATGACATTATAGTCATAGGTAATGATCTTGAAGAGATGAAACACCTCAAACTTAAACTTGCCCAAGAGTTTGAAATCAAAGATTTGGGAAAGTTGAAAGAGTAGTTTTTGGGCATAGAAGTAGCTCGTTCGAAAGAGGGAATTTTTCTATCCCACGCAAGTATATTTTGGATCTTCTAGAAGAAACTAGAATGATGGGGTGCAAACCGATTGATACACCTATAGAACAGAATCATAGACTAAGTGAGGCCAAAGATGATGAACCTGTTGACAGGGGGAGCTATCAAAGACTAGTGGGAAGACTAATTTATTTGTCACATACCAGGCCTGACATAGCATATACAGTAAGTGTAATTAGTCAGTTCATGCATGACCCTAAAAATTTCCATCTTCAAGCAGTGTATAAGGTATTGAGGTACCTTAAAACTACCCTTGGCAGAGGGATTATGTTTAATAAAAATGACAATAAAATAGTTGAAGCTTATACGGATGCAGATTGGGCAGGTTCAAGCATTGATAGAAGGTCAACCACTGGGTACTGCACTATGTTTTTGGGCAATCTAATCACTTGGAGAAGTAAGAAGCAATCAGTTGTGGCTAGATCAAGTGCTGAGGCTGAGTTTAGAGCTATGGCTCACGATATATGTGAGCTCTTGTGGATTTGTATCATCCTGAATGTTTTGAAAGTTGGGTGGCAAGGACCTATGAGGCTTTACTGTGACAATAAGTTAGCTATTAGTATTGCTCACAACCTGGTACAGCGTGACAGAACTAAACACATTGAGATTTATAGGCACTTATTAAAGAAAAATTGGAAAGTGGGCTTATTTGCACCCCATACGTTCCCACTACCAAACAAATGGCAGATGTATTGACTAAAGGGTTGGCAAATGCACAATTTCAAGATGTTATAAGCAAGCTGGGAATGCAAGACATCTATGTACCTACCAACTTGAGGGGGAGTGATGAAAATCGGAACAGTGATTTAGTAGAAACTATTTCCTAATCATAAAATAGGAAACAAGAGGATATCATGGATATTTACTTTAGGAATTTGTTGTAAATAGGGGATATTGTTGTAAATAGGAAATATTTTAGTTACCTAAATTAAGGTAGGACTTGTGTATATATTCAAGGCACTTGTTGTGCAAAATAAGAAAAAAAAAAAACTTTGTTCTTCAGGATCAGTTGGTAGTTATCTGTAATTTGATTACTACGACCATTTAACATACCTTTTTGAGGAATTATATGTTTAGAGAATTTTGTACTTTTAACAGTTTTATAATACTAATCATTGAGATTTAAATTGTTCATGTTATTATTTGATACATGTTTGTTATTGACTATATGCATGTATTTGTTAGTTATTTAATAGTAACAAATAGTTAATTATATCTTTTTTTGTCAAGACAGAAATCAGCTAGTTTACCAAATATTGGAATCTTTCTGACATTTATTGAACATTAGCTGCAATAATTGTTAAAGCAAACAGCCCTTATTCAAAATTCTAAATGCCTATAGTATAGCCGGCTTGAAGCTGTGTTCTCTTATTTCTAATCATCATATTACTCAAAATGGGGCAAGGAAGGCAAGATGAAGTATATTCACTGTGTAAGAATGTGAATGTTCCATGCTTCTTAGTAGTAAGTCTCTTATTAAAATACTAAGGGCACTTCTTGGGGCCTTAGGGGTGTTCCTTGGTGCTGCAGATGCTCATTTGAGGTACATATCTATTTGTGCAGTGGCAAGCAGGGTCAAGACAGCAAGCTGCACCGTCTGGTTTTGAACCAGATAAAAGCAGTTGGGGTTGGAACTGGTTGGAGAGATGGATGGCTGTTCGTCCCTGGGAGAACCGCTTTCTTGACATAAATCTCAGAGATGGAGTAAAGATTCGTGAAAATGGAATAGACGACGCCAAGAATGGAACAAAACCCCAGTCAAAGCCCACAGTCAATAAACCAGCTCCATCAAATCTTTCAAGTCAGAAAACAGGTCAATCTCTTTCCGATGGAGGTAGTTCTTCACCTAGTAAGTCTGCAGGTATGTTAGAGCAATCCAACAAGCTTTCTGCTAAGCCAAAGTCAAAGCCAGTTCTGGGCGATATGGTTGAAGAAGGCAACTCAAAACCAGGTGCTGCTGTAAGATCACGCAGCAATCCGAAAGAGAGATCCTTTCAAACTGAAAAACAAACAAAGAAGAGGTTATCTCTGCCCAGCAGTGGTTAGTCTCCTGTCTTTCTCATGTTTGGCTGAAACAAGTCTATTTCCTCGAGGTCTTTTAGGTTCAAAACTAAAAAGGAATACAATATACACATAGCATATCACTTCATATCAAATAGATTCGAAATTGACTTCTGCTGGATTTCATTGCATATGAAAATTGGAGACATCTGCTTGCATGCATAGGTCGAGGTGTGGACACCAGACAGATGGTGGTAGACGTGGTCTGTAGTTGTTATTGGGTCACAATTAGGCAGTATTATTATTTGTTTTCTCAATGATTCTGAATCCGGTTGAAGCAGGGAGAAGTCCTGGGGCACAGGCTGCTAGGAATGGGAGAGTTGGTGCGAGAGGGACACCTGAGACTCATAAGCCCATCAGGGAGAAGACAGAAGCTAAAAGGACGACTGAGAATGGGAGGAAGGAAAAATGATTGGGCTATATTGAGTTCTGCATCCATGCGGCTGTACGAAATTTGTATATACAAATCCATGTCACAAGGAGATGCAAGCACATACATTTGCCATGTTCTTGTCATAAAAGATTATAAGTTGAGGATGTGAGGGTAATAAGACGAGCAGGTTTGGTTTGTAATTGCTATTGCTATTGCTATGTCGTTGTTAAATTATTATGTTGATATCCTTCAAGGTTTGATTTGAAATATATGTTTCGTTTTTTAAGGGATCTGAAATGATTGTTGTTTTCCCACAAACTATAACTATGCATGTCAATGTCATTGCCATTGCCATTGCCATTGCCAATGCCAATACTAATGTATGTATTTTTTAATATTAAATTGTTTGTTGTATATTTTGAATTATTCGGAAGAAGGATAAGATACTGAAATTACAAAAAAGACCCCGAAGATGTAATCTCTTATGTATGTATTCAAATTAAAACATAATTTGGCAAAACATCCGTGATTTGGTCTCTGTTTAATCAACTCCGCATTCCGCTCACGCTGCCTGTGTTTCGATTTCAAACCAATTATTTTATATGATTAAAAACATAACAGAAACGGCTTAATTTAGTTCGCCGTTAGAATTAACGGAACAAGGCCCTTCTTTCTTCTTTTTCTCTTCCTTCCTTGTCTTCCATTCCAGTTTCTACAAACAAAATTTCTCAGAAAGCACAAAACAGAAACAGCCCTTTCTCAAATCCCATTACCAATACCAATAGTCCACTCACTCACTCCCCAACTCATCAAGCTCAACTGATTCATTGTTTTGATTATATGCCAAATTGTCACACTTCTTCTTCTTCTTCTTCTTCAAATTCATGGTTGGGAGGAGGAGGAGGAGGAGGAGGAGGAGGAGGCGGAGGGATGTTGTTATCAACACCATTTGTTCTGATTTTCTGTCTCCTCTTCTCACTCCCAATCCTCTTCTTCCTCCTTGCCCCTAAACCTCTCCCTGTCCCCATTTCCCCCTCCGACGAGCTCGACGATCTCTCCCTCTTCCGCCGTGCCTCCTCCTCGTCCTCCTCCTCCGCCCACATCTCCTCCCCCCACCCCAAACTCAAGATTGCCTTCCTCTTCCTCACCAATTCCGATCTCCATTTCGCTCCTCTTTGGGACAAATTCTTCAAATCAGCTCCACCCAACCTATATAACATCTATGTCCACGCCGATCCCACCCTCAACATCTCCCGCCCCGCCTCCGAAATTTTCAAAGCCCGCTTCATGTACGGCGCCAAACCCACTTTCCGCGCCTCCCCCACTCTCATCTCCGCCATGCGCCGCCTCCTGGCCACCGCCGTCCTCGACGATCCCGCCAATGCCTTCTTCGCCCTTCTTTCTCAGTATTGCATCCCTCTCCATTCTTTCAAGTACGTCTACAATGCTCTCGTTGAGTCCACTTCCTTCGATTTGTCCTCATCTACCACCACTGCCTACGGCGTTCGCATCCAGTACAAAAGCTTCATTGAGATTATAGACAAGGAGCCGCAGTTGTGGAGGAGATACATTGCCAGAGGGCGGTATGCGATGATGCCAGAGGTGCCCTTTGGGAAGTTCCGTGTTGGGTCTCAGTTTTTTGTGTTAACACGCCGTCACGCGCTCATGGTGATCAAGGACCGTAGTTTATGGAACAAGTTCAAGTTGCCCTGTTATAGGGCTGATGAATGTTACCCGGAAGAACATTATTTTCCTACTTTGTTGTCGATGGCGGATCCAAATGGATGTACTCATTATACGTTAACAAGGGTAAATTGGACTGGGACTATCAATGGTCACCCTTATACGTATCGGCCTAATGAAATCTCGCCGGATCTCATTCGTGAGTTGAGGAAATCGAATCACTCCAGTTCGTATCTATTTGCGAGGAAATTTTCTCTTGCTTGTTTAAGACCCTTGTTGAAAATAGCGGACAAAGTCATTTTCCGGGATTGAAAGAAATTGTTCCTGGTGAGTTCTTTTTCCTTTTCCTTTTGTTGTTATGAATTGGTTGCTATGATAGAGAGTGTTGTCAAAAAGTTGGTGACTTTGGTGGGTTGAGTTAATGAGTTGATGCACAGACCTTTGTTTAGTGGGTTCATTTGGATCAAAATCTTCAAAGTTGATGGTTGGTGGTTGAATTGATCGATCAAGGGATTGCAAATTTTTCATTTTGGATATTTTGTCACTGTATTTTAGTTTTACAGATACTGTTGTAGAAATCTTGAGGTTGGGTTCTCTGCTGATATTTGTCTTTAGAACGATTTGCTTATTTCTTATTGTCCATATATTTTATACCCTACATTGCCATTACTTTAATAGACTGGCATTCGAGTTATTATGTACCTTCCATAAAGCTGATTGGAGGCTCTGAGTAAATCTTGCAATGAAAATGACAATACATTAGGAAAGGAGTTTTGGTAATTCCGAGAAGTGGTGATATAATTGAATTCAAGTGGAATCCTGAACCGGATGGAATTTCACTGAAGGAACAGCTCCCTTCGGCTGCCAATGGAATCGAGTTTGATCCTCACGAAACCCCTTGCAGATGTGCAGTTGAGGATCTCTCATGATTCCTTAGGTCTCAGGCATTTGTACTTTATTTGTATGTGGCAATGTTAGGCTTATGGGTGGAGTTTAAAAATGAAAAAGAAAAAGAGAAGAAAGGACTTGCCTTCCTTGTTGATTACTCCTCACAATTCTCAACCTTTTCAAGGTTATTGTATCTAATAACGCCACGAGCTTGGGTTTTAAGTGATCTATCTTTTAAGATTTGCAAGTGGCAAAATTTGTGTTTTCAGTGTTTTCCATTTTGTTCCATGTTTGTAACCTGTGATGATTTGATACTTAAGGATCGCCAATCTTAATCTCTTCATTTTGAATTTCCAGATTGAAGTAACTGGATCTAAACGTGTCCTTTTTCTTCTACAGGTGAATGATGTTCATATGGAGAAGGAAGAGGATATTTGGAAGTAAATTAGTTTGGTTGGGTGTGGTCATGTTGCCTAACTGCTGAAAAGCAGGGAAGTGCCACGCAACAACTAAAAACTCCTACTTGTAAAGAGGCATAAGGAGAGGTAAAAACTCCTACTTATAAAGAAGCATAAGGAGAGGTCTCTCTCGGCAGGTATAAAGAAGAAAGAGGATCTTGACTTGCTTACTAATGGAAGTAAAGGTAGATCCTTTTGCCGGTGAGAGAATTATGATGGCGTACCAATGTCAAAAACTGTTTAATGGGGACCAGGGTGGTGTTATCTTTTTGGATGTCTGTACTTGTGAAATGAGTGAAATGAAGAAAATGTTCATATTTTGCCCATGTGATTTCGCGAGGGAAAGGATGCTAATTCAATAGTCTACTCTACTGCCTAGAAAGTGGAAGAACAGTAGCTAAGTGGGGAAGCTAACCAGACCCTTTTGCCGTTGCTTAAAAAGTAGAGCTTCTCCTTTTCCTTTTCTTTTTGTTTGTTTTCGTTCAATTCAAGATGACGGTGTAAAGGGATGAGAGGGAAATGCTTGATTTATGTGGGAAAGAGTATAATATACAAAGCTATGTGTACATACAAGGGATTGTAAACAAAGACTGATGTTCTTGGTCATCAAGCCAAATTTGCCTCGGTAATTCTTTGCTTTTCTTCGTTGTGTGTTTGATGTTCAACTCATTTCATTAGTAAAACAATAAAGCTGACAAAAGGAATCTTGACATGATGGAGGGACTTTTTGTGTTGATTAGCAGATAGACTGCGTAAATGCGTAGTCGTAAGTTAAACTAATATACCCACATAATTTAAAATTAAAAATTATTACATCAATCAATATATTATAATCTAAAAATTTCAGGGAAAATATAAAATTGTGATATTGAAGTTTAAATTTTGTCATAGTTACATGATATATTCATTAATTGTGGTTATTATTTTTATATTTGCATAATAATTTTGTTAAAAGGAAAGGTTAATCTATAATATTTGAAGGATGGGTATAAAAGTAAAAGTTGTTTAAAATATAGTAAAATGTATTAACATCATTAATATTTAGGGAAAAACTTTTCTTCATTTGTTATCTTTATGGAATGTATTCAAGAAACAAAAAAAATTAACGCAATGATTTGTTTTGATATGTTGATAGTTGTATGAATCTTAAAATTATTATTTAATGAATGTGGATGAGTATAATAAGAAACATTGCGATAAGTAATTGATTTAACTTTAGGTTTCTTAAGACTATTACATCATGATCTACAAATGTAAAAGCAATAATAAAACAAATACAAGATACAAGCACATAGCGATAATAGACATAGTTTAAAACAAGAAATTAAATCATCAAAGTTATAAAAGTTACATGGTTTATGTATTGCAAAAAATCGTCTAGGATAATTTGAGTTTCTTGTTACTGTCATCAATGTCTACATTTGAGCTTGGATTCATGTCACTAAATTTGTTGTGAAGACATTGTCTTATTTTGAAAGAAGAACTGATGATATCTTAAACAATATAACAAAACAAGAAAATATTAGTCGCATAGTATAAAAGTGAACAAAAAATTTTTTTGGCTAAAAATGTTGAGTAAATAAATAACGGATGACAATATAATTTATCATAAACCTGAAACAGGTATAGATGATGTAATTTCAGTGTTGATATGTTGATCATTTGTTAAAATCTCATCATCTTTTTCAATTGAAGTTAAAGTCTTCTGTGATTCACCATCGTCATTTTGACGATAATATATAACAGTGAACCGTTCTCTTCCATCAGGTGACTGGATTTGTCCAGGTTTGATATGAACAAGAAAGGTCTTCGTCTTCAATTCTATGTGCACCTTTTCTAGAGGAAGTTCAATGCTCTTTTTAATAGGAAGATAGAAGTTGTCAATCATTAGTATAATGATAAAGTTGTGATAATTTTTTTCAATGAATGTAAATCTACTTGCAGTAACTGAAAAATAAAACCTGATGGTAAAATTGCATAGCTTCAATTGCAGTGAAAGTCAAGAGTTTTTCACCGAGTTCACCGAAAATAGAAGCTGTTACAGTTTCTGTTTCGTCTGTTAAATCAACATCATAGCGGCATCTAAATTTTAAAACAAAAAGGAAATACATTAATCGATATATACAATATTCATGTCATATACGGCTGGTTGGTATAAGATCAATGTTTGAACTATTTTCTTCATTCGTTTAGTTACTGTGAACATTAACTTGATAATGTTGTTAAAAAATTATTTCCTAATAAATACCTTGTATCAGAAGAAAAAGACAGAAAATTTAAAAGAAAAAAGAGAGAAGGAAATGCCTGGGTTCAGCTACCACTTTTTTCCTGCAAGAATTGCAAGTGAATGTAATTCCATCTGTAGCAGCTGTTGAACGAAAGCATTTTTTGCATGCCATGTACCAGTACTTTTGCAAAATGTGCTGAAACGAAATATGAGCTTTAATTCATGTTGTCTACAAATATATAGATAGATGTTGGTTAAATATGACTTAAGTTGGAAAACTTATATGAGAATATAATATAAAATGTATTTACCTTGGACTTTAAGAACATGATTTTAGTAATTTTTTGATCCAGTGCGAAAGACACATCAGGGTTATATCTGAGATAAGCTTGTTCGGTAACAAGGTTTTTGAGCTCTTTACTATTTCGTTGTGCCCTAAAAGAAGATAATTATAAATGTCAAAGCATCAAAATATTCTAAAATTTGTATATAACTTTATTTGTTGTTAGAAAAAGATGAAAAATGTTACAATACCATTTTTTCATATATGCCGCTTCTTGTATTGGTGGATCAATAAGAATTGCAGAGTCAAACCAGGTGGATAATGCAACAACTAAAATAGTTTAATTATAAGGTACAATGACATAGTAGATTACTTTTAGAAAAATGGAAAGGGTGATTGAAAAAAGAATAACATTACCATTGTAAAAATTTACTTTTACCCTGCGACACATAATTATCGGATAAGTATTTAATGATTCGACAATTTGTTGGCCTTCATCAGCAACAAAATCATTCCACATTGACAATACAACAGTTTGTAGGTTAAGATAAAATAGTAAAAGTTAGAGAAAAAACTTGGTGTCAAATTTTCAAAGTTGAAGAGAATAATAAGAAATGTAGCATAATATTTGTTGGCAAGAACAAATTTTTGGACAATTGAAAGCTTGCCATCTTTGTTGACTTATTTTAGATCCAAGACTTCAACAACGACTCCCAAGATATCTATAACATTAAAAATAACTATAATTAGATTTAACAGCGAAAAGAAAGT
>JANQBM010000008.1:6872767-6917028 GCA_025594535.1 Erythroxylum domingense
AAGAAATAAGGGTTTGATTCACCTCCGCAATTCCAGAGCCATCAGAAAAAGCTCTTTGAACAAAAGCAATAAGGTTGCCCTTAATAGTTGGCCATTTCTTTTGAAGGAAGATGGCTTGACAGCCATTAGGGCCAGGTGCTTTAGTCGCCCCCATAGACATTAAGGCACTCCTAATTTCATCCTCCAGCGGGATAGCAACCAATGACGGCCACTGCATAAAATCCACTGGAGTGAAATTCTGTAAGGTGACCAACTGAGAGATACCCCCTTCCTCAGAAAAGAAATTTGTAAAATAATCCACCGCAAGGGTTTTAAGATCATGGCTATCAATAATACAAGTACCCTCATTATCGAAGAGAGACATTACCCTTTTCATGCTTCGAGCAAGAACTGTCGAAGCATGAAAATAGCGGGTATTGTGATCCCCTAAAGCAATCCAATTATCTCTAGCCCGCTGTTTCCAATAGCATTCCTCCTGAATGATTATAAGTTCAAACTCTTGTTTGAGTTGAACTTGTAATCTTCAGAGAAAGTTAGATTCGCGTATTTCTAGAGATTTTTGGATGCCCAAGAGTCTCGCTTGTAATTGTCTTTTCTTTTTAAAAATATCACCGAATACGTATATTTGCACTTCTTTTATTTCAAAAAGTTGAACTGTCCCACTTGGTGTGGAATTGAAAGCTCCTAATATTTACATGTTATTTTCAGCACATTTCATTTTCGCTTTGACTATATATACAAAAGCTTTATTTGTGTTGCATTGCTCTGGGAATGGGCCAGATAATAAGAGATGAATTGTTATTCCAGGCCATATGTTCATGTTCCACCGATAACCTGGCATAGTTCATTATAATGTTAACTAGTCTATTGGAAGAACTTGAAATTCTTAACAGTATTCAATATAGAAACCACATTTTTGCTTTATAAATCTAATCGCAGAAAGAATACAAGTATCTCCCTTCTCCTATGCTCTTTTAGATTTGCGCTGTTGGTTCGCAAAGCTTGAATGAACAGAACACATTTTTGCGCATCTGCCATTCTCTAAGTGACATAACTAATAGCACTGTCACTACAGCTCCCAGCCACTGAAAGAAAGAGGTTTCTGAGTTTCCTTTTTAACCCACAAGCAGTCCCCAACTCCTCTCCAAAGTCTGACCCTTGGAAAAAATGTTTCGACTCCAACTTTCAGGCTTAAGACGCTTATGAACCAAGATTGCTGATGCCAAAGTAAACAGTTTTATGTTGAAAGGCATTGATGACGTAGTCAACCTGAAAATGACCAATTGGAGACTTAAATCGTAGGCCGTATCCAAGCCCAATTCCAGATCCTGGTTTGCCCTGCCTCAACGCTGGATTTCCTGAAAGTGGGGATCAAACTGAGCGTTAACAAATGGCAACAAATAAAGACAGGAAGGAACTCAGCAGAGGAAAGCACCAAGAGACTGAAACCACAATGGTAATGGTGATAGCAAATTTACTATCCGAGTATACAGATAAAAGTTAGGTGAAGTATGCTCGGGCAAAATCACTGAATCAAAATCTCTGGGGACTAGATAATTTAGCTTGAACACATTTAAAATCTTTTCTAACATCTCACAATGAGAAAGAAGACCAACTAAGACCTTATTTTTCTAGCTCAATTTTTTGTTCTCTTCAGCAATTGGAACAGTACTGGTACCTATAGCAATTTATTAGAAATAATAGCAAAATTCACATTCTTTAAGTTTGTATTTACAAGAAGAATTTATAAGTAATCCACAATTTTCCAGCAATTACACAGTGAAATTTACCAGGTACAAGCCTGCCAGAGCCCAAGTCAGTTCCGTAGTCCAAGAAAATAGCTCCTTCCAACATAGTGTTCTGAGTACAATATGAGAGGCTATCAAAATCAATCACAACTTTTCTTTTCTTATACTCTCCTGTCTCCATAGATACAAAGCTATAACATAACAACACACACCAAAGAGAATCAAATGATTCATGTCTACAAGTATATTCAAACAGATTTTATACTTGAGAAGCAACCAAGTGTATTATCTGTTGCTTGTGTAACGGCAGATATAGATGCTGGTTGGGTTTGCTCCAGTGATGCAAAAATGAAAAAGGAAAATAAACAAAAGGTTTACGACATCCTATCGAACAGCGCAGTCTCAATAAAAACAAACACAATCAATGGACTCAAGCATTAGTGGAGAAGGGACTATTCATGGCCAGACATGCTAGCAGTTCTATTGATTGCTTCACTGAATCTCCAGTCCATACTGTAGCCCTAAATATTTGAAACAAGCAAGAGATAAACCATGGTTGACTTGTAATACTAAACTGCCAATGCATAAAGCACTCAAACTAAAGAGTATTTCCAGTGAAGAAGTGACGGATGAATACCACCAAAACAAACATCAAGCAGAATTTCCCTCAGCTCATAATTTCTCATGCTCAAAAGTGTTACATACCAAAGGAAATGTCAATTCACTATTTGCAACCATGCACGATCTGCCTGATCCAACAGCACCTTCACCATATCCCCGCACACTACCGAGACCACCAACTGCAAATGCTTGATAAGGTGCCATGTCCCCAACAATGGAGCCCCCTGTGAGGCTGTCAGAACAAAAAGTAAGGTAGACACAATTGAAGAAAGGGTGGGTAACACAGTTTAATTATTGATTGCTTCAAGACGAAGACAGCAATAAAAAGTTCTTGCTTACATAGAAGGATTAATGACATATTCATTGTAAGAAAGGTTTATCCTTCAAGTATTACATTAATATGACACACATACCATACTTAACACCCATCAGAAAAATATTATTCTTCAAGATTACGACCGGCACATATTCAATGCAACATGTTAGTATGGTCTTAGAAAAGATACATTCTGCTTCCTGTTATGTCGTCATGGGCTACTACATTTTCCTTGTTTCCCCTTGTTATAATTACTCTATGCACTACCTACAAAAGGCAGCAAAGGAATATAACCTCACCTTGCCAAAAGAAATGCTGGGCCAAGTTTCACACCTTTTGTTGCAAAAAATTTAAATCTGTTGAAGATTAGCCACTTCGATAGAATGGGAATCCCTTGTTCTATTTCTATACCTAACTGGGAACGAAAATAATTTAGTATATAACAACAGAATTGACTCTTCTTTCAAACTACATCAAAAAGTTCTAATGCAAGAATTTGTCTGTGAGAAAAAATTCATATAAGATAGAGAAGATTGTTACACGAGAAAAACTGTGATCATTTGCCTTTGCATATTGAGATTCTTGCTTTAAAACCACCATATTGTCATGAGTACTGCCACTGTAATTGCAACAATTCATAGAGTATGTGAGTGAGAGTCCAGCAGAGGTCTCTTGAAAACTCAACTGATAGTGTTGACTACCTGCAAGTCACAGGGAACCCATCAAGATCCCTAGTAATACAGCGGCCATCATCACTCAACAGACGCACGTGCTGCATTTCACACACCAATTACTCTTCAGATTAGATTAGGCACAAATAAAAAAGAAGAGATCACTAGGATAATGGATTAAAAACTCAATCCAAAATAATATGTTAAGAATAAAATATTCCCCAACCTCAAACTTAATACTGGTCTTGCAGCTCCATTGAGAACTTGCGGGCTCATTGAGATCCAAACCAACTGACATTCTAGATAAGTTCACACCGCCACTCCCCGAACGTGAAAAATTGTCAACTGGTGTTCCATGGACCCCAATTTCAGGAGAGATAGAATGCTGGTAAACCAAATTCACCACTTAAATTAAATGATCGTTTACAAACTAGTACAGTCCCATTTCACTTTTCTAATTGACTTCTCAACAACATGATTGAATTCAAGGAAAGGCTAATGTCTATTGGAGTTTGTCATTATTTACAAATCATGATTATAGCTGTAGATATGCAATTCAGAGGCTTACATGAATCAGAAAACATTGTTGAGCAAGCCATTCGGGTCTTGGCCTCCTGTAAGCTACCAAGACATTTGAATCGTACAATCCCTTATCCCAAGATACATCAAGCTTCTCACTTCCACCAAATAAATTTGGGTGCTTGATGCAAACACTGCAGCGTCTAAATATAAGTACCAGTTTTGCAAGAATTTTTTACTTTATTGCAAGAACCTATTATTTGTTTCACATTTTCTCCGGGCAAAATTGCCAGAGAAAGAGAAAGAGAAAAGAAAGGTCAAACTAGGAATGTTACTTCTTGTTTTCCAGAACCTTACCAATTTGTAAAACTAAAGAAAAACTAAAGAGCAAATTAAAAGTTTCAAACTTAAGTGCTTAGCATTTTCACAGTAAGTAATTGATAACAGTTATCAAGCTGCCAAGATAAAAGTAGGAACAAAGTGGTAAGAGAACATTGAAAAACTTAAACACGTAAAGTTAATGATAGAAGTGCGAAGGAAATCATACATGACATGAAAACACTGACCTGCCAATTAGCAGTGAAAGAGGACTACTTGTGTTCCTGCTGCAAAACGAACGAGATAGAGACATGGATGGAAATGCAAAATGGAAATCAGTCGATCAAAATTCTTAACAAATAAAATTGGGAAAAAAAAAGAGGAAGCATTGAACAATCAAAGCGCAAAAGAGAACTATAGAAACCTGAGAGGAGGGAGCATCATTGAAGCAAATAACTTGTGAGTGAAATCAACATTGACGTCAATTTTGGCTGCCACAGAAAACACACCACGCTTACTATTCAACACAAACAACAACCAAAACCCCAACAAGCCGGAAAAGCATGGTAGCCTATAAGATGAGATAAAAATCAAAACCCATTTATCAGTGGGACTCCAACATTCAACAAAAATATCACCTTTGCCAGCTTGTACACTTTTCTGAGCTCCCATACCATTCAGCTTTAAAAAACAGTTAGCTAACAACCAAGGAAGGAACTGAAAGAGATTTGACAAGAGATTGTTGTTTGCATAGAGAAAAATATATACTGGAGTTAATAGTTGTGTGTTGGCGTTGGGCTTTATGGATTGGTGATTTCTGCTGACAAGTTAGGGAATCCTCAGGTACCAAGTTTGTTATCAATCTTTTGCTTCTCCTCTGGGCTTTCCTTTGCACGTGAGAAGCACAGATTCGCCCTTGTTTCTTTTTTTATTTTTTTTCTCCTTTTCTTCATAAAAGATGGATTTTATTACACAATTGTAAGAAGCTCAATTATGTTTATTTTTTAAATAATGATAATCTTTAATTAGAGACCTAAAATTAAGGATTTGAGATTCCAAATAATTCAATTTCATTCGGTTCTCACTAAATTATGATATATCATTTATTGTCTATTTGTATGTTGGTTTTAATGGAGTTAGACCACTAATCTTGATACGGAAGCGAATTAATCTTTATGTCGCTTTCTGCCCACGTAATTCCAGTCACAGTCACAGACACAATTTCCAACCTCGGTGGCTACTAGAGTCACCATAAAGATCACGTCTCAAGTCTCGATCACTCAGATGGTGAATATATGAGAGGATTGGAAAATCGAGAAACTTTAGGGTTTTTCTATATCGAAAACCTTTTCTCTCTACAATCCTATTTAATTCATTTAAATAGGGTTTTTCCTTGCAGTTATTTCCTTAACTGCTTCCCTAAAAATAGGGGAGTATATTGGCACTCAATCAACCACTTCTCAAATGGTTGTTGTGGCTGTTAAAAAAATGCAACAACTCTCACACGACCATATAAGTCATGTCTATCACAAAGCAGATTCATACCAATCTATTTCTTACGTTTCATACAAGAATGAGGTGTGCAACCAAAAATTAACTAGTAGTGCTATATTAAGTCACCATCTAACTAACATAACACTTTCACAATAACAATGCCCCAAATCATCTGAGATCATCACCAATAGCATACTTCCCTTTATGCTATAACGATATTATTTGATTATATACACTATATAATCGCTCGGGCTAATATGGCGAAGACAAAAGGATTCTTCCTTAGACACATGTGATATTCCATCTTAGCTTGATTGTTTTCCTAATATATTTCACTGGACCGTATACATCTTAGCCCTTGAAAAAATATATTAAAGTAGTGACACTAAAGCCTTGACTTCATAACACAGTTCTGAGTTAAAGGGCATCGTACAGACATAAATGTCTATAGGGGTCACATAGTGACAAAGAGGGAAGCTAATTGTCACTCTGTAAAAGGTCGGTATGTAGCACACACAATATGACATGTGTGTCGTGGTATAGCTCCCACTATCTGGGATACGTCACTATTATATACCGTGTGAATCATAAGTTTAGATCTTACCAAAAAATCTAACTCGATCCACTTGATCAACACATTTAGTGCTTGACTTGATACTCGTGAAACTACTAAAGGCTTTAATGTGAAATAGTGCACTTCACATTTGATTCATCAGAGTTTCATCTTAGACTTACTAAGGAGACTATACAATTCAATCACTAACCATCCATATAACACAAATATGGAGATAACCCAATATTATAAACACTCAATGTTAATATGGTTAAGTCTCATCTCCTATGCTACTCAAGTATCAGGGCGATTACCCGTGTGACAGGGTCAATCATAAGCCTGGTGACGGTTTAATGTGCCTAACCACGCAATTATATACCAATGAACATTTAAAGGAGGAAAAACATCAAAATATATTCCATAAATGTTCAATACAAAAGGGGAAAAATATGTCCATTACAAGAACAAGATTGATCAGAATAACTAAACCCCACGCAAACCTAGACTCATCACATGAGCTTTGAAAGAATCTATAGGTATAAGTTTAGTCATAGGATCAGCAATCATCTTGTTAGTAAATATATACTTAATGGCAATCTCTTTCCTTTTAATAGCATCTCGAACAAAATGATAAAGCCTTTTGATATGCTTGGTCTTCCCATGGAATTTCAGATCCTTTGCAGATTGGATAGCAGCAGTATTGTCACAAAGCATTTCAACAAGCTCATCAACTATCGGAGTGAGATCGAGAGCCTAAAGAAAGCTTCTCAACCAAATTGCCTTTTGCAGAACGAGACAGCTAACAACGTATTCTATTTCCATAGTCGACAAAGCAATGCAGTCCTGCTTCTTACTGCACCATGATATGGCCCCTCCATCAAGCACAATGGCATATCCTGAGGTTGACTTGGACTAATCCTGGTCACCACCCCAATCATCATCTAATATTCTCTTAACCTTAAGTCTCCGTCTGGTAGCAGAGGACTAGGCTACTTGTATCATGAAGGCAGCGCAAGATTCTTTTGACAACTTGCCAATGAGCAGGTCTAAGGTTACTCTGGTAACGACTTACCAAGCAAACTCAAAGCATATGTCTGGCCTTGTACAAAACATAGCATACATCAAGCTTCCTATGGCACTTGCATAAGGAACCATGCTCATTTTCTTCTTATCTTTATCTGTTTTTGGGCATTGATCAAGGCTTAAGATTAGACCCTTCTCAACCGAACTGTCAACAGGTTTATAATAGTGCATCTTAAAACATTCCAAAGGATAGCCACTGTTTAATGACATTAATCATCTCCAAGTTATTTCTAGCCAATAGTATGTCATCAACGTACAAGGAGTGAAACATAATTCCTTCTGTAGTTTTCTTGACATACAAACAATGGCCTTCATCCACCATGGACAACCCAAACGAAGTAATGGCTTCATGGAATCTGAAGTACCATGCTCTGGAAGATTGCTTAAAACCATATATCGATCTCTTAAGATGACAAACTTTGTCCTCTTGACCTCTTGAGACAAACCCAATATGTTGATCCATATATATCTCTTCCTCAAGACTACCATTGAAGAAAGCAGTATTTACGTCCATTTGAAATAATTCTAAATCCAAATGGAAACCAAGGTTAGAAGCAGGCGAATTGAGGAAAATCTTACTATAGGGAACAAAGTTTCCTCATAGTCTATTCCTACAATTTGGGTAAAACCTTTCGCCACCAATCGGGCCCTGAATTTTTCAATTAACTCATCTGCCCTACGTTTAATCTTGAAAACCCACTTGTTTCCAATTGATTTATGTTTGGGTGGAAGATCAACAAGTTCCCAAACCTTATTTCTTGCCATCGAGTTCATCTCATCCCTCATGGCATCCGTCTATTCTTAATAATTTGGTGAATCAACAACCTCTTGAAAAGAGGTAGGCTCCTCTATTTCCAAAGGGGTGTATATGAAAATTTCCTCTTCAATTTGGAAAAGACGTCGAGGAATTCTTCCACGCTCACTCCTTGTAATACAAGGACCTTCATCGTTTGCTTGTTCAGATGGAAAATCTCTCCCACTTTCTCTCTGAGGCGTGGGATTCTGAACATTTGGACCAACCTCACGTTCGGGGACTACTGGTTGAGGACTAACCTCATCCTCAGTTTGATTATCATCAACAAGTAGGTTTCCACCCTCTAAGGTAGTAGGACTACTCCAACCATCTACTTCATTTATAGGAGCTGTGGTATTATCTTTTGTAATATTGTGAATTCTTAAATCCCCCACCTCACCAACAAATAATTGCACATCTTGTTGCAACTCATGCAAAGCAAGGTCCTTTTTTACGTCACCGATACTTGAGAACTCATCCTCAAGAAATTTGACATTACGGGAGTCAATTTTAGTCAAGCCACTATTTGGGTGTTCGTCAAACATCACATGCCCTTTGGAAGGTTCAGGTTACCTAAAAAACACCATCTTAGTAGCTCTTGGACCAAATTTTCTATGTTTATGGGTTGGGTTGTGCACATAGCCAACCGAATCCCATGGGCATAAATGGTCCAAAGATAGCTTTCTTCCATTCCATAACTCATATGGAGTAGTAGATATACTCTTACTCGACATATGGTTAAGGATATAGGCTGTTATAAGCAGCACATCTGCCCAAAAACTAATTTGAAGACTAGCCTGAGCCATCATCGCCCTAACCATATCAAGTAAAGTTTGATTCCTCCGTTCTGCAACACAATTTTGTTATATAGTACGAAGAATCATGAGTTGTCTACGTATACCCTTCTCCTCACAAAATTCTTTGAACAAATTAGAGAGATTTTCAGTCCACGATCGGTTGGGAGAGTCTTAACTCTTCGCTCTGTTTGGGTTTCAACTTCTACCACAAACCGTTAAAACACATCGAGTGCTTCATGGCAATGAGATAGTAGGTACACATACCCATATCATGAATGATCCTCAATTAAGGTGAGGAAATATATAGAATGAACTATTTCTAAAGGACTTAATGCTCTTGAAGCCTTACCAAAAGGCTTCATACTCGCTTTGCCAGCCAAACATGGCTCACGCTTAGATAACTCAACCTTAGTGAACCGGTCTAAAAGAGCTTCTTTAGCTAGTACGTTCATTCTATCTTAGCCAATATGACCAAGTTTAGCATGCCATTTAACATATTCATAATCAAAATCATAATTAACAACTAAGGCAAATGATGAATTATTATAAATATCATCCAAATCAAGAACAAAGAAACCATCTCTTAAAGATCTATGGCCGAAAACATGACCATTATACAAAATCTCTAAGCAACTACACTAAAATTTGAAACATAATCCAAGTTTTAATAAAGAAATCATCGAAACTGAACAGTTTCGCACCCCGAGTGCATAGAGAGTATCATGAAGAGGTAATGTATTCCTCCACGCAATTTGAGCTGATAGGTCTCAATCATGAGGACGTCTTCCTTGCTACCATTCCCTAAGGCGACAGTTTGTGAACCCATCGAATATCGATGAAAGTCCACATAACTAGGTCAATCTCGCGCTACGTGCTTGATTGCTCTCGAATCTACAATCCAATTAGGAAAGGAGTTAGTAACTAATGCATGGGAACAAACATATAGTTCGATTGAATCAGTGAAAGTAGGTACCTTCTTTGGCTCAAGAGAATCCCGAGCATAGTGACCTTTGTGTCCACAGTTGTAACCCTTCAACTGTGCTACTTTATTCTCTCTATGATCTTTGGCCTTTTGTTGCTTGACCATACCGCCTTTCGGTCCAGAAGTTTAAGATGGGCGTTTGCCTTTCTTAGGCTATTTACCTCGATTGTTCTTACTGCCTTTGGGCTTTTCCACTTTGGCAATAAGAGCAACATTGGAGTGACCAAGAACCTTCAAACGTTCTTCCTCCATTTTGAGGTGACTTGAAATTTCTGAGAAGGTTTTGATGTTCTCACTATGAGTCATCAAGAGCTCAAAATTAGCCCAATGATCAGGTTTGCTTGGAATGGAACGAATCACATTAAGAACCTATTCTTCTTCAAAAATCTCGTGCCTACCAGCTTTTAGATCCTAAGGCATCGCACTCAAAGTGCAGAGATGCTCAGCTATAGTATGGCTTGAGTCAATCTCATATTGCATCCACTTTAAGTGCAAGATACGAAGTCTTATAGCAGATGTCTGACCGTACGTGATCTTGAGCTTTTCACACATTTCTTTAGCAATTTTGTAGGACTCAAATCCTCCAATAAGATCATCGTGCATGCAATACAACATAATATAGCGTGCCTTATGATCCCGTTTGAACCATTCCTTATATGTTGTCAGATTTTTTTAATATTGTTCACTATCAATATCTTTAGTCTCTTTAGGCTCAGTCATGTCATTGGTCAAGATTTCCAAAACCTCGCGCTCATTAAGACAATAATGAATCTTCCTATACCATATGTCATAAATAGTGCCATTCAGCTTCTCAGTAGTGGACAAATCACCAACCATACTTTTCGTTGCCATATCTTAAAGTTTATAAAAAAATAAGGACATTAGGGCACATATTCGAATAATTAAATTATCAAAAAATATCATCATCCATATCATAAGATCTAAAATTTCACTAAACTCATAATCATCATTTATGACATAAATTAGAAATTTTTACAATTTAATTATTATACACATGAAACATATTCCAATATATATATATATACCATATGTTAAACGAATTAACATAACAGATTCTTATGAAAAAACATATTAACATGATATTTATTTTACATAAAACAAATTTATTAACTCATAATAATTCATTTTATGTAAAACACATTCACAATTCATTAATGAATTAATTAAATGTAAAATAATTTACATAAAAAATAAAAAATAAATGGACAGACTATTTAAAATTATTTCACATCAAATTAACTTAGCAAAAACAAATTTACTAAACTAAAAATTAACATTTTATGCCAAAAATGAATTATATATATATATATATATATATATATATATATATATCTTTTCCCTTAAAAATGTTTCTGCGCAACTTTCTTTAAAAAACCTTCTATCCTCTTTGTCCCTACGCAGCTTTCTTTAAAAAACATTCTATCCTCTCTGTCTCTGCCCAGCTCTCTCTAAAACTGCTATGAGGTCACTCAAAAACCCATCTAGAGAAAACCACTCCCCCCACCTATTTGTGCTGCCGATTGGTGTCGAGGACGAAAGCGAGCCGATGCCCAGCCACCATCCTCTATGCCAAAAGCCACGACTTCACACAAGAGTCGTCATAGGCCTTCCCATTTCACACCGTCATCACATAGATCGGTCAAAAAGGAAGTGAACGACGTCCACCACATCGTCAATGCCACTCAAAAGGTGGCACGTGACTCACACACGCACCACCTTTTGAATGGCTGTTTCTGTGGTGATTTCTATAGCATCGCTTAGATCGACCGAAGAGATGACTGACGGTGCCATCCACGCGGCCAATGCTCCTTACAATAGATGGAGATGTGCTTTTGATGGGTATGTACAAAACTTTTTTTGTTTGGAACGAGGTAGGATTGAATAGGATAACATACGAAACATGTAATCAAATATTTAATCATATACTGAATGTAATTAATCTAACTGCATAAACTAAGCATGCAATTATATCATAAACTGATCTTGTGGTTTTTTATAATTTAAACATTTAACATGTTTGCATAAAAAAATTAACAGGTCATATGTTTTATAACATAATTGCAATTCAATTAACAAATTAATTGTTAATAGAATAATAACAAACTGATTGTTAATCTAAAACGAGGTAGAAGCCAAACATAACGAAGTTCTGATACCACTATTGGTTTTAATGGTTTGAACACTAACCCTAATGCGAAAGCAAATTAATCTTTATGTCGCTTTCTGCCCACGTAATTCCAGTCACAGTCACGAACATAGTCTCCAACCTCAGTGGCTACTAGAGTCACCGTAAAGATCATGCCTCAAGTTTCGATCACTCAGATGATGAATATGTGAGAGGACTGGTATATCGAGAGACTTTAGGGTTTTTCTGTATCGAAAACCTTTTCTCTCTGCAATCCTATTTAATCCATTTAAATAGGGTTTTCTCCTATAGTTATTTTCTTAACTGCTCCTTTAAAAATAGGGGAGTATCTTGGCACTCAATAAACCACTTCTCAAGTGGTTGTTGTGGCCGTTAAAAAAATGCAACATTGTAAAATATAAACAAAGCCTTAAAGAGAACCTTAAAATGAAGTCTTTAGAGCAATAAATAAAAAACTCAACTGGTTCATCCGGTTTGATTGCAAAAATTTTAAACCTCTTAATTTTTTGGTTTTGTTTTCAAATTTTTTGTTTAATTTACTTTAATAATTCTTACTGTTAAAAACTGATCAGTTTATTAATTAATCGATTACTTTTTATAAATTAATAAATTCTTATAAACTAAAATAAACCAATTAATTTTATTTAACAATCTTTTTTTCCAATTGAACTTCAAATTTTTATAGGGATGGTAATGGGTCGGCATATGGGCCAGTTCTTCCAATTTTTTGAAATGATTTTTTAAAATTAAAAGTGTAAAATAACATCTTTTTTAAATTAGGTCTAGTTATGGGCTGCCAAGGCCCAGGCTTATCGAGGCTTAACTCTTCTAAGCAAAACGAAGAAGAATTTCTGGATTGGGCCCATAGGTTGGCCCATTGTCATCTATAAAATTTTCAATGGTAAGAATAATTTTCTTCAATGATATTTTAAATTATTTAATTTTTAACTGATTTTATGACAGTTTAATACCGATTGCATCTTTTAAACCTTAAACCTCTTATTTTACCAATTTAATTTTCGATCTAGTTAAAACATTAGGTGTGAGTAGGATTTTCGGCAAGAAGATTACAATTTTACCATATATATCATTTTTAATTTATCAAAATAGGAAATTTTTTCAGGACACATAAGTCCGAAACATTAACAGAAATTAAGCGTAAAATTCACCTTATTCCTCGATTGGTTAGTGGTTGAAGCTTTTGGTTTTGGCACTTATTAGGGATGAAGATTGAAGCATAACGGAATACTATTGATCCTTTATTAGTGGATTGAAACAGAGAATAGTTTAAAGGTGAGACTAATGGGACACTCGGTAGCTTAGAAGTGATGTCGTATCTTATGTTTACTCCTTTTATTTGAAGGATATATGCATTTGGTCTACCCTTGTTTATAATCTTAATCATAACTTCTATTTCTGAACCACAATTAATTAATGGTTTTACCTTAACATTTGAGATTGTGTAATTACTTTAGGAGTTTTAAAAAGATTTTCAGTGAAGTGAACCAACTCATGTACATTTCATGATTTGGTATCTCAAACTTAGATCATATCTTATGCTTATTACCTTAGAAAGATTGATTAGGATTTAAATTTCGTTAAAGTTGTGAAGTTTATATCCATTCTACCTCCGCAGCCATCATCTTACCAAAATAGTAAAATTATACCTGTACCATTCATTGTCATAAGATATATCCAAAGAAGTGTAATTCAAATCAGTTATTTCTTATCCTTATGGATTTCGGATCAACTCAAAGGTCACAAATGACAAAAGTTCTGCCGACTCTTTATCTATATACATAAGTAAGGTTTTAAAAATATGACCGACTAATTCGATCGGTAAAAGTCTGAACCGACAAGTTGTCTGGTTCGATTTTAGTTAATAACCTGTCAATATGAAAACTGGTTGGTTTTCATCAAACCGGTCAAACTGATTCAACAATACAAATATACCTAAACTTAAAGCCTTCAGATTTCATTCCGTCTCTCGCTCATTCACCATCTTTTTAATCGGTTTAATGATACAAATATACCTAAACCTAAAGCCTCAAATTTCATTTAAAAATTGATGTGTCTCTCGCCTCTTCACCATCTTCTCTTCACCATATCTCGTCGTCTCCACAGATGCATGTAACCCATAGATGTAGAAATCGAGCCATATTAACTCTTCTTAGGGGGTTATTGTGGCTTTCCTTGGGCGGCTACTGTGGGTAACCCATAGATGCAGAAATCAAGCCATGTAAGGGGTTTGTGTCTTTGTGATGCTTGTTTGAGTTTAAATCTTTCATTCTTTCTTGAAATTACTGCTTCTCTTGTTGATCTCAGTCTCATAGTTGTCAAAGATCCATGTTTGTTTGTTTGGTCATCTTATGTTTTACTGTTACACTTCGTTCTTTGACGAGCTGTAAGTTTCTACGACCAGACAATCTATCGTTTGGAGAACATTTTGGAGTGGTAATTTCTTTTAATGTTTCTGCTAATTCTTTTGTATCTAAGGTGAGGCCTGGACTTGTTGCATTAATTTATGGATCTTCTTTCAATATTTGGTTTTGTGATTTAGGTTGGAGTGGTAATTTTGTCTCTAAAAGAAAGCATCATCTGATCATATAACCAGACAACCACTAGAGCAAGCATCTGTAGACTCATCTTTTACATGGATTAGTTCACTATAATGATTTTAGTCCTTTGTTCTGCATCAATGAAATAGATGGAGGTATAGTGGTAGGGAAATCATGGATCTTTGGGATTGGTATCATTGATCTCTAAATCTGACTAAGAGTAAAAAATTAGAATGAGTTTTGAATTGAAATGTTGATTCTAATTGTTATAAAGTTCCAATTTGTTTAAAGGTTAACAAATAAGGAAATAAGGATCCATAAGAGTAGTATTGATTAAAACAATGTCTATAACAGTTAGAACTCTATCAACATTCAATTTGTTGTGTGTTATTCAAGGTTTCAATATGTTATCAAATAAGGGCACTGGTATTGTTGTGTGTTATTCAAGGTTTCAATATGTTATCAAATAAGGGCACTGGTATATCAACATTCAATTTGTTGTGTGTTATTCAAGGTTTCAATATGTTATCAAATAAGGGCACTGGTATTGATTAATTAGTTTTCTGTAGTTGTTAAACTCTATTTCATATCAATTTGTGATTTTGATAGTTAGGTTATATATACCCTTTGAAGTAATCAATATGTTGATTTAAAACACCAAAACTAAAAACTAGCAATATTTCGATGAGGTTATTTGAAGTGGAGCAATTGTTAGAGCAAAGTAAAGTGAGTAACATCTTGTTGGTCTACTGTTTATCCATTATGATGTTGGTCTTCTATATATGTATGTTCCATTTGTGTGTCTTGATAATTTTTGACTTTATTCCATTGGAAAACATGACTACAAAACTAAATCTTCAACTACAATGTTTCTGTTTCATACTGGTGGTATTTAATTTCAAGTTATCTATGCCAACATTCAATATTAAACTGAGAAACATAACTACAAATTTAGACAAGACTATGGATATCTCTCTGTTATGGTATCCTATACAAAAGGATACAAGTGTAAACACAATTTGGACATTCATCTACCCATAAATCATCTTAACTCTACATCCCTTTCACTTTACTTCCACACTGGCAAATATTTTTTAAAGTAAAGACAAGCTATACAAACGGACACACCAATAACATAACCTTTTGTCATTGCTTTTCTGGCTTATATTTACAACATACCTTAGTCAATAGGACACGGTTCATAAATTGTTGAAAATTGGTATCCTAGAGATCAATTTTATATGAGATTATTTAAGTAGGAGACTTTTGCCCTAATAATAATATAACCAATTATTTTTTAATACTTTTTAGGTTAAATCATAACGAAGAATATTGAATCATCATCTACTCATGGTAAGTTCGATCTAGCATGAAATTATTTTTCTTCTTCTCAAGCATCTGATGGAAATATCCAATATAACTGTATGTTTTGCGGTAGAATATTTATAGAATGAACATCTTACTAGTATTAAAGATAATGTTGCTTCTTGCAAAAAAGTATCACTTGATATACGTGAAACGATTGAAAAATATTTGAAGCCTTGATATATGTGAAACGATTAAAAATATTTGCAGCAACAAGTAGAAAAGAAAAAGAAAAAGAAATACGCATATGATATATCTTTTGGAAATAATGAACTACCACAAGTATTAGATGAAGGAAAAAAGAAAGCTACTGTTGACATAGATTCTTATATTTCTCGAAGAACTACTCCTGGTTCTCAGCCTGGTATAAAAAGTGTTTTGGTTGATAAGGATGTTATTTTGCGATGTAAAAAACACATGGATTAGATGGTTCTATCTTACATATATTCCTTTAAATGGTTTAAATTCACCATATTTTCAAGAAGCAATATATGCTACAACAGCAATAGGTCCAAGATTTAAGGTACCATCTTATTAAGAGCTACATATGCCTTTAGTTCAAAATTTAAAAAAGGAACGTTAGTTAATTATGGATATATATAAATCTAGTTGAGAATCAATAGGATGCGCTATTATGGAAAATGGGTAGATTGATAAAAGATAAAAAAATCTTGATTAATTTCTTGGTTTATTGTAATATTGGAACAACTTTTATTAAGTTTGTTGATGCTTCTGATATAGTAAAAAGTGCTAATGCTTTATCTGAATTCTTTTCTGAAATTGTCGAGTGGGTTGGACCACAAAAATGTTGCGTATTTTGTTATAAATAATGCAGCTAATTAAGTATTAGCTGGGTACTTATTAAAATTAAAATATGGGCATATTTATTAATTGGTCTCCATGCATTACTCGTTTTGTAATCTTATTTTTAAAGATATTGGTGGTATGAACCATATTTCTAGTCTTGATTCACACGCATCTAAATCAAAATTTTTGTGTATAATCATGGCATATTTTTATCTTGGTTAAGAAAGCTAAAAGATTGAGTTGAGATCATGCTCTTGTTGCTACCAAGTTTACAACTACATTTATTATTTTAACAAGTATTTATGAACATGAGCAACCACTTCAAAATTTAATGACAAGTAAACATTTTTCAAATCATAAATTATCAAAGAGTGAATAAGGAAAAGAAGATTGTGCTATTATTCTAGATAATAATTTTGAGATTCTTGCTTGATTATTATGAAGATTGTGGCTTCACTTATAAGGTTGTTGAGGATTGTTGATCAAATGAGAAGCCATCTTTGGGCATATATATGACAGTATGTATAGAGCTCACAAAAAATTATAAATCTTTTTAAAGGGAAGGAGAAATTGTATAAGCATTATATAGATATTATTGACTGACGATCGAATAAGCATCTTATTCAAATGATTTACTTAGCATCTTATTTTCTCAATCCTTATTGTTTATAAAGTGGAGACGCATGTACAATTAATATTATGAGCAGTTTGTTTGATGCGGTTAAATGCAAAGGTAATATCACTATAGAAGAGCAATCACAAGCGATAAATGAAATTAAATTGTATCGTGAAGGTTTAGAGAGTTTTGTTAGATCATCAGCAAAGAGAGCACTTATGATGAAAAAAAAAGCAGTCAGGTAAGTTTTATACTTTTAATTTATTATTTACTCATTAATAACATATTTTTATTTATCGTAACTATTAATTTAAAATATAGATGAGTGGTGGAGATTATTCGGTGACATTGCTCAAACATTGAGAAAACTCGCTATTAGGTTACTCAGTCAAACAGTTTCTGTATCAGGTTGTAAACGTAATTGTAGCATTTCTGAACGTATTCATACAAAGAAACGAAATCGTTTGAAACATCAAAGACTTAATGACCTTGTTTACGTTACTTATAATTTGAAAATGAATAACGAGTATTTTATAGTTTTGTTTTTTTCATTAATTTTATTTTTATTATTAACTTGATAATTTCTTTATTATGTATTTAGAGCGCTTAGTAAGAAGAGAACATATGATCCAGTTGATATTGATTATATTAAATGTACTGATTTTTGGATTGAAGAAGAAGAACTATCACCTGATCTTGATTATAATGAACTTGAAAAGATGATTTAGGAAGAAAATACATTTGTGACAACAAATGAATTAAAAATATCTACTAATGGTCAGTTCATATTTTATTTTGATCATATTAAAGTTAAAAGTATATTATAGTACAAGTTTACAATTGAGAATGATTTCATATATTACTAATTTGTAATTTATTTTGATACAGTAAAAAAAGTTTATGCAAATATTCTGGATGAAAGTATAGTTTACGAATCTTTAAATAAAGTTCGAGAATTTGGAGCTTTTGACAATGATGAGACACAACCTCCTTCAGAAATACAATTTTAATTTTGATTTTAAGTTTTATATTAGACTCATATTTATTTATTATTAGTTCATTATATAATAATAATAATAATAAGTGTATTTTTTATTACAATAAAATATTTATTTTTACTTATTCTTATAAATTTTAATTCTTATTTATTATTTACTAATTTTATAATGGTTCACTACCTGTTGAACCTTTAAATATTTCCTTCGACGGATTTGATATCCAGTTCGATTTTTAAAACATTGTATATAAGAAAAATTAAAAGTTTGTTAATGGCTTGAAATTTGGAATTGGATAATTCATACCATATCATTTGCCTACGTGGCTTTGTTCTCTTGGTTACATTTAAAATTATTTAATTTAAATTCACTTGGAGCAAATTTAAGATACCAATACTAGCGGCAGTAGTCAGTAGTAACCCAAAATTAACAATGAACCAGACAGTCATCCATTGCCATGCCAGCTCTTACTCCGCATCTAATTGTTCCTGCTCAAAACCGGCGTCCACGCGCTTCTCTTGGAAATTCCAAACCCTAACGGGATATGTACTTCTTGGTTGAAAGCTTTTCGACGCCTTTTAATTTTACAATAAAATAATAATTATAAATCAAATAATTCACTTTGGTAGTTAATTGATTTATGCCGATGAGTCTATCTTATCTCATTAAACATGTTCAAATTAACATAAGGAACAATAATTAATTATGACATAAAATGGTTAAGTTGGAATTTTTATTTTATAATTATTTTAACAACTTATTTTATAATTACTTTACTAAATCTTATACCCATAAATAGTTACAAGTATAAAAAAATAAATATTAAAATAAACATGATAATTTCTTATAAACACACACTCAAGTTAATTTCTTTTATTACATAAATTAATTGTAATTTACGAAATTAATAGTTAAATAGTAATATTTTTTGTCAAATGATTAACATACATAGTGTATGATAAAAGGCAAAAGTTACTAACACAAGAGTTTTAACTTTCACGTTCTAAACTTACCTTTAGCTCACTAACAAAATCTTCAGTTTAGCTGTTATACATGATTCCAAGTACTATAACTAATAAAATAACATAAATATATAAAATTTCTCATTATTATAAAATATTTTTTCATAATATATATGTTACCTTTATAAGAAAAAAAATTATTATTATTATTATTTAATTATATATCAAATAAAAATCTTAATGCATTAAATAATCCACAAATTATTAATCTACATAAAATTTAAATTATACATTTAAATCAAATAATTATTAAAAATTTTCATATTACATAATCCGAAACTCTCATAATTAATAAAAAAATATTAAAAAGATCGTCTTTATCAATCAAAAATTTAAAGTTTAATTAAAAATTTATTTATTAATTTACAAAAATTAATCGTTTAATTAATAAATTAATCAATTTTTAATAATAAAAATTATTAAAATAATTAAACTGAAAAGTAAAAAATTAAATCAAAAAATTAGATGGTAAAATTTTTTATGATTTAACTGAATAGATTGAATAAGTTTTTTAATCATCGTCAATAATTATAAATTAGGAAAAATAATTGGGTAAGATAAGGAATTTACATATTTGAACCAAATCATCGAAGTATGTGTTTAACTATTTGACTTTTAACATTTGCCAATCTGATAGAAAAATTAGAACAGTAAGGCTTGGATACTTAAAAATTTTAGCAGCGACGGATTGCGCGTCCAACTCATAGGGATTGTCTGTAGAGATTCTAGTAAGTTGGACCCTATTATTAGAGGGTTGGACTAAAGTTAATATCAATGACTGGGTGATTTCTAGATCCTTAATCAATGTTATTGGAGGGTTATTTAGGGACTGTTATGGCCAATGGTGTGAAAACTTTCTTCATAAATTTAACGCATGCTCGCCTTTGGTCGCAAATTTAAAAGGAGTTTACGTGGGCCTTACAATAGCATGGGACCTAAGCTACTGAAAGATTATATTAGAAGTATATTCACTCCAGGTCATCAATATACTTTTTTCTTTCAGATGCTTGCTGACTGTGACTTTTCGTTTGGTGCAGGATATCCGCACATTGCTGGATCGTAACTGGGAGTTGCAGTTTCAACATGTATATTGGGAGGGGAATAAAAGTGCAGATAGTCTAACAGTTGAAGCCATGCAAGTACACCCAAGATTGCATGTTCTTATCGAACCTTTTTCAACCACGATGTTATTTTTAGTTTCAGATCAGAACCGAACTTTGTATAACCGGAATATAACTTACGGCTGAACTGCAGTCTTTTGTAGCGTTTTTTTTATATTCTCTTTTCTATGTATTTTAAAAAAAATAATGATAATTCTTAAGGCGCGTGAAAATGACGCTGAACTTGTAAGTTTGCGGTTCTCTATACGGTGGCAGGAGCAAAGCTCCTTAGAAATAGGAACCGGTTGCCACCGTTAATAATTAAAGTGCTTCCCGGTTATCCCGGTATTCCAGCAGCTATCTCCGCCTTCCTCATGGCGGCGGTCCTCCGTACGGTAAAAAAGAAAAATCATTTCTCAGAGAAAAACAAATTACGTTAAATTCAAAACTTCGTACAGTTTCTAGAGACCGAAACTATAAACTTCCTTCTTTAAATTTGTCAGAAAGAAACGATAAGTGATAAGATTGAAACATAAATCAAAATCAAAGGGAAAAGATGACTGGCAGATAGAGAAAGTGAAATTCGAGATTTTTTTAATTTAACTTAAAATTAAGAAGAAAATTGAAAAAAAAAGAGTTTACAAATTGCCTCCGTCCCGTTTCTCTTTTTATCTTCCGTCGGCCTTATTTACGTTATCTTTTCTTCTTCTTCTTCTTCTCTTAGAGAGACTAGAGAAACCTAATCGAAGGACTTGTTTGCCTTGTTTTGTTTCGGTTTTAATTTCCGGCAAAATTATTGTGGCGCAGGAAAAGCCGATCTGAGCTAGGGTTTCAACTGAATTCGGAAGCGGATGGTTGAAGAAATGTGGATTAGAGATGCAACGGTGTTTGAATTCTAGCTCCGATCTTAAAATTAGGGCTGTTATACTTGGATGGTTAAAGAAATGGATGTGGACTCCTCCTCAATGGTGACGGAGACTGATCACGATCCGCCGATGCAAAACGCCTCGTTGTCGTCGCCGTCCTCGCCAGCCGAAATTGATAGAGAGCAGCTAGCTGACCAGTCGTCGCAATCCGAAGGATCTCCGATTCCGGCGGGGACGTCGGCGACGCAACAACAGCAACAGGCTTCTTCGCAGCAAAGCACTGTGGTGGGACCGAGGACCGCGCCGACTTATTCGATTGTGAATGCGATTATAGAGAAGAAAGAGGACGGACCTGGTCCGAGGTGTGGCCACACCTTGACCGCGGTGGCTGCCGTCGGCGAGGAGGGGACGTCGGGTTACATTGGACCGCGGTTGATTTTGTTTGGCGGTGCGACGGCGCTTGAAGGCAATTCCGCGACCTCTGGAGCTCCTTCGTCCCCCGGAAATGCTGGCATCCGTATGTAATTCATTAATTTGAAGCATCTTTCTCAACTTCTTTGAGTGATTTCATCGTTTAACTTACTTTCTTTTATAGTATTTTTCTGAGGCTCAATATTTGTTGATTGTCCATGTTAGTTCCAGTGTGTAACTTGGTAACAGTTGCTAGATATATTTTTTAGTTTGATTGGGACATAGGTATTTATTGAAGTCGGTTTTAAGTAATTGCTTTCAGTTATTTTTTGAGTTGTATTATCTATTCTGGACATCGGGTATGTGATAATGTAGGTGGTACTACCCTAACTATAATAACTTATTCACAATACCTTGCTTGATCTATTATTTTGAAGGCCTTGTGTTGTGGGTGATATATAGTTCATAAGCTTGTTGTCTCTAAATCTCAAAGTTGACCTGGCTCTAAAGTGTATTATGTGCGATTTATTTTATGCATTTAGTCAAGCTACATTGAAACATAGCTACAATAAATGTCAACTAATGCATAGTTTTCTATCAATTGAGATACTTAAGTTGTTCTCTATGTATAATATATGGAATTCAGAATCTGCATATGGTGCAAGTCAAGGTGCTTCTGTGCGTGGAAATTTTAGCCTCTCTTTCCCTTTATTTGTGTTTCCATATTACCCTCCTTCTTTGTGCTTGGTGGTGCGTAGCTTTTGATAGCTCTGTTGGCGTTAGACATCCTTGAGTTTTTTCTGTTGAAGTTCTAGTGATCTTGTGCCACCCATTTACGGTATAATATCCTTGAGTTTCTTCAACTCAGAGCATTGTTTTTCTTTCCTTCTTTTTTGTTGTTTATGTTTCCAATAACTGTCATCATGGAGATCACCTGATCCTGAATCATTGTAATTTCCTGAATATGTATAGCTTTTGTTGGATGGTTAAGAATAAAACTAAAGTCATGAAGAGGAAATCCTGTTTTATGACCTCTACCTAGTAACTGGTAACATATAGGATTAAATGATGAAATTTTCCAGTGCTTTTGGTTACCACTTTGAGCTTTCTTTATCTTAATGATGTGCATGAATTGCAGGATTAGCAGGGGCTACTGCTGATGTGCATTGTTATGATGTGTTGACAAATAAATGGTCTAGGTAAGTTCTAGGATTGATTGTTTCATCGCCCTCTGTCTAACTTAAAATATGAATTTTACGATCTTGTACACAGATTGGACTGATTGATAATTTGTTTTTTAGGATCACTCCTCTCGGAGAGCCACCCACGCCAAGGGCTGCTCATGTGGCAACTGCTGTGGGAACTATGGTTGTTATTCAGGTTAGTTTTTTATTTTTGGGCTGATTATCAATAAGTTTGGACTATTTCCGCTGGATAGTGGACGGTTCATTTAATTTGTCAATTACTATGCTACTTAACCAGAGAGTTTTAAATTTTCACACAGGGTGGAATTGGTCCGGCTGGTTTGTCTGCTGAGGATCTTCATGTTCTTGATCTCACACAACAACGGCCAAGATGGCATAGGTTAGACTCTTTGTACTATGCTCTACTTATGTGGATGATGTGATTAAGGTGGATTATTTTTCTTGTTACTTTTTAGGGTGGTTGTCCAAGGACCTGGACCTGGGCCACGGTATGGCCATGTGATGGCTTTAGTGGGTCAAAGATATCTCATGGCAATTGGAGGGAATGATGGTAAGTTACTTTACAGTGATTGTATTCATCTCATGTGCATCAAATGACAATCAAAATATTAATTAGCTATTATGATCTTTTTTGTGCATGATATTCCAATCCTTAATTACATTTGAGAATATTTTGTTCTTCTGTTCAGGGAAACGTCCTTTATCTGATGTATGGGCGTTGGACACTGCTGCCAAGCCTTATGAGTGGCGTAAACTGGAACCAGAAGGGGAGGGCCCACCACCATGCATGTAAAATCTCTGTTTGTCTCTTTCTCTCCCTGTAAATGGGAGTTTGTTTGTTGGCATCTCAGGCACACCTCCACATAATGAAAAGAGAAAAAAAAAAGGATGGATTTCCTAATAGTTTGTTGCCTATCTTGTTGTAAAGTGGCCCTATGTCAAAATACCCTTCTTTGAAACACTTTAGTGCTCTCTTGGATCAGAATCCAACTAATATTAGAGCACATGGAGCCATCTTGTCTTTCTGTCAAGAGAATTTTGGTCTATACGTGTGGAACTTAGAAGGCATTTTGGGAATTGATTGCATCTTATTAATTGAGAGCAATAGGATTTTTCCTTACACATCTTTTTTAAAACTCTAACGTTATCTGTTGATTCTAATTTGGAAACTACAGAAATTTGTACATTTCTATGGTTCATGTTTACTGCTGGCTTCACTTGACAAGCTTTTTTTGCTTGAAAGTGGAAGTTTCTCCCTTATGTTGTTTTCGCCAATTCCACTCTTATATATGTTGCGATTATATGCATCAACCTGTCTTCTACTGTATCAATATGTATGGAAGTAGCAGATGACCTTTAACAATGCGAAATAGTCTTCAAATTGTACATTAACTGATGGATAAAAGTTTCTAACAATTCTTTTGAATTGTCAACATCATACCTATTTGTAACACTCGAAACATGCATGATTGAGAACCTAGATCATTGAATATCAAGCTGCAGTTGCAGTACGAGTTTCCATTTGATTGCTTGTATCTTAATGAAAGAGGTCTTTACCTGTCTTCAATTATTACATCTGCTGTAAAATTTTAAGCATGAAACCTATTTCTAATTGCTTTTGCATATGACTAGGTATGCCACTGCAAGTGCACGCTCAGATGGTCTTCTTTTACTTTGTGGTGGTAGGGATGCCAATAGTGTGGTGAGTTGAATTTGATTTCATTTCTGGTTTTGTCGTAAATCTATTGCATGAATTGATGAGAAAGATTCATGTGCCAAGTTTTTTCTTTTCATTCCAAGTAAAATGTGTAAACCTTTAACTTAGGTTTGGCAAATGAAAAGAAAGTACATTATAAAGAATTAATTACTAAGCTGGGTATTCGGGAGTCAAAAATTCGTTAATTTGAAGAAGAATTCTTGTTGATTTTTTGTATGTTTAGAAAGAGCCGATATCATTATTTTTTTAGTCAATTATTTTTAGCTGGTCTTTATTTTTGCAGTTTGATTTTTTCTAATGCTGTATAGTTTGATTTTTTTTTTCCTGTTGATAAATGAATACCTTTTGACCCTTTTTTGTATGTTTGGTTTGATTCATCACTCTCTTCCCTTATTCAAAAGTGGGTGGATTCTTGTGATATGTTTAGCTTTTTGTCCTTTTACGTGGACTTTCATAAGAAGGATATTACCACTGTATTTATGATGCCAAATCTATCTTGCCGGTGTTCCTCTCTTGTGCAACTACAACCACAACCACAACCACAACCCACCAAACCACCCCCCTCCCAAAATAAAAAAATAAGGAAAAAAGGAAAGACCCCTTCTTTTTATTGCACTTCTTGCAGCAATTGATATGGCTAACCTCTTTACTAATTCCCTTTGTCTTCTCTTATGTAATTTTTAAAGCCGCTGGCTAGTGCATATGGACTTGCCAAACATAGGGATGGACGCTGGGAATGGGCAATTGCTCCTGGTGTCTCTCCATCACCGAGATATCAACATGCAGCTGTGGGTTTTCATATCCTACATTTTAAGTTCCATCATATTGACCTATTAATTCCACAAGAATCATCACTTATGTGAATTGTACTTTTAGGTCTTTGTTAATGCAAGGCTCCATGTGTCTGGAGGAGCACTTGGCGGTGGTCGTATGGTAGAAGATTCATCAAGCATTGCAGGTAGTTGATCAAAGCTTTTTATTTACACGTGTTTTGTCTACCACTGGTATGTAAATGGTCAATTAGCCTGAAGTGCATTTATCAGATGATAAGGCATGCACTTCAAGATTTAGATTCCAGACTTTCTTTAGTCTCAGGTATATATATGCGATGTTTGCATCAGTTGTCCGATAAGTTTTGTACAATACCCTTACATGCTTAATCCGTTTGCATCTATGATCTTCCCACATCCTGTTCTATTGTGGCATCTTTCTATTTGTATCAGAAATGAAGAAATTGGTAAGTTTATGAAAAAAATAGGCTGTTGGACTTGGCCTGAGCCTGTCCCATTGCATTTCTGTGGTTAGACAACTGAAATTGCCTGCTTTAAGATGTCTAGATGTGTCAACTATTTCTATACATTATAATAATTCATCAGATGAACTAATTTGCTGCTTACGCTTTTTCAAATGGGGGCTCAATTATGATGTTTTTAGTAGAAAGCTTAAATTAATAAATGTTATTTTTGTACAATCATTTGAGTTTATGTTGATAACCTATCTGTTCACTTACTTTCTACTTTTGGTCTACATGTGCTACACATACTTGGTATTATGTGTGTGTTTGTGTTCTTTGGAGGTTGTTTGATTAAAGAAATCAGATAAAATGATCGGTGGTCCTTATTCATGGAAGATTATGTTGGTCACCATTGTTTTGGTTATGTTATTTGATTAGATCATTTAGTTACTGCATGTCTATTTAATGGTTTTTCTGTGTACAGTATTGGACACTGCAGCAGGTGTTTGGTGTGATACTAAATCTGTTGTTACTAGCCCAAGAACTGGCAGATACAGCGCAGATGCTGCTGGTGGGGATGCTGCTGTTGAGTTGACAAGACGTTGCAGGCATGCAGCTGCTGCAGTTGGCGATCTGATATTTATTTATGGTGGTTTACGTGGAGGCAAGCCACTGCACTTTCCATGTTAATAGTTATTACGTATTTTCGAGTTCACTTTGTGTCAGACTTTGAAGCTAATTATTTCTTGCGAAAGCTGTAGCAATCTGGTGATTATGAAAGTAAATAGAACATGGATGTTCTTCCTAATGTTTTCAAATTCATGAACCTAGTTCCATCAGTTTTAAATCGTTCTTCAAGCCATTCTCTAATCATGGTGTAGTAGTATACTTATCTATTATATTTGTGCGGTAGGTGTCTTGCTTGATGATCTACTTGTTGCTGAAGATCTGGCTGCTGCTGAAACAACAACAGCAGCTTCACATGCTGCAGCCGCAGCTGCTGCATCTAATTTACAAAGTGGGCGAATACCTGGAAGGTATGGATTTGTAGATGACAGATCTAGGCAAAGTATGCCTGAAGCAGCACCTGATGGTGCTGTTGTGCTGGGTAATCCAGTTGCCCCACCAGTAAATGGTGACATGTACACTGATATAAGCACTGAAAATGCAATGCTCCAAGGGCATCGGTAAGCTAGCTAGTGCATATAAAAGTTCCACTTAGAAGAGTGGCGTAGTATACATCTTTACATATAAGAGTTGCTGGCTGTGCATTGTTGTGCAGGAGAATTGCCAAAGGTGTTGAATATTTGGTTGAAGCAGCGGCTGCAGAAGCTGAGGCTATCACTGCCACTCTGGCAGCTGCAAAGGCACGACAAAGTAATGGAGAAGTTGAGCTGCCAGATAGGGAGCGTACATCAGAAGCTACTCCGAGTGGCAATCAAATATCGTCAATGATCAAACCTGATTCTGCTGGAGTAAACAGTGTTGCTCCAGCTGGAGTGCGTTTACACCATAGGGCTGTGAGTAAATTAATTTCTATGGAGAAATTTTGACTTGATGTCGAGATGCTTAATTTCATCAGAAATTGTGTCTGATTTTCTTCTGGCTGCATGTGTAGGTAGTTGTGGCTGCAGAGACTGGTGGAGCTTTAGGCGGGATGGTCAGACAGCTTTCAATTGATCAGTTTGAAAATGAAGGCAGGCGTGTCAGCTATGGAACTCCAGAAAATGCAACTGCAGCAAGAAAACTGCTGGACCGACAAATGTCTATTAATAGTGTGCCTAAAAAGGTATAGATGATCCTTGTTGCTTATGCATATTGAGGCATTGTGGCACTGAAAATTATGCTAGATGTATCTACCTTTGTCATGTTATCTATTCCTTATCCTCCTTCCTTTGGGTGTGTTCATATAAGGTATTTGTGAATGAGAATCTAACAAGTATCCTTTTTCACAAGATAATGTATTGACTTGAGTTAATAAGACTCAGTTTGTGTTAATTTAACTATTACTCTCAATTATTTGTGAATCTGTGGATCCTTGCATAGTTGTGCATTTAATACACCTGTAAATATATGTTTATACTTACCTATATCACAATCATTGTAATTTTTGGTGTTTATTGCATGTGCTTGAATATACAGTTTAAGTGACCTTCTTGGATAACAGGTTATTGCACATCTTTTAAAGCCACGTGGCTGGAAGCCTCCTGTTCGCCGGCAGTTTTTCTTAGACTGCAATGAAATAGCAGATCTTTGTGACAGCGCTGAAAAAATATTTTCAAGTGAACCAAGTGTTTTGCAGCTTAAGGCCCCAATCAAGATATTCGGTGATCTTCATGGGCAGTTTGGTGATCTCATGCGGCTGTTTGATGAATACGGTGCACCATCAACAGCTGGTGACATTGCGTAAGAATCCTTTTCTTTTATCATTAATCTTGCATACTGTACCATGAGCTTTGTGTATTTAGTTAGTTTGAATAGGAATCTATTCATTCCATTGATCCCATTTATGCTGATTGATATGCCTCTGCAAATTGCAGTTTAAGTGATAACAGTATGTTACTATATGGACCGATCGAGAACGTGAAGTATAACTGCAAGACATAAAAGGACCACAAAGTTTTAGAGGGATTAGAAGCAGGGAGTTTACATGGAAAATTCATATGGTTAATAATTAATATACAATCTTGTCCTACTAAAAGGCGATTGAAATTAAGGAGTTTCTAACATGAACCTGATGTCGACTTGTGTGCAAGAAAGGAAAATCCAATAATTATCTTGGTTGGCCAATTTAGAAATGAATGTTCTGTTAACACTCATCTGCCGCTAAAAATTTGCTGTGACTACTTTGCACCCAAAACATAAATGTTATGATCAATAATTTTTTATTCCGCGCCAAATGCAATTTCTATGATATTATTGCATATATTTAACATTCTATTGAAGTGGTCGTGATGTTCTATTGTTAATGCTAAGCCATGTAAGGCAAAAGAGCATTAATTAGCTTCTAAAATAGGGTTATGTATTATAGGATAAGACTACATCACTGCTAACAAACCCCCTAATTACCCTATTTCATGTTGGATCGATGAGCAACCAGTGTCATAGCTTGGGAGTCTATGTTACAACTTAACATGGGAATGAAAAATGCAAGTGCCAATTTTGATTTTCTATACGATGTTAACATTTTCATTGTGAGGTGCCATTTAATAGGATCAAATGAATAAAAATAAGCAAAAAAGACAAATGGACAGATCTGCTTGTGTGTGCATTAGATTGGGGCTGATCTAATGCTATTTCATGACTGTCAGATATATTGACTATCTTTTCCTAGGAGATTATGTTGATCGAGGCCAGCACAGTCTGGAAACCATAAGTCTTCTACTTGCTTTAAAGGTAATAATGGATGTACTTTATTTTTTCTCTGTGATTTCTGTTTCTTTGAGTTCAAACGATTAAGTGGCACTTACCTTTTTCTAGATCCTTGGTCAATGAATTTGGTTAATTATTGTAATGTTGTAGGCAGAATATCCTCACAATGTGCATTTAATTCGTGGAAATCATGAAGCTGCAGACATCAATGCCCTTTTTGGTTTTCGCATTGAGTGCATTGAGCGTATGGTAAGATATTGCTCATATTTGAATTTTATTTTGTTTTGTTGTATTAGGCTGTTTACTTACTGGCCTATGTTTCCCGAACAGGGTGAGAGAGATGGAATTTGGGTATGGCATAGAATAAATCGTTTGTTTAATTGGCTTCCTCTAGCAGCACTAGTTGAAAAGAAGATCATTTGTATGCACGGTGGTATTGGTCGCTCAATAAATCATGTGGAGCAGATTGAGAATATTCAGCGTCCAATCACCATGGAAGCTGGCTCAATTGTTCTTATGGATTTGTTATGGTTAGTACATACTGATGATGTTTCTTATTGATGGCTTTGACGCATAATAATGACGCATGATTTCTTCCTTAGGTCGGATCCAACTGAGAACGACAGTGTCGAGGGATTGCGGCCAAATGCTAGAGGTCCTGGGCTTGTAACTTTTGGGGTGAGTGCATCTTTGCTATCTACAGTAATTATTATGACCAACGAATTCCTTTGTTACTTCCTCATTTTCAATATTCCTTCTTACTATGTTCATACGTCTAAAACATTTGTCAGATGTGAGCTTGATATTTGAAATAGCAATTCCTATATGTCAAATCACACACTCTTTCTGAAGGTGTAATTGAGCAATATTTGCTAATTCTGATGGCTATAGTCATAGCATGGTTTTGCATTTGCTATCTTGATTCAGTACTCGACAATAGTTACAATAGTGTTTTTGGCCCTTCTTCTCATGAATGATGATGAACTTTGCAGCCTGATAGAGTTATGGAATTTTGCAACAACAATGATCTTCAGTTGATTGTCCGTGCCCATGAATGTGTGATGGATGGCTTTGAGCGTTTTGCGCAGGGTCATCTGATTACACTTTTCTCAGCTACAAACTATTGTGGTATGAAATCTTGCTTTTCTAAAAACTTTGATTGTTAGTTTGGAATTTTAACAGTGGATTATTGTATTGTCGCTGCAGGTACTGCAAATAATGCAGGTGCAATACTAGTTTTGGGGAGAGATCTTGTCGTGGTTCCAAAACTTATTCATCCTTTGCCACCAGCAATTTCATCACCTGAAGCTTCACCCGAACGTCACATTGAAGATACATGGATGCAGGTTTTTATTTGATTTCATCATATCTCAAAAACCTTCCTTCTCAAATAACTTTATTTTGAATCCTTTATTTATACTGATCTATATCCTGCTTTCTTTTTGGTATCTGTTGAGAGCAGGAATTAAATGCTAACAGACCTCCAACACCAACCAGAGGTCGACCTCAAGTAACAAATGATCGGGGTTCTCTTGCCTGGATATAGCATATAATGCTTATTATTTCCATATACCCATTTTGGGTGTACGTTACCACCTTGTGTTACTGGTATCTGTATAGCAAATGATGCCATGTCCTGGAATGCCTGAATTTGTGATCATGGATCCCGGTTAAAAGTTTTGAGGCTTTCTGAAATTTTCAATATCGCAGCACATTTGGCAAGCCTTGTTATGAATTAGACTCCACAAGTTTGAGAACCGGGTTGGTGCAGGCGGCAGGCAGGTAGATCCACTTTGTTGTGCTAAAAGAAGTGGACAGCTGGGATGACGCCCTGTCCTGTGTACATTGAGCCAGAATCATGTAGAAGTTATCAAGGTTGTTCACTTTGATGGGTTAGTTGCGATTGGTAAATCTCACATTTAGATTTCATATATTTTTTTCAATTCCTCATTTTAGGCCTAATATTTTTTCACTATATTCCAAGGTGGACTTGAGGTCCACAATATGTAACGTTGAGATACATATAATCTTTGTGGGCGTCGTGTATAATAGATTTGTCTTGTAATTCTCATCTCTGCCTTTCTTTTTTGTACAATGTAATTTGCGAGATGATAAGAAACTTTTTGGCCTACAAGATTCTGGGGAGTTTTGGTTGCGAATGGTATGGTTTAGTTTTGCATACTCTTTGACCTCTTCTATTCTTTTTCTGAAAACTCTATGGAGAAACGTTTAGCAATCTTGGCTGTGGTTCTGGTTTGTTGGAATTCTTGGCCGTCTTATCATTTGCTTACCTTCATACAATCCGTTCTCGTTGGAAAAGCACTTTTTTAACACTTTTATATCAGTCGTCCCGATAAGGGCCTGTAACAATGGTCTTTCAACCTATCGGAAGATTTGATGTGTAAAAGCTATTGATTTACTAATGTTCCAAAGATCTGGGATATGAGCTGCTCCAACCGTGCCCATGACTCCCAAGAGAGTGTAAGTCACTCGAGGACTCGGGCAACTGAGACGTCCATCCAAAGCCACTCCACTCCCAGAAAGCTGTGTTGTTAAAGGTAATAGCCAAGCCAGCCAAAACCTTCATCAAAATTAACCTCGCTTAGTCGCTTTATAGGCCTTTGAACGTAGGATTTGTTGGGAGGCAGAGTTTCAACCTTTTCTTACCCTGCAAATGGAAATAAAAGAACAAGTGAACAAGACAAGGGGGCTGATAATCTCCTTTCTTTTGAGCTTTCAAATGATATCTCAATAATAACTATAGTTGACGCTCAATGAAGTATAATCGGCAACGCCATACTTTCATTCCCGTCTCCATGAAATCTCTCCAGCTCGAAACCTGGCAATCAATCAATAGATAAATAAATAAAATTCTTAATAACAATAATTTGATGAAAGATATCTTAAATGCTTGATAAAAAGCAAATTTATCATTATATTTGGCTTGTTGTGGGCACTTTTGTCCAATTTTGCCCCTTCTGGACTGCACTTTGTGGTGTTTAGAACTTTACTGGAAGGATTTAGTCAGGAAATAAATGAATTAAAACGCGATTCCAAGTACATGTCAGCACTCATGACTCACCCCAGATCCTACAAACAAATGTAGATCATCTATCAACACAGAGCATGCAAACTTTACCCAGTCAGGAAAAAGGCAACAAAAGAACTGTGGACACCCTTGAACGAAAGATCAGATATGTGGATCTATGAACACCAAATTAAATTAATCTCAACACTAATTCGTTTCCATACTATTAAAGACTTGCAAATTTCTAATCACTACAGACACCCAAATGACATTTAATGTTAACAATGAATAAGACTGACAGTTTTAAATTTTGATTACAGAAAGGAAAACTGAACTTTTAACTTTAAAACACAGAAGTGAAACTAAAAGGGCCAGACCCAAAATGGGAGCAAATTGGAGCATAATATACTCGAATGGAACCCCAGACTAGTCTCAAAGGGAATAGACCCAAAGGGAAGTGTTTTGCAATCTTATCCATCCGTGAATCTCGAATCACAATCCCTAGCTACTAAAAGTTTTCCTCCTTAAAGAATAAGATCCTAAAATAAAATTGGTTTCTTTCCGTCATTCACGACATAAAACTTGCAGAGTTGAGTTTACTAGAAATAAAACCAAAATATTTTCCTATGTATTACAGCACTTTATGCCTTACAAAACAGTTGGAGTAACATAGATTTATAAGGCCCTCAAATTTAAAAAACACCAGACAACAAATGTTTCAAAGAAGAAAATTGAGTTAACTAGAGCGAGAGTTGGAATAAAATGACAAATTGAAAAATTTAGAAACTCACACTTTCTCACGTCTCCTTCTGTTCTTTTTCATCTTTCTTCAATCTACCTTCCTCTTCTTATATCCAATCATAACACAAAGAAGAATTTAAAAAAGGGGTAACAGAACAAGCACCTTTAAAGGAAACATGAAAAGAACTGAGCTTGCAGCACAACCTCATCTGCATTTTTCTCCTGCACCATTTTTGTTCTGTTAATATATCTCGCAACTTTAATTTCAGCTCCTGCTGAAACTGCTCTGATTGTTCATACTGTTGGTCGTTTTTTCCCTGATTCACATTATAAAGACTAAAAATGTCAGGCAGGTTTGACAACGCTTCCTATTGAAACAAGAAAAAATTGACATGAAATTCTATTCCATGAAGATTAAGAAATTTGGTAATTTAATGAGCCAAGGGCAAAACCTACAAAGAGCCCCCTTAGATCAAGTGTCTTTAATCTAGTCCCCCTTATGGTTTGAATTTGGTTCTGGAAATCCCCTCGGTTTGGAAGTTCGTAAAACAGACACTTTGAGGAATTTTGCAACTAATAAATCATAATTCAGATCATCACCAATGAAAAGTACCAATCAATTGTCACAATTGCTTTTAATTCGTAGTTGCACTGTTAAAAATTACAGAAACCATTTTATTAAGGATATAGTTAAGTATCCATTAACATCATATCGAGTAATAATTGCTGAGCTTTGCTAATGCTGTTCCAAAGTGAACAATCAAAATATCAGCTAACAATTGAATTCTAGTTCCACAAGAATATAATAGTAGTGTAATGCGTCATTACTCCATGCCTTGATCAGCAAACGGTTGCACAAATATGTCTAACAGCAGTTCTGGTTTTTAGATCAACTTACCAGCAAAAGCCTCTTTCGCTTAGGGATGTTTGCATTTGGGGTGAACCAGCAAAGATAACCACATATTAAAACATCAAACAGATAATGGAAAACAAATAGTACAGAATAGTGATAAAAAGTGACCTCAATTATATTTTGAACAGAAGTTAAAAGAAAAGTTGATATCGATTCCATTTGGACTAAGAGTTACCTTTCAATCCTGCTTTTTCACATCCTCTGGAGATGCTTCAAAGGCAAGTTTCAATACTCAAATGGGTTGAGCTTGAAGCATGCAAGAATCCTGTGGTGTTTCAAAATGTTTTCAATAGGATGGAGACCAATTAGAAGAGAGAAACATTTTGTATATTGCTAATGGTCCAAAAAAGACTAATGGTAACTATTTTATGGAAGCACAACTAAAATCTAAAGTGATCCTTCAAGCAAGGGAGAAAGGTTGAGAAAATAGATAATGTGACATTCAGAAATTTCTTTCAACACATAAAACCAAAGAAATGGAAATCGTCCCAGCAAAAGAATATGATGACGGGTGAACTTTTAGTATTAAGCTTAAACAAGAAATCAAGAAAAGAAATTCAAGTCTAAACAAGCAAAATCATCTTACCTTGAGAAAAAAAAAAGGGGGAATGTGTTATCTCCATTCTTATTGAACTTACTGAGTGGTGTTTGAGGCCTTTTTATCAGATCACAAAATACGACTTCTAGAAACTTGTTCCAATTCAGTGACTTCTTGTAATTTTTTGCTTTCATGCCCACATTTTTCTAAGTTCCACCATTTTTTTCTTCCGTTTGTCATTTAGTCGTATTCCTAATATGTAAATGGACTATAATTCTATTCTATTCAACAAGGTCTGCACTTGTAGGGCATTCCATCTGAATCTGGTTAAACAGATATCTAAGTTCTACAGGATGCAAAGTAAGTGATGCCTGTTTAACTTTTATATAATACTTCAATTCCATATCCTAACTTCGCCTTCAATTAAACATCTATTCATCATTATAGAACTAACTAAACTTTACTTGCGGTGGTCCTAAAACTTTGTTTCTAGCTTACGGTTCAAATACCAGAAGATGAATTTCAGACAACTACAGGATGAGTCTAACCAGAAGATAGTCGGTCATGAATGCTCTCCTTACCCAAATTTTACATGTCAACTTCTTTCCAAAAAAAAAAAAAGAGTGCGCATGTCAACTTCTTTCCACTCTGGTCGGATATGCATCGTCGTTCGAAAAAAAAAAAAGAAAGAAAGAAGTAACCCTCACATAATTAACCATCTTTCTTAGTTTTCAATCCAAGACTCAAACTTTCCAATAAAGTTTTGAACCTCAGCCTAAAGGTTCTCACTAATAAACATTCTTTTCGAAGTCAAAGAATAACCACCATTAAGCGCCCACCAGGCCGAAACCTGAATTTGAAAAAGAAACAAAAAAGCAAGACGTAAAACATAATTGCTGCAGCTAAAATCATAACTTCGCACCAAAAGAGGAATTAAAAAAAACCATGAACAACAACAACATGAAACGAAAAGTTTACAAGTCGCTACTCACCAGACCTAATGTGCGAAAAATCATAATTCAGGAGCCTAATTCGCACACAAAAGTACAAGTATATGTAAAAATTAAAAAGAAAAAGGCATATAAACAACATAAACAGAGAGCGAACGAAAGTCTCGACTCCGCTGACCTCTGAGAAGAAACTCTTAAGGAGGAAACTATCGTCTGCAGCTGAACACTTCTCTCCCATTTCTTTTTGGACGTCTATTTTTGTTGTTTCTTTTCTCTGTCTTCAAAACTCAATAACCATACGACACGTCGGTGAGGACCTAGATTATGTGATTTTATTTAGGGGCACAATTAATTTATAAAATATAAATAAGATAACGACTTAATAGAAGGTATGTCAAATTTTGTTTATATTTTATAAAATATAATTTATAAAATATAAACTCAATAACTTAATAGAAGGTATGTCAAATTAATGTCATTATTTAAAAAATGACATTAATTTTTAACCTTTTTTTTTAATATATATAATAGATCGGATTGATCTGGTACAATCGAGCCAAATCGAGTTAAAAGTAATCAGACCAACTTAATCTATTGACATTCCTCCTTAATAAGAGTTAGTGCATGAAATGAAATATCTAGGAAGCCCTTAACACGTTGAACATATTAAACAAGATAACTAAAATAGTTTGATTTGCAAAACGATATGCAATCTAAACCTTTTCTGTTAGTGTTTTATTAGTTACAGATAATATTTTATTGGCACGTTAGTACTTATCTCTTAATTATTTAGCTTAAATAATTTCTTAGTTAGCCTAATTATTGTTTTGACATGATTGATTTGATTTACTCTTATAATTATCTTTTTTTGATATGTGTATTTATTTCATTATTTTATCTCATTGTTAATCTTATATATATATATATTACATATTTAATGTATTTATTTATATTTTTGTATTATTATTATTTTGTATTGCACGTGAATTTATTAGAAACAAATTATCTATTAAGAAAGAATACGGTTACGTACTATTAGATCTTTTTAAATCCTTAATTTTAATGGGACTCTCATTGAGTATTATTGCTATTTTTGTTATTATATTATATCGACACACTTATTATTTAAATTAGATTTTTTGCAGTTTTTTTTATTAAGTTTATTATTGATTAAAATCAAATTACGTTATAATAATGTCTCCTTCTCAATGGTACTTGGCTTTATTTGTTAGATTTAAGAAATAAGAGAAATTATTTTAAATATACAAAGTTGAAGTATATAATTAAAACTATTCAAGTAGTAATTAGATTTAAGCATGAGATTTTGGCTTCACAGTTGAATTGACCTTACTTATACTTGCTGACTATTCAAATTTACATATTCTTAATGCAATCAAGTACTACTTGCAACACCTAATAATTTAAAATTAAAGAAAATTTTAGACTGAGGTTCAATCAAATTTAAGCTATGGCAAGGGATCCTTGTGGTGTTTTTTGAAATTTGATTACATTAAACAGTATAAGTATTCTGAGATTGGATTAGAATGAAAAGGTTAAGGGAAGTAGGGAACACGGGGGTATCAAAGACATGGATTAGATTCGTGGTATTCACCAAATAAAATCCCATGGGTGTGGTCAGCAAGACCAACTTGCATTAAAATGGGCGCAGGGAGAGAGACAGACAAGACAGTCTACCAAGATTTTGTTCATGGCAGCTCCTAACAGCAATAATTAACGATGATAAAAAAGAAAAAGATGTTGTTGATTCACCCATGTCATCATCATCTCTGTCTCTTCAAGATCGAAGTATAAATATTATATAGTTTCTTTTCTTTTTCTTCCTCCCCCTTTTTCTTTTATTTGACTACATTCACATTTCCTCCCCACAAGGAGTGGAAGTGAAAAACAGGGAGACCAACCCATGGACATAGATATAATATATTATTACTTTGCAAGTAAGTAATGATACTGAAGTGCGAATTTTGGATTTGGTTATGATGGACCATCAGGAAGAGGCAACGCAATATGGCTCCCGGAACAGGAATGACCTCCTTAGTTCCTTGCAGAAAGGAACTAAATAATCTCCTTTGCTCCCTCTCAACACTACCATTTCTTTCTTAACATTGCCCTCCAAGACCATAAGCTGGTTGTTATTGTAATTGTTGATGTTCCTCACTATCGATGGTGGCTTCTGCGCTATGGGATTAAGAACTGTTGCTGTTCCTGCTATGCCCTTAGGCTTCCAATAATACTCATAAGTATTGAAGGATGCTGAAGTCGATGCCGCTGCTGCTTTTCCCGTGGCTGTCACAGCCTCTTTTGATGGCGATGGTATCATCCTAATCCCCGGTGGCCTTGGTGGGAGTGATTGTGTAAGTGGGTTTATTGGTTTCGCTGCCACAACGTCCTCTTCCTCCTCATAGTTGACTGGTTTATTGATTTTTTTAGGGCATCTTGGGGTTATATTTGCTAAAAGCATGGATTTGCTCATAAAAGGTGCTAACTTGTGGACACTCATCACTCCATTTGGCAAATTTGGTGCAAGCTCCATCACAATCCTCAACTTTTCTTCTCCTCCAACTCCTCTGCCCCTTTCAACTTCCTCTTCCTCTTCCTCTTCCTCTTCCTCTTCCTCGTCATCGTCCGTGAGATCAGCCTCCTCTTCAGGTTCTTTTTCTTCTTCACAGTTCCCAAGTTCTAATTCGAACTGCTCTACTTCACTAATCTTTGGTTCTGCTTCTACTTGCTCTTCTTCTACTTCGCTGGACCTATTGATGAAAGTGAGAACAAGCCGACCGTCCTGCCTCTGAGCACGGAAGTTGTTCTGTGCTGGAACAGAAACAGCTTCAAGAACCAATCGTCCATTGTCACGACGACACCTCATGTGCATATAAGCCCCGTCACGACTAGAAAGTGAAGGAATTGATGGAGGCAATGACATGGGTGACGACTTCTGCCTGTTCGCTGCTGCAAGATTGTACTTTTCGACTCTCCAATCATCCATGTCAAACTTCTGTGCAACTTTTTCGTCTTTTGGTTTTTCTTCTTTGTCATCTTCTGCATCACCTGTCTGTGACGGCGGGTGGGAAGAAAACCCATCAGAGCCAGTCTCGGATCCCAGACTTTCGGTGCAAATTTGCAAACTTTTTTCACTTAGAGAACTTGCTGATCTTTTCAGAAGAGGGTGGACATAAGGAGGTGGCATGTCCTTGGAGTCCTGTTGTGACTTCTGTGACAGAATTGAGCTCCACGTATCGAATTGTCCAGGTTTCTTATCAACCTCGTTTTTGTTCTTCTCTTCTTGAATTGCGTTCCAGATTTCGGATTGGCTCAGGTGGGGTTCTTCATAATCATCATCTCCTTCAGAAGATGATGATGAGTAAGTAGACGAAACAAGGAATTGTTCAGATGAAGCAATTTTTTTGAGGGGAGAGAAGCCATGTTGAGAAAGCCATTTCTTGGAAGACATATCAGCAGAGAGAGTCCTCCTTAGAGTAGGAGATTTGGTTGCATAGCAATCAGATCCAAGAATGGAGGCTATCCCCTGATTCTTAGCCATCACGGTGACTTGTTCATTGAGAGATGAAGACACGCCAAAGGTCTTGGCAGGGGACGGCATATCTCCAAGTCAACACAAAGAAGAAGGAGAAACCAACTTCTTTAGCTGTAGAAAGAGTGATAATCAAAAATGAGAAAATTAAGAAAAATTTCAAAAAAGGCACAAGATGCATGGGCAGATGCTAGAAATGGGATAACATTGATTACCTTGAGGAAGGAGTTTATAGTATAAAACAGCAACAGCAACCAACAGGAGGTCTACAAAGAGACCACTGAGTTGGGTGCTAGTTGCAAGTGAAGAAGAAGATCTAAGGATAGTTGAGTGGAGTGGCCGTTGCCTGTTGGTTACTACTTACGGGCTATAACAAGAAGAGGTGGTGAATGTGGGTATTTGTAGGAGCTGGAGAGGACCTTGGAACCGTGTGCACTTGACCCCACCTTCACTGAAAAGACTACACTTTTTTTCTATATTTCCTTTATCAGAAAGTGCTCATCCATAGGAAGGAATAAGAGGGCGTAAGCTCTCCTCATACCTACACTCACTATTCGCTTTAATTTATTGTATTTGTATTATCAAAACTCATGGCATGCAATTATTCTCATCCTGTATGTTGTACGTGGTTTCGGTCTTAGATCTTTACAGCTTCACTTCAGCAGGAATAGATGGGGACAGTATTTAGCTAATTACAACTTTTTATTTAAGCACAAATTAAAATTAAAAAATATATATCTCAGATTTCACTCTTTAGCTAAACTTCAGATCTTGACGAAGATGATAATGAGATATCTTAAAAATAAGACGATATCTTATATTTAAGTTACCACACACCTATGTAGAAATGATAGTGTACCTGTAAGCCAGCAATAAAGATCGTAAAATCTGTATCTTCCCTGAACTCTCCCGTTTCCATGGATTTTGTTCTTCTGTAAATATTCCATGCAATTAGTTTTTGGGCATCTATACATGATTATGATATTTGGCTGTCTCCTAAGGAAGATGGCAGTTGAAATAACCAATAGTTTAGAGTAACAAGTTTGTGGAATAATCAAAGGATAGTCACAAGTAAGACGTATAAAGATTTTATGTGCCAGAAATGCCGTCATGGTTTTTTTTTTCTCAATCAAGGTATGTCAAATATCCAATAATATTATTAAGAGAATGAAGAGGGTCATCAATTATATTATACACATCATTTCTTTTATATTTTATAAAGAGACTATTTTCGTTATTTAGATTCCTAATCTTTCAATTATAACAAAGTAACATTGTCAGTTGTTTTCAAGCTCACCCTAAACATTTATAATTTTTTATTTGATATTCTTAACCAATATTGCTTATATTGATTTCTATATTAAAGTGGATAAATTTCAGACCATCGGGTACAAAGGTATAATGATTTGTTTAGTCAATTCCATATGCAAAGACGTTGTCACCATGATTCAGAAATTCTTAAAATTATTCCTCCTGTGCGTGTCAAAGCGTCAAGAACAACAACTGAAGTTGTTACTTAAAAGGAAATGTGAGAAAATAAATATAGTGAGGGAAAAACTGATAGGCATGAAAAGGAACATTAAATGGCAAACAATGTGAATAAAATTCCAGTGAGTACCTAAAGAAGAAAAGGCATAATTCTATTTATATACATGTATATATAACTAAATATAACTAAATAGGTAAGCAGAAATTGACAATATAGCGATTGATGTGACAATGACTTAGGAAGGAAGCAAATGGAAATTGCTTTGATCGCGTAATACCCCCCCTCATCATCCATCTTCAATTCGTTGTATAATGAAAGGGATTATAAAGTAAGGTTGCGTAATATTAGATTTTTTTAAATTTAATTTAATGTTTTATATATTAAAGTGTAAAATAAAATCTAAAAGAAAATTTTAAAAATTTATTCACCAAAATTCAATATTTACGTTAACGGAGCAAATTAAAGTTTATATATATATCTGGGACCCTAAACAACGACACTGCATTTTGTCCAATCTTTTAATTTCTTCCACCTCATGTAGCCTTTGGTTTTGGTCTTATGCATGGTGGTGTGAGAATAGAAAAGTCATCGTGTGTTTTATACGTATATGAAGAAATTGACAATACGCGTGCACCACCAAAAGGTGATGATGTTGATCACTTCATTCAAAACCATACAAATCCATCCACTTTCCAACTATTATGCATATATGTACAAACAACAAAGAGAGTTAGACAACACCCTATAAAATGAATTTATCCGTTAGGTATTCATTTTAAAAATTAAGAGAAGTAATTACACTAAAAATATACAATATGAATCTTATCATTTTCATTTCAATTTTAGAAATATATTACTGAAAATAAACATAAATGGACGTTGATATTATCACTGAAGGAAAGGATTTAATGCTACGCAGGTATTGTTGTTATTGTTGGAATTTAATGCTAATTGTAGGCTTGCCAGTGTAGGGGGGCAAATGGAAAAGAGAGAACCAAAAAAGATACCCTCTGTCCCTATAAAGCAGTAACCACTTTAACCTCGGTACTATGTCTTGTGGTCCGTCTTTTAATTTATGTTCACATTGCTTCATCTTTCATTATGCTTCCTGAATTCAAATTTATTTATTGAGAGGCTCTCTTTTTTCTTCTTCTTAATTTGTATCTTTTTCTATTAAAGTATCAAATGTTTGTGAAGAGAATGTGTTTGTTGTATTGGAAATAATGCTTTTATTTTTTATTTAATGAATTTATATAATTAAATATAGTTTAGATGGGAGATATTGAAATTTGAAACAATTTTATAAGAGAATAGTGTCAATCGAGTTAAGACTTGACAATTTTTCACAAAGAAACTAATCTCATTAAGAAATAAAATAGTAATCGGAGGGCAAAATTATATTTTCTTCTGTTCATTTTTTGATACACATTTTTTAATTGTATTTATGTCTTATATTTGGTAACAAGTCTATAAAATTTGGACATATGTGAAACCACCTCTTATTTTAAATAAGTAAAAAAAAACCCTCTTTTATTAAACAAGTAAATATTTTATAATCTCTTTTTTTTTATATACAAGAACAAATGAGACATTTAAAGCTGTAGCAATTATAAAGACATCAAATTACTTAATTATACTATGAAGTTATGAGAGAATGTAATTGAAAAGAAAGTGAGAAATGATGTCTCTGTTGTTAATTTATGTCCTTGCAGCCAATCAATTGGATGCAAATTAATGTTTAATTAATGAAAAAAGCTTTATTTATCTTTATGTATTAATTTAGTTAATATTTTATATTTTAATATTTAAGGTAAATTTTTGGAATAATTAATGTGTACTTGAAATTATGATGAGATCATTATTATGAGATTCAATTTACACTTATGTATTATTCCTAAATATTTCTAATTGTAGTTTTATCAAGACGAGATATTTTTGAAACGGTAAAACTTGCACATATTATGTTTCTTTCTTATGAAGAAAGTAATTGATCTCATAAACTAAAGTATGGAGATATTTAAATTAATGTGTGAGTGATCATTAAATAATAAGTCACTGAACTGACCCAATTATGAGAATTCCTAATGGAATATTACTTATGTGTATGTGGATTATCTCATAATGATGGTTGTATAATCGATTCTCAGACTTGAGATTATCAAGGTATCTCGTATAAGAATTACTTTATTTTGATGCTACTTATGAATCGTCCTAGGATAATTCAGTCGATAGTAATTAGATACAGTAGAAACTATATAGAGATAGTTGAGTAAGTCAATATAGGATTCATCACTCTAAAGTAATTAGAGAGAATATTCTACTGTTCTTGATTAGTAATGATTTATGAAATTCTCTGGCTAGAGTGAATTGATATTTGAAAATGTCATTTTTTAAATTTTTATTATAAATCAATCACTAATTAGTAAGAACGAACATAATTGAACCAAAAAGAGTATACACTATATCCATAATCTGTCCAATTAGAATATTAAATGACGAAATGATTAAATTATACATTATAATCATGTATGGACAAGTTAAGTCAATCACTTTGACATTCATAATATTTAGGTAATCATGACATGTTGCTAGACGTCAATCATAATTTATGATTATGAATTGTTTAATTGGAGAATTAAAGATAAATTAAAATAAGTTTTAATTTATCTAATTCTAATTGTGAATTAGAATTTAATTTATAATCATTGTCAATTTATTAGAAACCTAAATATCACACATCAAAGAACAATTTGTGAAAGAAAATCAATTTAATTAATTTGGACTTAATCATAAAGTTTGAGAACTTTGGGAATCAAATATGAGATATTTGATTTTATTAAAATTTAATTAATTAGAATTAGAATTTGATTTTAATGATAATTAAATAAATTTAATTTTAATTAAAGATCGTAATGAATTTTCTATTTAAATAAAGGAAAACATTTAGAAGCTAACACTTTTGTCTTCTTCCTCTCAAATTAGTCTTAAGAATTGCTTTGTAGATACCATCAGAGGCTGGATAATTGAACAACTTATGATTCATCAATCGAATAGGTTTCAAAGGTTTTTTAACAAGAAGATGAACAAAGTACAATTTCTAATTTGTTTTTGTGTTTTATTCAAGTATATTCAATTATCGAGATTCGCTCGAAATTCGTAAAAGTTCTGTTTTCCGTTGTCCCCGTGATTTGATCACGGTTGGATTCTATCATCTATCTCCGAAAAGCAGTTTAGCTTTATGTCAAGAAAGTCCACCATAGAAGTTTTACATCTTTTTAAAAGATTAATGGAATTTTTCAGGAAAAGATAGCTTAACCTACACATGATTTTTATTAATTTAGAGAAGGTGTATGACATTGTACCTAGGAAAAATCATGTAGAGGTATTTAGAAGGTAAATGAGTTCCTATGACCTATATACGAGTTATTAAATATATGTATGAAAGTGTTAAAATTAGAATAAAGAAGACAGGAAGAGACAAAAAGCAATTTTCTATTGATATTGGGCTACACTAAGGCTCCTTTTTGAGTTTCCTTTTGTTTGCAATAGTGATTGACGAGCTCACCAAGAATATGCAAGGGGATGTGTCTTGGGACAAAAGAGGATGTCAATGTCAAGTCTAAACTTTTGAGGGATACGTTAGTTGAATGCCTTTAAATTAAATAAAACTAAGACTAAGTATATAGAGTGTAACTTTTCTTGACATAAGGTGGTTACCGATG
>JANQBM010000008.1:6918300-6930072 GCA_025594535.1 Erythroxylum domingense
ACTGTAAGTATAAATGATTGGAATCTACAAGTGTACAATATATTCACAAATCACAATTTGATAACAAATAGTTTTTTTGGAAAATTTTATAACATCACTACTTTGTAGTTTGTACTTTCACACATTACCAATTTTAAATATTTATGATACCCTACACATATATATTGCCATTTCATTAAAGTTCAACATCTTTTATAGTCAATTAATTATTTACCTAGCTAAAACTAATACTCAAATAGGCAAATACTATAATTAACTACAATCGAATTATTATTAATTTCTAATTGTATAATTTTATACTCAACTAATTATTTACCTAAATTCAATACCCAAATATTAAAAATCTTTTACCATTTAACAAATATTAAGAATGTGTCAATTAATGATTTAAGCTTTTTCAATTTTTACCAATTTTGATTATCAATTTTACAATTTCACATTTAATTATTAATTTCACATTTGCTTATCAATTTTATATTTAGGTTTTAATGTTGATTATCAACTTTCAATTTTAAGTTTTAACAATCAATTAATCAACATCAACAATTTAACTTTAAACACTAATCCCTCACCCTCACCTCACCTCACCTCACGGCCATAACCAAATTATCATTAAATAAAATACATGTACAATTGAAAATTGAACTCAACATCTCAAATTCTCAACTCAAGCTCTATTGCTCAAATTTAATCTCATTCATCAATAATTCTTAATCAATATCACCGTAAATCACAGGCCAAAAAATTTATACATTCGGCAATTCACTTCCAAAATTCAAATCCAATTTCAGTTCAACATTCACAAAACCCATTCATGATTTTCAACTTCAATATCCATTCCCAGCCAAAATCCAACATTCACGCAAAATTTGTTACCCAAATCTACCATCCAATCCAACACCGTATGTTCACAAACACAATGCAAAACTTCTTACCCAAAATCCACCATCCAAACTGAACATACACAACACAAATCCATCATCCAACGGACCAACACAATCAAAGATTCAAAAAAATGCAATGAAAAATGAAAAAAATCGAAAAACACACACCCAAACAATCGGGTCTTCGGGTTGACGTCGGGTCGCGTCTTGGTGGTGCGTCTGAGGTGCAACGGACGGTGCGGGTGCGGTGTGGTTGTGACAGACAGTGACGACGTGCTGCAGAGGAAGGAGTGATGGCTGAGGTCGAACCGTCGAAGGAAGAGAGAGAGATCGCAAGTGATGGCTGAGGAAGGAGTGATGGCTCCAGGGTCCAGCCCAGGTCGAAGGAAGGAGTGATGGCGGAGACGTCGATGGCGAAGTGGCTGAGGAGGAGACGACGACTTCGCGAGGGGGAGAGAGAGATCGCTACCAGAGAGAGGAGTAGAGTATCAGACAGAAGAATCCGCGGAGGGGTGGGGGGCGCGAGGGGTGGGTGTGATAATTTTATGGTTAAGTTTCAGAAATTGCAATTTTAGTCCTTGCAATTTCTGAAACTTACGGTACCAGTTGGAATTTTTTGTTCCGGCCGATACCGACCAATATTTAAGGTTGATACTGTCACTTACTGATTTCGTACCGGTTTTCGGTCAGTATCGGTCGAAACGGTACGAAATCCATATCGTTGGATACACAGCAAATATTTACGTTAGAATTAATTTTTCAAGAACACTAAAATTATATATCGTGAAAACTCCATCCATCTACTATCAAATTATAGACGTATCCAGTAAAAGGCATAACAGGTCGCTATTGTCCTACAATTTTAAAAAGAAATAAATTGTCTTTCATCAACATCCTTGGATGCAAGTGTAACGAGCTACACAAATTTCCAAGTTTCAAAAGACTTTTACAACGCAGGTGATGGGCTGTTCTGATTCATCTTCAATTATGTAACAAAAATTTAAAAATAAAATTCTCATTCGAGAGAGGCAGAAGTCTATTCCATGATTACTGGCTCGTGAGTGAGACCATTCAGGATTGAAAACTTTTAAGCATGGAGATTGTTTAGAACCGGTGTTTTAGTTTCCTGGTTTGGACTAAAACGGAGAGAGAGAGGAATTTGAAGCACAATTACGTGTCAAAAACTTACAAGGCACACAGCACTACATAATTCATTTAAGAACTAATGGTGCAATCAAATTCTATAAAGATTCTTGCTTTAGCATTTTCTATGTAGAAACTATAACTAATTAATGGAATGTGTTTCCTGTACGCACAGAATTATACATTTGTATAATTTCCTCTCATATGAAGTCAAAACACCTCGGAGGAGTTGACTCTAATTAACTATTATATACACAGCTCCGAATCAGAATTTCGCTTTGGAAAGTTTGCTATTTTTACAGCTAAAAATAATATATTGTGTTAGATTCTTAAATCTCTGTTGTTCTTATGATAAAGTTTTAATTTTCTTTTAACCAAGGACCATTTGAAAATGATTTTAAAATTTTGTTCATTTTAAAAAATTTAAAAAATTCAATAATATTATATAATCACACAATACTCTTATTTATTAAAATAATTTTTATATTAATTTAATCAAAGATGGACTCAGCAAAAGCAATCAAATTTCAATATTATATGTTTAATTAATTATTTTTATTTGAATTTGTATGGAAACACACTAGGATGTTAAGTCAATAAAAATGACTTATATATTTAAAGTTAAAATTCTAATTTTATCTTTAAATGTAATATTCTTTTCTTCTATTTAAATAATATTAAAATATTACATCATCAAAATAACTTAGAACCTCTTTGTTTTTATTTTTATTTTTTTAAATTTAGTATAAAAATATGTTTGTTCGATTTTTTATTTTTTATTTTTTAATTTGATTTCTTCTAATTTTTATTTAATATGTAATTATTATTAGAAATAAAAATACATTAATAATCAAACATTTTTTTTGGTTTTCATTTGAAAAAATAGAAGATAAAGATAAAAATAAAATTAAAAAAAGAAATAAAACCAATCGCACCCATTAATGATTCCAAGTTCATTTTAATATTTCCATTGATTAGTATTAAATGCATCCAATTAGTGGCAGCAGCTTGAGAGTAGGATGGATTGGCTGTGGTTCTATTGCTAAATATTTTTATTTAATGCGGAGATTTTGCCGTCCTATAAAAGTTTAGTAGATAGGTATAAAGGTGATACATAGATTAGCCATAGCCCATAGGGTACATATAACTATAGGTGGACCGTCCTAAGTTGATCAATGGCTAAACATATTGTTGACCATTGATCAAAGAATGTCCTTTTTTCCAAATTCTGTCTAACCATTTTACACCTCTATAAGTTAGTAAATGTCAAAAATATTGTTGATACTGTTTGACCTATATTTAGAAGTATAGATTAGCTAATGGATGATGGAGTAGAATCAATATCCACTTGTTTGCATTTAGACACATAACTTTAGAATTTTGCTTTGGTGGAGTGGTGCTTTGCAATTGCTAACATTATCCCTTCAAATAACTTTTTTGGCAGGTGCATTGCTACTATTGTTAATTTGATCTTATTTTTTAATGAATTTAAGTTTTTATATACAGTGATCAATTTAATTTGAGAAAAAAAGTAAATTATCATAGAATAATATATCGAAATTATGAAATTGGGATATTTTAACGTTTTAAAAATGTTTTGTATCTAAAATTCATTTTTATATTTAAAATGGAAATAATGAATGTGCAAAGCTTAATTTTTTTTAAGAGTTGTAGGAGAGTTTATAAAGCTTAGGTTGTAGAGAATGCGAAGGAATGGTATCAGAAACAATTGATTTGAGGAGATAATTAGGATTGGTGGTGGTGTCATCGTCAAGGTCTTAAGCATCGTTGGAGGTTCGTGGCAGCAAAATCGGATATTAAATAATTAAAACAGGTAGATGGATGAAGTGACGAAGGAGACAATGAGGAAAGTTTTCTGGAGACTGGCTCCGTAAAGTACTATGGAGAGAATCTTAGCGCGTCATCTGTAAAGAAAAGAGGGTGAAGAAAATGGGTCAATTAGGTAAAAAGGAAGAAAGGAAGGAGTGTATAAGTATCCAAGAAAAGGAAAAATAAAACTCTATTCAACTTCTTTACTAGAGACAAATTAAGCATATTTGGACTTGAAATTTGCGTGAGTCTTTTACCAATCAATATTATGACCCTATTTGAAAACTAGCAGATTGCATTAATTGTTAATTGATTTTATCAGTGATTAGTTGACAATAGATTAATATAATTGATTTGACTAATAGATAATATTAGCTGTTTATTTAAAAATATTTAGTAAAAATAACTATTTAGTATTAATTGTTAATGTATAAAATAATTTATAAGAGCATGATTTAAAAAAAAAAGGATATAAATATTATATTGGGCATTCCTCGGTTCCTCGTATGTCGATGTAATTTACTCGATCATTTTAATTGTCTTTATGTTTATTTTCAAAGTTAAAGGAAGACGTATATAATGAGATGACAATTCTTTATATATTTGGACTCAAATTTGATATTAATTCAACTTTAAAAATTAAAATTAAAATTAAAATTATTAAATTTAAATAATAAATTTACTATCTCTATCTCTATTTCTATCTCTATCTCTTTGAGTAATTTGTAATAACTTTTGAATATAATAGTCTTTTAATCCCTTAATTTTTTAACCTGTGGAAAAAAACTGCCCTATAGGAGCATTTTCAAATTTACTTGATTGAGTTCAATCCACCAACCTAATCACCTAATTATTAAATATAATTATCAGTAGTTTGACATGATCAAATACTTAAAAATCTTTTAATCCGTTAAAAAATAGCTATAATTGCTTGTTTTGTTGGATGTTAATGGAACGGAACGGAATGAAACGGAAGAGAACGGTTTATAATGAAATGGAATGTAATATAGTGAAAAGTTATTTGAGAGGGATGGAAGGGTTCATAATGTAACATAGTGAAACATTGTTTGGAAGAAGGATGAAATGGAATGTAATGTATACTAAATGACTATTATACCCCTAATATTAAAATAGTTGTTACGAAAAGTTTAAAACTATGATTTTAAAACAGAAATCATGTCCAATTAAAAAGTCACGCACAACCGTGATAAATAATTTTTTTATATATTTTCTATTTTAAAATAATAAAAGTTTTACTAAAAGTTTTATTATTTTATTATTAATTATATAAAAATATTATTATCAATTATTTAATAAATTTTATTATATTATATGTGATTTATATTTAAAAATATTTATTTATATTTTTATTTACATAGAAATATATACAAATAATTAAAGAATAATTTTTTATATTTTTTCTATTTTCATTAATAAAAATTTTATTATTTTATTATTAATTATATACAATTTTATTAATAATATAAAAATATTATTATTAGGATAAGGAGATATAATCTAAAAATATTATTAATTATATACAAGGGGTTAGGTTTAGAAGAAATAATTGATATTAAGAAAAATTATTGAGGGTATATTAGGTAGTATGTATTTATTAGTTTACATTCCATTCTAAACCTCCCAAATTGGAGGTTTCATATTTTCATTGTATAGGATGTAATGGAACGTAACATGAAACCCTCCGCTTCTATCTCATTCAATTCCATTCCATTATAAAACCCTCAACTAAACAATAGAAGTGTGTTACATTATGGCCCTGTTTGGATGTTAGCTTATCCGCTAAAAAAGTAGCTGATTGAACCAATTTAGCTGGTTGACCATATTGACCAGCTATTTTTACCAACCTAATAAGCCGATTTTTAACAAGCTAAGGAGGGATAACGTTTTACCTCAGCTGATTACTCAAGTGCCGAATGTGTCCTCCAATCTCAAATGGATCTACTCAAGCAGGAACTCTTGTGCCTTTATTTTTGTTGCAGTGACGGTATATCTTTCGTAATTGTGTAAATGATCAGGTTTCAACATAGACCAGATATTATTTAGAAGTAGAGATTTATCTGGATTTATGATGATGATAATAATTATTATATTTTTAATATATTTATAAACTTAATTTTTGTAAACTTAAATATTTAAAATTTAAATTCTTATAAAAATATTAAAAAAATATTAAAATATAATACTCATCTTATTATAATTTTTTAAAATCATGTCTTTATATGTCATTTTATACATAAACAACTAATACTAAACATTTAATTTTACCAAATATCTCTAACAAACAGCTAATGCAATCTGCTGGTCAAATCAGCTGATATAATCAGCTATCAACTAATGCAATCAATTAATCACCAAATAGGGCCTACATTCTATTTCATTTCAAACCCTCAAATCAAATAGACCCACACCGAACTAAGTCCTTTAAAGCACACAACCCACATTGCTTCTTAATTGAGCAATTTGAAGTGACGTAACAATAATAGGATTTTGACAATCTGTAGGAATGAAGCTAGGTTAGAATAAATGGGATTCAGATCTTCTGTTCCATTAACCCTGTCTTTATTTTGTACCGTAACTAATATGTCGACGTTTTAATTAAAAAGAACCACTGACTTTCACGCCAAGCCGCAACAACAAATTTATCTTCTTTTGAATCGGCTTCCCAATTTATATTTTAATAAACTTTAATTATTACTATAGTGATGTTATTATTCTTATAAATTCTATTATTCTTATTATTATTAATTTCACCAATTTGAGTATATATAATAATTATTAATAATTTTATTTATTATTATTATTAATCAATATGTTTTTTGACAATTTTTTAAATTTTATTATTACTATTAAATTTTATTAATTTTATTAATTATTATTTTATAGTTAGATATAATATATATATATATATATATATATAATTATATCTAACTTTTTAATTTTTATAATTGTTATTATTATTAATAACCGTAATAATAATAATAATAATAAATTTAATAGTAATTAGCAATTTAATAATAATCATAATAAATATAATTATAGAGTTTAATAAGACTTTAATAATAATTACAATTATTCAATTAATAAGAATACTAAATTAGAATTAATAAGAATACTGTATTTTCTGCCTGTCTCACGAAGGCTCGCCCTGGCCCTTGCCCTCGAGAGACTGCTGCATTTTTTGTCTGTCTCGCGAGACAGTTGCATTTTCTGCTTGTCTCGCCCTCGCGAGACGCTCCATTTTTAATATTAGTATTATTAGTAATAATAATAATTATTATAATTATAATAATTATATTATATTATAATAATAATTATTATTATATTCCTTATCATTATTTAATTATTTAAATACATTTCTTTCTATTAAAATTATAAAATTCCTTATTATGCTAAATTTTCTTCTTATTAATGTTAAATTTATAACTCCTAATTATTTAATTAATGTTATTATTATGATTAATTTTGTACTTCAATATATTACTTATTAAAAATAAATGAATTATTTTTATGAAAAATGTTGATTATAATTCATAACATTATTAAATGCCTTATTATTATAAAATGTATTTATTTATTAATTATTATTATTGTTATTATTATTATTATTAAATTTATTATTATTATTATTGTTATTATTATTATTATTAATTAAATTTATTTCCATTATTATAATAAATGTTAAATATTTTTATTAATAATAAGAAGTTTTATTTTATTTAAATTTTTGAAGAGTATTTATTATATTTATTATGATTATTTTTAAATTGATTATTATTATTATTATTATTATTATTATTATTATTATTATTATTATTATTATTACAGTTATTAATAATAATAACAATTATAAAAAGTTAGATATAATTAATATATGTATATGGAAAAAGTCACGTGCGCCCATGACTTTTTCCATATACATATATTAATTATATCTAACTATATAATAATAATTAATAAAATTAATAAAATTTAATAATAATAATAAAGTTTAAAAAAATTGTCAAAAATAACGAATTGAATAATAATAATAAATAAATAAAATTAATAATCATAATATTATTTTTAACATTAATTAGAAGATTAATAATAATAAGATCAATAAAATTATAAATAATAAGAAATCAAATAATAATAATAAATAAAATTATTAATAATTATTATATATACTCAAATAGGTGAACTTAATAATAATAATAATTAATAATAATAAGAATAAGAAAAATAGAATTTATAAGAATAATAACATCATTATAGTAATAATTAATATTTATTAAAATATAAATTGAGAAGTCGATTCAAAAGAAGATAAATTTGTTGTTGCGGCTTGGCGTGAAGTCAGTGGTTCTTTTTATAAAATATCAATCATTTAATTGAAAATTTTAAAAGTTTTTAACACTAAATTGAGAAAAAAAATCAAAATTTTCCTTCTGGAGAAGACTTTGTTACTGAATAACATTACCAACTGTATTAAATATAAACTGAATTAATAGCCAAATTTGGAGAAGCAGAAATTATCCATGACAGGTACTATTGATCTTATCCTCTAGTACAGAAAACGTCCCATGAATAAATTGGCAAGCTGTCATATCGTTGGTGTAACTAATGAAGACCACATGTAAAATGGCATCTCACACAAAAAAGATTTAGCAATTAGGAATTAGCTACATAATTATGAGGAGAGGGAACTTCCTTCAGTACAACCCTGATAAACAAATGTCAATAAAAGGGAGACCAGGCGTGAGGGAAAGTGAGAGAGCATACGGTTCTGTCTGCTTGGCTTTGTTGTTATTATTATCATTATTATGTTGTAATTATTGTTCCTTTTATTTTCCTCTTTAGTAGCATAAGAAGACAAACATTCCTTTCACTAATACTGTCTGCTATTCCACCTGCACTTGCGACAGGGAGGCTGTGTATCTCATCTGTTTTGTTTACTACAAAGAAGTGGACAAGCTATCCATTATCCTGGATATCTAGTAAAAGAGAGTGTACCTTCAACACCATAGAAAGCAATCAAGTCTACGAGGTTTCAAATACATATGACATAAGTATGCTCAGAGAACAAAAGCTTAAAACAAAAGGAAAAAAAACTCACCATGAGTACACATGATATATGTAATATTGACTTGTTTTATTCTTGTGATTCGGTGGTTTTGTTCAAAATTGAGCCTCGCCATTCGGTATTGGAACGGCTTATTCATTCACTTGGAGTCTCTGCACACTATAACAAATGTACCCTTTCGCGATGTTTTATTTTGCGACAAAATAAAATTCGTCACAAAAAGATAACATATTGCGACGATTAAAAGAATTCGTCACTAAAACTATCTATTTAGAGACGAAAACAAAAAGAATCACAAAAGGTAAAACCTTTAGCAACGCATAGAAGAAACTGTCGCCAAATACTAAATATTTAATGACGATTAAGAAAAATAATCACTAAATGATGCACAATGGGTGACGATGTCAGATATTCGTTGCTAAATAATCTTATGACGACGATTTTAGAAAAGGTCACCATAACTTATCAAACATTTGGCGACGAATCCAAAAAATCATCACCAAAGGTTTTATATATGGCGACGATATTCTGAAATATAACCACAAGGTCAATATTTGGTGAAGAAAGTTTCATTTGGTAACAAAAGTTTAAATATTTAGCGACGATTTTTTGTCATTGTCACTAAATGGTGCATATTCAGTAATGAATTCTAAAAATCGTTGTCAGAAATCGTCACTAAATGATGCACATTTAGTGACGAAATCTAAAAATTGCCGTTGAATGTATACATTTGGTGACAATTTCTTAAAATTGACCAAATAGTTGACATTTTCATAAATTATTAAAATAACATTTTTATAATCTATCATAGTTAAGATATGTTTTATTGGAGATTTGTTTTGAATGTTTACAACGTATTACAAAAAAAAAAATCACAACATAATTTTAAGTGTTAAACAGTAATATTAATTAATCATTAATATTTACTAACATTGCAAATTAGTTATAAAAATTTTAAATAATTTTATCAAAATAATAATATGATATATGGAGTAGTAAGAACTTTGAATTAAAAGTTACCAAATTCATACAATCATAGAATCAGAACAATAACAGTCCACATTCAATAGTACGCAACTTAAGCCCTAAGTAGTAGATATATTTTTTTGACAAATTATTACAGATACAACAATAAATAAACTTTAAAGCTTAGTGCAGTTGATTGACTCGCTAAATGACAATGATATATTTATTTATTTGGATTCTAAGCAACATGAGAGTCGGTAAACGTAAATGAGTCTCGATGTCTAGATTTCCCAGATGGTCCTTGCACGTTCGAACGCACCAATTGGAACAGTAACAGTTGTTCCCTCAAGTGTAGGATTTTTCACACCCTCTTGTAATAACTTTTCCGCTATAATGAAACTTGTAGAGGATACAGTGAATGAGTCGCTAGATTTAGTACATAAAACATAATCAATATAGAACTTAGATATTGTCATATTAGTAAACCGTTAAATGAATTTAAATTGTAGTGACAATTTGTATCGATTAATAAAAATGAATTAGAATGTAATGAAATATTTTGTATCACACTCATCTTTTCTAGTCTTTTGATCATCTTTAATTTAACAACCACCATGTTTGTAACAATATTTTAGCATAAATGACATACAAAAACAACTTATAATTGATAATTAACAATGAGTAAGATAGCGTAGGAGGCAGAGACTAGAGAAGACCTCTGGTTGTTCTTCGCAGAGGTCTTTAGGGTGGAAAAAGAACGAAACCCCAAGAGCCTCAGCCATAAGAGAATGATCGAAGAGAGAGTAGACGAGGAAGGATAGCAAAGGATTCTCAATGGACAACACAAATATGTTTAATCTATTGCATGATTTCGATGATGGATTTCAAGGAGCAAAACGATCCATGAGCAAGAAAACTGTAGACAACTTTGGAGAAGGCGTGGATGAGTTGCGTTGCACGGGAGGGGAAGCAAGACGTGGATTGCGTTGCGTAGATAACATGGTTCCCAGTATGGTAAGTCCCTCTCATGTTTTGGTGCATGGGCATTCTCCTCCATCACAGGTATGTTCTAGGCCGATCACCCACTCGTTGTTGAATTATTACTATATGTAGAGAGGTTCTTGTGTTTCTATGCTGGTTTGTCCATGGCGTTCTTTTTGTGGTGGTTGATTATCTTTTTTCTGATTACTCTTTTTTACCGTCCGGTTCCGTGCTCATTTCCTTCTCTTAACCTTAAATGTATTATTTTTGGCTGGATCTTTTATTACGGTGGTTCTTTGTCTTTTTAATATTGTCTGTTTCCCTTCATGGGCACGACCCTCTTCAATGGGTTGTGTTTAGGCGGTAGTCTTTTTTGGCTCAATCTTCTGGTTTCAGTCTAATAGTTGCAAGGCATTCAAGATAGCGGGAGTGGAACAGAAAATTTTAGGCGTTAGGCGGTAACACTCCTATAACCTTCTGTCATTCTTGGAGCCGCCTGACATGTATACTGCCACTCTCTAACTTGTCATTTCTTGCAGAGAGCTGTTGTTAGCCTGTTTACTTCTCTTACAAGCCTTCTTGTTTAAGTTAAGTTGTTTAGATCGCAGTCAATCTCGTAGTATTTTCCTTTCTGTCTCTCTTTCCTTAATCCTACCGCATTTGTCCTTGCTTACCCTGTCTGCGAATTGACCTATATTCTTAGTGAGCTCAGTTGTTGTGTTCAGCTTTGCACCCCTCCCTATGAAGCGTCCCTCTAGTGTATATCCAGAGGGCTCTTTTTCGTTGGAAGCGTTGGTTTCTCTTACATTTGTTACTGGTTAGTCCTACTCTTTTAAAGGTACGGGTCTAAATAGTGTGTGTGAGTAACTATATTTATGGATATAT
>JANQBM010000008.1:6933496-6951532 GCA_025594535.1 Erythroxylum domingense
TTAATCAATCCCACTTAAATTCAAACATGCAACAACCTCATCCTTTTAATTTCATCTTATATGTCCAATTAAAAATGCCAAAATTAAATAAAAGATATATCTCATATATCCTAACAGAGGTTAACACGAATCAGTCGTGTTATCGAGAGTGAAAATCTTTCACGGAAAGTGAGGTTGAGAGATAGTGTGAAGGGTTGAGTGGTGAAGGTTCAGTAAAGCCTTGAATAATTCTATTGTATTTCGGTGAAAGAATTAATCTAAGTAAGGGTCTCGCAGACGTAGGCAAGGAGTGCTGAACTACGTTATCAAAATTTTGATATCATCTGATATTTTTTGCTTGATTTTTTTTATTTTTATTTGTGCCAGAGACATTCACCTAAAAATTGGATAGTTTGCGAAATAATTTACCCATGCAGTTTTTTTCACTTATGATGAGCTTTAAAGACCATGATGTGATGCTATGTTAACATATAGATAACATCCTAAATATGCGATCTTGTGGCCTAGTTGCAGTGGTCTAAAAGAATGGCTCGATAAGGGAACCAAAGCTTTGCCTTTATGTGGAAATGAAGGAAGAAATAGATCGGAAAAGGATATTCATGAGATTAAATTTTTCTCTAAAACTAATTAAAATTTATTCATGCCCTTTGAGAAATTTTTTTCATATGATAATAACAAATATTTACCTGTCCTCTTTAATTCTAATGTCCCTAAGGATGACAATGAGCAGGCCTATGAGCTAACTCCGCTAATTTTTTTAAAAAAATTTTAAAAATAAAATAACATTTTTTTAATTGAATATCAATTTTTCTAAACAAAATGATATTGTTTTGTTTAGAATAGTTGAGCTTTAGGTATATCTGGGCCTAAGTTTAACTCATGGATCGATCCATTGAAAACACCTGAATTTAGACTCATAGGTCGGCTCATTATTATCTCTAAATATCCCATACAAAAGATAGTTTTCAAAATGAAGTGGGACATCATAAGTTGTCTATATGATCTTATGACCAAACCTTTTTCAGCGACAAAGTTAATTTATAGGTGTTCAAAATGAGACTATAATTAGATAATATTATTCCAACTGGTTCCTAGTTCTTTGTATTATGTAAAGTTGCAAATATCGTACCGGACTTGGTATTGGATTGGGTTCAGGTACGATACTATACCACTACCAATCAATACCGGGTACCATTTCGAGTAAATTTTAAAATTTATTAAATAGCCTCCAAAATTTATAAAATTTATAAAATAGTCTATTGGTATATTGTACAGTTGTACTGTATACTTTACAAGTTTACATCAACCCTGTTTTCAAAAATCATAATAATAAATAATAATCACAATTAATATGAAATAATAATAATTTTTAAATATTTCACATATAAATTATAACCTCAATTAATATGAAAAAGGCAATCATCATAATACAAATATAAAATTAAGAATAATACAAAGTATTTAAAATATTACAATAATGCAATTTCATCATTTTAATAAATAATAATTACATCAAAACATCAAAGTAGAAGTTAAATTACATTACAATTTAACATTTACAAAACATTACATCCAAGTAGAAGTTAAACCTGAAACAAAAATATTTACAATTACATTATATACATAGAATTTAACATAAACTTCAAATATAAGTAAAATTAAAAGAAGATGAAAAAAACTGAAACAAAATTCAATCATCAACAGGAGGATACCCGTTATAACTGCACTGACCCTAGTTATCATTTGGTACAAAATTCTCATCATTAAGAGGAGCTTCATCATCATTATCATTCAAATTTAATGCACCAAATAACATGTCAATGCTTTCTTATCCAAAATTATCTTTTAAGTCATTAACATCTACCAAATTCAGTTCTTCAGAAACTCAATCCACCAAAAGATCAATATTATCAATGAAAATTGAATCAGTTAAACTACTTGAACACTATAACAAAATATGGAGTTTAATGACACAAAAGGTAGAGTTTTCAGATGCTTTTTTGTGTCTTAAAAATAATTTTAGACACTTTATAAAGCGTAAAAAAACAAGTGTCACAAAAACTATTTTCGACAGTTTTCTTAGACACATAGATGCATCGAAAAATATAGATTTTTCACGCATCTAAGTGTCAAAAAAACATAGATTTTCTACGCATCTAAGCGTCAAAAATCTATTTACACATAGATGCATCAAAAACATACATTTTTGACGATTTTCTTAAACACATAAATGTTATTTTAGACGCTTTGTGTAAGTTTTTAAATGCTTTTTTCTATCGATATTTTTCACTTTTATACAATTTTTTATATCAAAAAATTCTACCATTTTTTAGTAAAAAAATAAGTTTACAATTTGCTTTTTGCATCTTTTTTAAGATCACTCACATGCATATTATTATAATAAATTTTACAAATTAATCTAAAATATGTATCTGCATATTATTATAATAAATTAACACTTTTGTTAATAAATATATATTATATTACACAAATTTATATGTATATAATAGCACAAATTAGCTAAAATAGATTCATTCTAGAGTCCATTTCCATTGAAGAAAGCACACTATTCACATTCTTCACCCCTTTAGCTAAGTTCACCCAGTCACAACAAAAAGCAACTACCCTACATGTTCCATTGTAATCTACTTCAAAAATATCAGTCAATTTTTCATAATATTTTTCTCCATCAATTACTCGTATCACCACGGCCCAATCCCATTATACCATCAGCATGCTGACTGTAAAGGTCAGTAGTTTCCAAATTTTCACACCCAAAGACAACACGTTGGGAACTAAGTTCACTTTGATTAGCAAAAGAGATAAAGTCCTCAATAAGTATCCCACTGTTGGTACTCATTTCAGCATATTGTCTCTCATAAACACACAGTTTCCTGTCGTCATCGTAGTTGCAATCTATGTTGCATTTTACAGGTTGACAGGTACTAGACAATTTTGGCTAAAAACCTGGATCCTAATGGAACGCAATATATTCAACATTAAAAGAAGATTTTATATTGTAGCTAAATGGTTTTTTGTATAGCGATTTACTTTGTTAGCTCATCATTCACTGGTAAGCACAAAGCATTCCTGTTCCATACAAATAAATCTCACTTTAAACAACTATTCCAAGAAAGGAATTTCCACGAGACAAATGTAGCATATATATCTAAGAAAGCGTGATCACCTTGTGCCTTCCACATCTCTTGCAATTCAAGCACGAAACGTATGTAATAGTACTCCCTATATCTATGATTAACATAAAATCTCTGAGCCGGTGTCCCAATCCAGAGACGCGTTGTATAATACCAGGCAAAACCAAATTTTAAACCTCATATCCAAACCAAAAAAGATAAACACAGATGATATCCTTTGTAGTCCATACATAACTGTAAATACCCTACCCGTTAAGAACGAGATCATCGTAGAGTCTCATGCGAGCGTCATGTCCCGTTTTGGAGTCCGACATTTCAAGGTGGCGAAGCTCATTAGACGAGGCCCTGGAAGCATTCGAGGAAGAGAGAAAGAGTGGCAACACCATGGAAGGGTAATTACTGGAAAAGAGAACAACGTTGGCGTTGGCCTTAACCCTGCGAAGTGGAACGATGCCGTTGCAGAAGAGTATGAGGAAGAGGACGACAACAATGAAGGAGACGAGCAGTTGAATCTGTTGCAAAGTCATTGCTGGCCTTGTGATTCGAGACTTGAGAAAGAGAGAGTTTTTGAGACTAGCAACCAAAAGCCCGCGACGGTTATTAAGTGAGAGAGTGAAATCAATTTTTTTGGGCAACCAAAGCTTACGAAGAAGGTTTCAATTATCTTAATATATCAATCTAACATCTTCTCAACAGCTCAATTTTAAGAATTACAACTTTTTGATTAAAAGAATTTTACAGCTACATTTCTCCATTTTTTAACTAAACGTTTTTTAAAATATATAACCACAAATTACCCATTTTCCTTTCCTTTCCTTACAGAAAATGCTCAACATTTATAACTTATCTCCAAGTAAAACTCATATTAACTAAATATTTTTTTATAATTACTCGTTATTTCTAGATTTATACTTGCTACAAATTATAAAAGACACCAATTCTTATCCCACCAATTAGAAATTTTAGACTCTTTTTTATTATAGTTTTTAGACAAATTTTGTTGTCTTAAATAAATGTCTAAAAACTCTACCAATTCTTAGATTATTTAAGACAATTATTAGATTTGTCTAGTCATAAGCGTCTAAAGCCTCCTTATTTTGGTGTAGTGGTACTATTAAGACCCCTAGTAACAATAAAATTTAATTATTAGAAAATTATAAGAAATTATATCGAAATTAATAATGATAATAATGGTAATAACATACCTTTCCTGAAGCTTTAAGTTGTAACTAACAAAAACCAAGTCATTCAACCTCTTATACTCCAATCTATTCCTTTTCTTGGAGTGGATAAATTCAAATGTGCTCTAGTTTAGTTCACAACCTGTTGCACTCACACATTAACTTAAAATTCGAATTGTAAACCTTTTCAATTCTAAAACACCATTTCCGAATTGATCCCACCAAGAAACTATAAGTTATAAGATAACAAAAGTAGCGTTATAAACAAAATAAAGTGATAATTAGTTTTCAATAAATAAGAAAAAGGAAATAACTAATACCTGGAGAAAGTTTTCCTCTTTGTTGAATAGCAATCGACATTCCAAAATCCCCATAAGACAACTTATAAAGCTCCAATTGTAAGTTTAAGAGATCTTGCGTTGCGTCAATGCTAACAATTATTGTAATAGTTAGAAGCATTTCTCTATTAACTTCAGCTTGCTTAGTAAGACCAGTAAAATAAACACTAGGATTAAAAAAAGCCCCAACTGTAAACAATGGAGAAGAAAGTTGTCTTTCCCTTCTCTCATTAATGATTGAAAGATATGATGTATATAAAGAAGGCCTATGTCCCAGATTGGCCTTGATTGCTTTCATCGCTCTTTCCATCGCATCAAAAATATAACTCATTGTTGGCTTTTCTTCACTATCAGCCAAGCAAAGCACCATCACCAAAGGCTCACAAACTCGGATAAGAAATTGACATTGAGACCAAAATTCTCCATCTTCCAGTATAATATTACAAACCTCCACTCCAGCATTATACCTAGCATGCTAAAATGCAATCCACTTATCACTTGTAAACATTTGTCTTAACTCTTTCTTCATCGAAACAAAAGACTGAAGTGATAAGAAATTTGTTGCAAATCTTGTTACAATAGGACGACACAAATTCCTACCAATGGTAAATTCCTTTCTTATCAAATTTAATACCTATGCACGATTGTAAACAAACTTTGTCGCCTTTTTTACTTTTTGCATAGTCTCATCAATAACAGGAAAATACCTAGGATCTCCTATATTTTCCAGCATTAGGTCAATGCAATATGCAACACAAGGAGTCTCAACAAAAGAATTATACTTATTCTGCAACCCTTGTCCTGCCTCTTTATAAGCAGAATCATTGTCAGTAATAAACTGAACAATATTTTTTGGCCCTACTTCATTCACAACTTCATCAAATATCATAAACATAGTCTTAGTATTTCTAATAAGGCCAAATGCATTAATAGATTTAAAAAATATAGCGCCATTTGTAGAATAAACCAAAAAATTTATAACAGGCTATTGTCTCTTATTTGTCCAACCATTACACATGATTGAACATCCATAAGTACCTCATTTCACTCTTTTTTCAGCCAAATAACCAAATAAATTCTAATTTCAGAAACACAACAGCTCAAAAGTTTACCTTTTTAGTCATCAATTGAAGGATTTTTGTATCTCGGATCATAAGAGGCTATTACATCCATCATAGGTTGATAATAATAAGACTGAGAAGCATTAAATAACAAACTTGTATCATACCACCATCTAGCTACTGCCATATCGACAATGTGAGCCACATCTCTTGATTGCATTATACTACGAATTGAAGGTTGGGCTCTAGGAGTTGTTCGTGGTGCAAAAAAACTAGTCTATTGCCTTCTTCTCTTCCTCACATCAGGTTTAGGTACTTCTTCTTGGGCCTGAGATGGAACACTGCCAGTACCACAACCACCACTACCACTACCACCTTCAACATTTCCATAATCACCACGAAAATTAGAAAACAAACTTCCACTACCAATTTCAAAATTCAACATTTCCCTTCTATCTCTCTCATGTTGATATTCATCAAGCAATGTTTTTATCTGCCACTTCACATCATGACTTACTTTTTTACAGGGTTCCACATCTCCTTTAACCCCAGCTAAATATTTTTTTAATCGGGTGATTCATCCACCTTTTAAATGTTTGTTATAAAATAAGCAAATAGTATGGTTCCTTATGCCAGGAACTAATACGACATGAGCCCAAACTGGATCATTGTATCTTCTTAAAGTAGGTTAATCAGAAGTACTTGAACTTCCTTCCATTTGTCTGTAAAAATAAATAAATGCATATATAAAAATACATAACACATAATTTCAGTACACAATATGCATATCCATCTTATATAATATAACTCATTTTATATGATTACATTACATACAATTCAATTTCATGGAACACAATTCACCATAAGTCAAAAATTAACAATTCAATTGTTCAACATATATAATTACACAAAACATATATAAATACTTTTCATTTCTAACAATCACAAAATATTTACAAACAATTTCCATTTCTAACAATTTTCAACAATTCCTGTTTTCAATCATCACAAAACATTCCTAAAATAATTTCCATTTCCAACAATGACAAAACATTCATAAAACAATTTCCATTTCCAATAATTTCCAATAATTCTCATTTCTAATAATCACAAAACATTCGTAAAACAATTGTCATTTCTAACAATTTCCAACAATTCTCATTTCCAATAATCACAAAATATTCATAAAACAATTTCCATTTCCAACCATTTTCAACAATTCTCATTTCCAATAATCACAAAACATTCATATAATAATTTCCATTTTCAATAATCATGAAACATTCATAAAATAATTTTCATTTCTAATAATCACAAAAAATTCAAAAAACAATTTCAATTTCCAACAATTTTCATTTCTAACAATCACAAAACATTCATAAAATAATTTCCATTTCCAACAATCACAAAGCATTCATAAAATAATTTCCATTTTCAATAATCACAAATCATTAATAAAATAATTTCCATTTCCAACAATTTCAATTTTCAATAATCACAAAATATTTATAAAACAATTTTCATTTCCTATAATCACAAAATATACATAAAACAATTCCATTTCCAACAATTTTCAACAATTCCCATTTCTTACAATCATAAAACATTCATAAAATAATTTCCATTTCCAATAATCACAAAACATTCATATAACAATTTCAATTTCCAACAATCACAAAACATTCATAAAAAAATTTTCATTTCTAATAATCACAAAACATTCATATAACAATTTCCATTTCCAATAATCACAAAACATTCATAAAACAATTTTCATTTCCAAAAATTCCTAATAATTTCCATTTCCAATAATCACAAAACATTCATAAAATAATTTCCATTTCCAACAATTTTTAACAATTTTCATTTCTAATAATTACAAAAAAATTATAAAATAATTTCTATTTCTAACAATTTCCATTCAAAGTTTTAAACATGAGGATCAAGTTGAAGGGTATGATATGATTTACATAATTGCCAAATAATAAATGACATATCTTATACAATTGTTCATACACATCTATTCATAACATGATAATCAAGTTGAAGTATATATTCATAACATGAGGATCAAGTTAAAGGATATAACTTCTTTGAATTTTTTTCTTATTTAAAGCTTTAAATCTTTTTTTCATTTCTAACAAATCATAATATTATATACACCATTATATATTTTGTTGTTAAATATATAAGTTGCTTTTACAATGTTTAATTGACATTAATAAGTCTAAGTATAAATAAATGGAACCTACAACATGTTCACAATTTGAAAAAAGTTCTTTTTGGGATACATTTATTACATCACTACTTTCACACATTATCTATTATAAATATTTAAGATACCCCAGACATATATATTACCAAATAATTCAATCTCAACATATTTTATACTCAATTAATTATTTACCCAAATAGGCAAATATACTATCATTAACTACAACCGAATTATTATTAATTTACAATTGCATAATTTTATACTCAACTAATTATTTATCTAAAGTCAATATTCAATACTCAAATACCAAAAATAAAATACCATTTCACAAATATTAAGAAATTTTCAATTAATAATTTAAGTCTTTACAAGTTTACATCTTTAATATTGTCGGTTTAAAATTTTAATTTAAGTTGTTTCAACTTTCAAGTTTCATCTTACAAACTTTCAATTGAATGATTGAATCAATTCAATTCATCACATATTCATATGAGGCCGTGCATTTCATTCATCCAAAAACTTGTCATAAATTATCATAAATTTCTCTTAATCGAATAAACTTAAACCAATCTTTATTTTATAACCAAACCATAAATAAATCAACCAAACAATAATTCATCTCCAATTTCCAATCCAACCCACGCAAATCACAAAATCGTTGTCTCATTCAATTGAACTCCAATATTCAATTCAGAAATCACAATACCATAACCATTCAACTCCAATTCCAACTTAGATACACGCAAAATCTTATTCAATTCAACCCAAATCACAAAATCAATTCCCAACCAATTCACAAATCTAACATCCAATCGATCACAATAAAAAATTCAATTAAGCTTAAGTAGGAAAAAATTCAATAGCAAGAAAAACTAAAAAACACACCCAAAAATAATTCACTAGCTTCAGCCTTTGGGTATTAGAGTTGGGTGACTATCATAGGCTTCGGGACCTCGGGTGTGTAGCAGTGGCCATATGGATCTAGGCGAGGCGGCGAGCAGCAGCAACGACATGGTGGTGGTGCGGATGTGCAGTGAGTGAAGCCTGTGGATCGGGGATGTACGAATGTTCGGACGTGGTGGATTAAGGAGGATGACTGAAGGAGAAACACCGCTGGTGTGAGAGAGAGAGAGTGGCGACAGTAGTGACTAGTGAGTGATGAAGAAGAAGTGAGATGAGAGTGAAGATTCGATGTGAGATAGTGAGAGAGAGAGATGAGAAGGTAGAAGATGAAGAAGTAAAGGAGGTGCGGGAGAGTGGTAAGTGACACAGAAGTGAAGAAGGCGTCGTTTCAATTTTTTAGGGTTAATTTTTTCAAAATTGCAATCAATCCTTCTTATTTTCAAAAGTTACGGTACTGACCAGTATATCGGAGTACCGAGCAAAAAAGATCGGTACCGATCAAAAAAGATCGGTACCGATCGATACCAAGGGAACGGTATTCGTTACCGGTCGAAAAACAGAACGGTATTCGTTCCTCTAATATTATGCATGCTTTATAAGAGATTTTTTGGACGTACCATATTGTGTTAAATGTTACAAAAATGAAAATCTTGGTGCCTTATTTGATACAGAGACACATAATTAGAGCATGTTAGGATATTTACTATGTCTTATTATTCTAATTTTGGCATTTTTGATTATTAGATATTCAGATAATGATTAACAATATAAATCAATAAGTCTTACTTGAATTGGATTCTTGGATGTGTTGTTGCACAAATAGAAGTCCATCTTGAATGAAGATTAGAGAGGATTACGTTTCTTTTTTAAATATGGATAATACAAGATGACGTGTGTGAAGGTGGTGTGAAGGTTTCCGTCTTGAATTTTTATTGTTGCGTAACTATGTTCTCTGTGGAAGATACGTGAGTGATCTGGTGATTCTTTTCTTGGTTGAAGTTGGCGTGAATTTTTCTAGCTTTTGTCTTACTGCGTGGGTAACTGGGTGTTTGTCTCTTGGTAACAATTATGTCAGTGATCTGTTGATGTTCTTTCTGATGAATGTTTATGTTGAATGAAAGGACAAAAAGTGTGTGGTCTTTGATATGAAGATTCTTACTGTTTTGAGGAAGGCATGTGTGTGTAACGTTGCCAAGTATGAAGAAAATTGGAGACAATCATAGGTGTGTTGATGCATGCGTGACCCAACTCCAGCTCTTGAATCGTGGTTGACTTGGTGAAGTTCTTGCTGAGCATTTATTTAGTGTATCGTGCGTGTATCATGCGTGATCTTGTTTTTACTAAATATACACGTGAGTCACTTGGCTTGTGAGTTGTTCTTAATCTGTGTCTTGGTGCATTTTATCGCTGATGAATGGTCAGATCATATGGCTTTTATTGTTAAGAAAATTAGGGCATAGATGGAGTATATTGTTATGTACTTGAAACTTCATGTTTGACAAGCATTATTGTGGGCTGAAGGATAGTGTGTATGAACTGGAAGTCTAGTGATGATTCATGCATGATTATTCAACTGCTCATGGTTTCGTGATTATGCAGGAAATTATTTCTCATCTTTTTGTCAAGTGTCTTCTTGAGTCTTGAGTTGTTTGTTTAATCACTTGAGTGATTTATTCACTGTTCTTGTTTCAAAACATTATTGAGAAAAATCCTCCGTTAAGGTTAACATGAGTCGGTTATGTTATTAGGTGTGAATTACTTTAACGGGTAGTGAGGACGAGTGGCAATGTCAAGGTTAAGTGGAGTCGGCTCATTAAAGCCTTGTGTAAAACTATCTTTGTCCTTTGATGAAAGTATTAAGTTGAGTGAGGCCCCCGCAGACGTAGGTAAGGTATGTCGAACTACATTAACAAATATTGGTGTTTATTTATTTTGTTACATTTTAATTCTTCTAGTTTTTGATTGTGCTAGAATCGATTGTCATAATTCGAAGAGTTTGCGAAACCAACACACCCCCACTGTTCTATCAAAGTATAAAGCCATGACAATATAACCCATTACTACAAGACATAGTGCTTTACTTTAGTATTTTAATGAAACAATATCACACACCGATGATATTCAAACAGCTTCACCAATGAAAATTTTGAAAAATAAATCAAAAAACAAGGACTACTTAAGTTTTCTCTAAAGTTATTGCCTTTTAGTATGTCTAAAGAAATTTAGGATAGTGTTAAATTTTCCATGACTTTCGGTGCAAAAGTGCTTGAACCATTATTTTTCTTCAAAGTATAGATTGTCATAAAATGATCATATTTTTAGTGCATATAAGATAAGATAATGTGATTAGTAATCTTTATTTATATCTTTTAGTCAAATATTTTTACCCAAAACCATTCTAATAATGTTGACAAAAGTAGAATGAATCATTTACCCAGTTAAAACTTGATTAAAAATATAAATTAATGAGAAATTCCTTTAATTTCTTCGTAAAATAAAAGAAAAGACTGTGAACAATTGATGACATTCCTCCGTCCCTTGCATAGCAGAGAGCCTTATCTATTAAGGCAACCCTTTTTAGAAATTCTTTTTTGATTATTTTGATAAAAGAGATAAAATTGTGTGAGGGATTTAAATCGATGTTGTGGAAGACTATGATATTAAACTTAACAACAACCATCTAAATGAATAGGATAAACTGAGTTAAATATAATAATAATTTAAACATATTTTTTTCAAAAAAGGAAGAAGAAATTGAAACTGATGAGAATTTTACGCACTTTCTGCGTGGTAGGAATTCTAACATTCAAACACTCAAGGAGAATCTTGTATTTGGTTCAAAATGCTTGTTATGATCAGCCTTCTAATATTGAACTTAAACAAGTGAAGATGGCATGCCTCCATGACTATCCAGCTACTATTGCATTCCACAACACAATTTTGATGTAAAAATCTCGTATTACTTGGCTAAAAGATGGTGATGCCAATATGAAGTTCTTCCATTCTTCAATATTAGCTCGACGGAATTGCAATAAAATTTCAAAGTTATAAGATAGTAGGGGGATTGAACATGTTGAATTGGATAATATCATAGAGATATCACAAAGCTTCTTTATTAATTTAATGGGAACAACTCCTTCTTCCATGCCAAGTCCTAATACTTTACAAATATTTGATTACAACATTGATCAAGGAACGAAGGATATGTTGGTTTCTACGGTTACAACTCATGATGTTAAACATACCCTCTTCAATTTAAATCTTTTGAAGGCTCGTAGTCTAGATGAATTCTTTGCACTATTCTTTCAACGTACATGAGATATCACAAGTCAACTCTTTACTAAAGTGGTTTTGGAATTTTTTTAATCTACCAAAATGCTTAAGGATATCAATAATTCCTTTATATGCTTGGTCCCAAAAAAACCAAATCGTAGTCAAATATGAGATTGCAGACCTATATCCTGCTGCTCTAATATCTATGGTGATATCCAAAATTATTGCTAAAAGCCTTAAGGTAGTTCTTTCGACTATTGTGAATTCTGCATAAAGTGCATTTATTCATGAAAGAAATCGGGGAGATAACATTCTACTTTTACAAGAGCTACTGAAGGATTATCATTCGGGTAAGAAAATACAAAGTTGTTTGATCAAGATTGATTTTTTCAAAGCCTTTGCTATAGTTAGTTGTGGCCTTATTTTGATATGTCTCAAAGCATTACATCTTCTGGCCTTATTTGTTCAATGGATCATGCCATGTATTAGCACATCTTCACTTAGTATAATCATGAATGGTACTCCTACCGTACCTTTCAACCCTGTCAAAGGAATCAGACAAGATGATCCTTTATCGCCTTACTTGTTTACGTTTGTTATGAAGGGATTATCAAGAATATTAAATCGTTCCTTGCAACGGAGGATTTCAATATCACTACAAATGTAAGGAACTCAACCTTACTCACCTATTATATGCAGATGATTTGCTTCTATTGTCTGGTTTAGATCCTGCTTCACTCAAAATAACGATGCATGTGCTTGATCTATTTGCGGGATGGTTTGGACTTAATCATAACTCAGAGAAAAGTTTTCTATATATTGGATGATGTGAGAAACTTTATGGAAATTAAAAGTATTACTAGGCTCCAGCTTGGTTCTCTCCCTATTCGATACCTATAAGTTCTAATTATGGCTTCAAAGCCGAAGTTTAGAGAGTGCTTACCGATTATTGAAAGGTTGATGTCCAAAGTGATGGCATGGCATAATAGATTCCTCTCTTAGGTAGCTCGAATTAACTCGTCATTTTAGTGCTTACCAATTTTCATCTACATTGGGTAGTTCATATTGCTCTGCCTCAGAAAGTAATGAAAGAGTTGGACCGAATATGAAATTCTTTCTCTGGTCTGGACATGTGGGATACTCCAGGAATGCATGAGTTAAATGGTGTGAGGTTACGAAGCCTAAAAAGTGTGTTGGTCTTGGAATTATCTCAATCTCTACTATGCAACAAGTTTTCATGTGCAAGAGATTATGGCGACTATACATGGGTAGCAATGTTTTATGGACAAAATGGATTCATGAATTCTATCTAAAAAGTGTTAATTTTTTACAAGCAGAATATTCCCGGGAAGGGTTTTGGATTGTATAACAAATGATGTGGTTATGTGAATTTATCTACCCTCACATTCAGCACATTATCGACAATGGTCATAAGACCTAGGTATCGTTTAATAACTGGTTAGATATTAGCCCCCTTAGTCATGCTACTGCTTTTCAAAGGTTTTGAAACTGAATGACGTTAAACCTTAAGGTGTCTTCACTGATAGAGGATGGTAACTGGCAGGGAAACTTCTGTGGCTTTCATGAACTCGTGCCACATCTGCCTATCTTAGCAAATCTAGCAACGGAAGATACCATCTCCTGCCGACTAAATATGAATGGGGTATTTTCCAATATACTTCTATCGGATGATACCGTAATGGTTCCATGGTTTTCTCTTCTATGGCATAACACGATAAGTCCTAAAACAACCTTCATCACATGGCTACCAATTAAAAATCGACTAAAAACTTGGAAACAATGGCATGGTAGAGCCAATGACTTGTGTTTATTATGTAATATGACATCTGAGGAACGAGATCATCTTTTCTTCATCTGTAGCTACTTTAAGGCGATTTGGAGTTGACTCCTGTACTTGTTATCATCGCACTACGAATGGCCCAATGTCTTGCATTGGATTATCGGTAAAACAAAGAAGGGAACTCCTAATGTTGCTCTATATTCAACAACTTTTACCATAACAATATATAACATTTGGAGGGAACAAAATCGATGAAGTTTTACCGATAAGGAGGATAGATATCAGTTGGTGGACAGAATAATAAATCACATCAGAGCTGGTATATTTGTTAAACAAGCACACCATTCCCTCTCCTTGGACATGAAGAACAGATGACGACTATGATTCAATGATTTTAACTATGATATAGTTCTATTCTTTTCACTCCTTGACTTCTTTAGATTCTCAGTAATCTAATGGTAGGCTTTTCTAGCCTTAAGCACATTATTTTTTGTAATGATGTAATAGTTTTATCTAAAGTAATATACCATTTAACTTTCCAAAAAAAAGGTGAAATAGTCAAATTGGCAGGCTGAGGTCAGACAAAATTTAAACGTATATTTAAGAAAGAAAAAGTAAACAAAAGCTATATTATGATTGAACTAGTATACATTTCTTAATAAAATATTAATACAAATACAAAGAAGAAGAGTTAATCTTATATTCTTAATCATCCTTTCGCGTGGTCGTGGCCAATTCCAATCCAACGAGGACGACCACCACATGCTCACAATGCCTTTTTTTGGCACTCCACATTCGCACAATAATAAAAAAATATTTTAATTTAAATATTTGTCTGCAACAAAGCTCACTCGTCCAATCAATAAGCATATAAAGGGGCTTTTTCATAATTATTCGATCAAAATTCATATTTATCCTAAAGCTATGGCTTTACAAAGACGTCAGCAAGGTGCCCTTACTTTCCTAGAAAAATAATTCCCCCGGAAAAAAAAAATCAAGCCAAGAAAAATTTGGAGGAGATGAAAAGAAAGAATGCGAGAGAAAAGGCAGGAAAACTAAAGAAAGGATTCTCCTCCAACAAGGGGTAGCTTTTACGAAGCTTTTGTACGTGAGACCATAGCATAGCGCTTTTCCAAAACACACCCATCTTTAGCTTCCAGAGTCCAGACCCATCATTACGTTGATTGGGTGATCCGTTTGGTGGCACAGAAACAAATAAAGCATACATGCCAGAATATTTTTGGAAGAATTCGCTTCCTCCTGTCCCACTTAATAAATTGCAATAATTTGGGAATCAAAACCAAAAACGTGGCGAATTAATAAACGGACACGTGTATTCTTTCAATATTTTTTAGTGTCCTTACTCGAGTTTCGCACATTTTTATGCTTGTGAAACTCTTAACCTTTTTTTTTGTGAGTGTTTAATGTATAATTAGGTGTATAAATGTGATTAAATGATGGCTATTGGTAGCCAGCTGCCGAGCAGAATCCGAGTACATTCCTATTGGGGTGTGACTTGCGACTGTTTTGTACGAGTGAGCTCGTTACACGTCGTGAGATAGGGCTCACTGCTCTTTTTGACCGCTCTCTTTCTATGGGAAGGTGATTGAATTACAGACACGAGATCCTGTCTCAGAATTTCTAGAGATTGGATGATAGTTGGTATTCCAATTTTCAGAGTAAGGCTGTTGCTTTCGAAATTTTATCCTCCAGATTTCCAATCATCCAAAATTCTGATGCCCTTTCTTTATCTTTTAGTTGGACCTCATGTTTATGTATTACTAATATATAGAAAATGACATAAATATCAATGGCTACACATTGATCGCCGTTGAATATAAACCATAATTATTTTCTGGTGTTATGATAATTTTTTAAATTTTGGTGAAACAAAATATCCTCATTGATATATACAAATACATTGAATTGGAATTTGAGAAGATAATGAAGAATTTGGATAGTGATTAAGATAATGAAGAATTTGGATTATATACCTAAATTATCTAAATTATTAATTAATGTTAAACCAGACATCCGTACAATGGAATTTCAACCAGGCAAACCGAAAAAGATGTAGGAAACATGTTGAAGGCGTACAGTTTACGCGATGCTTTAAGGCTAAACAGGAATCTTGCTTAGTCCATAATGATATCATGGGCATATTACAGTAGTGTTCCAAGTTTAATCTTTTGATTTCTATTTAATTTTGTAATATGATTTGTATGTTCTCAAGCCCAGAGAACAAATCTGGTCGGTCGGGTCAATTTCCAATTAACTGTCTTCATTAATTTTAATGTTTCCTTTTAAGAAATGATTATTCTTGCCTGTTGATATCGAGGAACAGACTTACCACTTCAATCAACTTCACGTGTTCTCGTTGTGCTTTTGAGCACATAGTTGATCAATATGTCACTGTTTCTTATTGACATCAACTTCCAGGACATGCAGAAAGTTATGGAGCTCATTCTTCACATAAGCTAGCATATCCTTTTTAAAATATGCATTAACTTTGTTCATGGATATACTCGCATTTGCAATTGAAAGTAAAGCTAAAAGACGTAAATGAAATAGCTTAGTGCTCTTTTTCTAGCATCAACCGACCAAATACAGATTAACTTAGAACATATGCTTAGCCAGTCCTGCATGCTCAGTTGGGGCATATAAAGCAAGTGATGTGGCCTGTGTATACTAATTATATGCATTTATATATATTTATTCTCTGTCTGTTGATCAGGTTCAATCCAATGGCTCAAATAATATTCGATTCTGTCAATGTTAATATCTGAATAAAACTTTTATTGGTTTTCATTCCATTGAAAATACTGTATAGTTTATATGATTTTAAAAAAAAATTATCTATGAAAATGTAAGAAGTTTTGATAGGAATTAAAGAAGTAGTGCCATGCATACGTACATTATATTGGAAAGAAAGGCGTGACGTAAAATGCATGGAGGGATGTATTTGAAAGCTTATTTGTTTGTTTTGCTCTTCTTTACGTAGGTGACACGATCAACTTTGTAATTATGGACTAATCAAAGTGGATTGTAAATGCGCAATTTGCATAAAAACATAATATATATGCTGTTAGTGCTAAGCTCAACAGCCAGCCACAAATTAACAAACAGGTGGCCGACATTAGGGAGGAGTGCCCTCTCAAAAGGAGAATTCGTATATCGATCCTTCGATATTTCCCATTTGTGCACGTTAAATTGATTTCACAAGGTTGCTAATCTGTGTTGATAATGCAGCAATATATCACTAATGACTTTTTCAGTTCGATCTTGAAACGTTTTGAAGTGAAGGATGAGCTAATATATAGAATATTTTTTCTATTAGATGTTTAACTAATATCATAATAATGTTGAAAATTGACAAGTGGAGTCATCCACATCAATAGAGTCATAAGAATAAAGTGAATTATATATAAAAGTATGATTCATAACTCATCTTAAAGTTTTAGGTTAAAATATGGTATCTTAGTTGTATATGAGTTTACTTGGATCCATCCAATTTCTTCCTAGGCCTCTCTAAAACCCTTCATTAATATTAGAGCTAGGTGGGATGAATAGAAATTCATAGATTTAGTCACGAGTTGAGTTAAAGAGAAACTGGTTCGATATGGATGGATTCACTTGTAAGAGGGAGTATCAAAAAGAGAAATAAGGATAAAATGACTTATATACAAAGGTAAGATTCATAACCTATTGTTTTAAAAGTTTAGTTTGAGATATGATGTCTTAATTATATATGGACTCACTTATATTTGGTTCAATTTTGTTCCAGGCTTTCTCAAAACCGCTTCGACTAGTTAACTAAATCGACTATGAAATAATCTTATGCTAATTAACTTATATGCGTGCTCGTTGATTAACATGTTTGTTTGAAGTTAATTACTTACTATATGAATGATTAGCTAGACATGCATTTCCAAAGGAATAAAAGAGTAGGGGCATTAATACTCGTGTATCTGAAGCAACCGTTCGAGTTGTTGCTAACTCCAGAAGAAGAACAGAAAACAGCTAGAGGAAGGACCGTTCGAAAGGAAGAACAGAGTTTATAGAATTTGAGAGTTTAGAGATGGAAAAGCTTGTTTATTCTCATACGTACT
>JANQBM010000008.1:6976392-7000993 GCA_025594535.1 Erythroxylum domingense
TAATATATTATTAACAAGTCATAATGTTAATACATGAATCACAAATATCCATTGGCCTAGGGCACACTACTAACAAATATGTCTTGGCAGATCGGTAACGGTACGCGCACCCGCTTTTGGCTAGACCCATGGCTGGTAGGATTCGGACCGCTGATCTCCCATGTTACTTCCTAGGTCCCTTCATGCACTCTTCAACTTAGTATCCACCATTTTGTGGACGCCGCTGGTAATTGGCAGAGGGATGCATTTCAGGCGTATCTCCCCCTGTCGATTTTTCGAGCACTCCTTGGCACATTTCCCTCGAAACCTTACCTCGGTCAGGACAAGATCATCTGAGGACGCTCCAACACTGGTGCTTTTACGGTGGCTTCCACTTACGCTATGCTCCGAACGAATAAGGTCATTTTTATGGCTTCTGGCTCATGATCATTTACTTACCAACCAACAACGCGTCAGGAAGCATCTCACTACCGATGGAGCTTACTACCACCGCCACCTCGATGAAACCTCTATTCACATGATGCGCAATTGCGAGAAAGCCTGCCATGTGTGGAGCCACTTTCCTCTTTCCCTACTCCCCCATGCCTTCTTCACACTACAGCCCCGGGAGTGGCTCACTCAAAACCTCCGCTACCACCGGTCGATCTTTGGGCACACTTGCCGATCCTTTTTGGAACTACTTGTTGGTTCCTTTGGACTTGGCGCAATCAGTCACTCTTTGATGAGCATTTTACTTGGCCTTCATTACCTCATTATCTCATATTGTCTTTTGCATGACTGATTTTCTAGGCCGCTGAGTGGCACTGTCGAGCTGGTACCAGACCCCGGCCCCGCCAAGAACACATGATCGATTGGAGCAAACCGCCTCCTAGATGGGTAAAACTCAATACTAATGGCACAAGCAAACAATCCACGTCCTCAGCCACGGTAGGAGGCCTTATTCGAGGCACTGAAGGCAACTGACTTGGAGGCTTCTCTCAAAACATCGGCTGGTGCTCATCGCTCAATGCCGAACTTTGGGGAGTCTAGACTGGCCTTACGCTGACATGGAATCAAGGATACCGCACAGTGGAAGTTGAAGTGGACTCGGCAGCAGTGATCAGTATTCTTTCCTTAGCAGACGACCGAGCTCAGACCCACAACTCTATCGTCTTGGGCATAGACAAGCTATTCCACCGGAACTAGACTGTTGTTTATCGACATGTTTATTGAGAGAGCAACAAATGCGTTGACTGTCTGACGTACTACGCTGAACATGTAGATGTTGGGGTCACGTATTTTGACACTACACCTATAGGGTGCCCTCATTTTCTCACAGATGATAGATTGATGATCTATTTTCCTAAACTCATTATGTAATTTTCGGTTTTATTTTCTCTTAAAAAAAAAACAAACGTATACATCCCAACAAAAACCATAAGAATGAAATAGAGATTAGGATAGAGGCAAAAGACAGAGTGAAAGTTTCATCTGATGGCGGGCTAACAGGAGATGCAAACTTTGCAGGAACTTCATTAAAAAACTAAAATCACCTTCAGCAAAATCAGGGATTTTGGGAAGTCGGATACTTTTCACGAAAAGCCCGACCCAAATAAATATTAACTAAAAGGTCGGGTCGGGTAATTTCGGAATGTGACCCGACGTTGACATCAAAGAAAGGTGGTGCTCTTGCGAAGCATTTATTTTGATAATCGGTACTAGTTTACAGGAGGAAGAAGAAGGAAGAAAGTAGAAGAAGAATGGATCCAGAGCAGACATTTATAAGAGTTCAAGAGAGGTTCTCACTGATGCTAACCCCAAAACTTAGGGCTGCTTTGGAATACATCTATTTGTTCATTGCCTTTACTCTCTTCTCCATTCTTGTTGTTATGCACGCCAATTATGTTCAACAGGTCTTTTCCCTTTTCCCTTTCCTTTTCCTTTTAATTAAGGTCATCTGGTTGTTACGAGAATTTTATAAACCTACTCTTCAGCCCGGATGTTCAAGTGAGCTTTCCGGAGTTGAAACAATGGAAGCCCAACTCATCCAAATCAAGGTACTATTTCATTCTTTACTTTTGCTGTCAATATATAAGGAACTAACATACTCTCTCTCATGGTGTCTGTTAGATCACCAGTTCTGGCTTATGGTCGCACAATGACTCAGGATTACGTTCAAATGTAGTCGATGTTTCTTCTAAAGTTGAATCGCCAATTGTGGATGGAGGAGGTGGGTTCAGTTTTCCGGCTGCTAAGTTTTGGTTGAACTGGATTGGGCCAAGTGCTAGGAAGGACAAGTTGTCTGTGAAGCTCCCCACCACTGATAATGATGTTCAAAGTCAACAGTACGAAAGCAGCTCCGCCATCAGTGACAGCTCTAAGTTAACAATTGATGACGATTCAGCTAAAACTGATAGAGTGGAGGCACGAAGCGGTTTCTCGTTATTGGCTGCCAAAGAAACTCTTAAAGCAGCGCTGAATCATTTTGTTAAGAAGTGGCACAGGCGTCTATCTTTTGTTTGGAGGCATGTCTTGCAATTACTAAGAAGTCTGCATAAGTTATGGGTGAGTCAATCAGAAAAAGATAAATAAAAACTCTTTAATGTTTAGTCAACTTCAAGGATATTTATTTTGATGGATCTTAATGTGCATCTGAACAATTTTAATTTTCCTTCATCTGCAATTTGTTTGATTCCATTTTGCTTTCTAGTATCATGAGTTGATGGTTCTCTTTATATAAAATCTTGGATGCAGAATTTTACCGGCATATATTTGAATCTCGATTTTCCCAAGTGGTTGAGAATACTTTATTTGGACAGACTTAACTCTTATGCAGGTAATTACTAGCCCTTTGTTGCATTTTTACCCATCGACAGAAAATATAATGATTACAACTTTCCTGGGAGCTTAGTAATCTCAAATGTATGCATAAAACCAAGGCATCCTTGAGGTTCATAGCAAAATCCTAAATGCGGTTGCAACAAATGAACTTTTGTTGGTTCTTTTTGGTCCACTTCGCATATGAACTTTTATTAAGATGCGTTTATGTCTGGCTTCTTGTGCTGAGATACCCCATAACTCTATTAACTATGAATTATGATCTAAACTCTGTTTCATTGTAGGAGCTACCTGAAATGAAATGTAATTGGTATTTTCCGTCCTCTCACTCTCTCTCTCTCTATATATATACACATAAATACATACGTGTGTTAAATTCAACTATGCTGTTATTCAACTATGCTGTTCTAGATAAGCTAATGACCATGGTTACATTCAATTTTTTATCACTTAAACTCAATTCTCGGGATGGTTAGCTGCATGAGTACACGAGTGCTTATGATATCCAATTTACATCATAATCGTTAGATTTTGAAGTTTTAGACATCTTAGTAAATTGCTAGGTTCTGAAACTTGTCATAATTAATAAGAAGATTGTTGCCTGTTTCAGTGCAGTGGCTTGAGAAGAAGAGTAAAGCATTTGAGCCAACTTATTTGTACACAATGGAGAAGGTAAAAATTTAAGCATTTTTTTTTTCCGTGTAAACTTCTCCAAACTTGAGAGTTTTTTGCTGGAGATCATTGTATTCTTGATGTGTTAAACTTTTTGAGCGTGGTTACAGGGTTATTTCTTGCTACCTGAAGAAGCCAAGGCTCGACACAATATACGTACTGCTAACATTAGTATATCAGCACGGCATCCTTGCTTTGGAAACAGGTAGACAATCTAGGCTATTTTCCAATCATGAGCTTCAACTTATGACTTTGATGTTCTCACATGTGCATGTTCTTTTTCCCTTTAGACACTCCAAAAGTGGCTAGAGTAATGGCTATAGCAGCAATTTGCAAAGGTTTATTGGCAAGTGCCAACTTGAAAGGCAGCAGCACAAATTTTTCTGATAAATCACTGACCATGGTTTTCTTTTGTCTTGTTACTTTCCTTGTGGAGGATATCACTGTGGAAGGAATTCAAGTTTTTAAGATTTAAACTGAGCATGATGACATTACAGAATTGTAGCCTTGTAGAATGTTAAATGTTTGATTTATAATTGTCTTGCGACAAAACTAAACCTGTTTAAAAAGCCATTAGAGTTAAACTTGCAAGTGTGTACAAGTGTGAAAGCATGTCTTTTGGGCATGGATTTATTCGTGAAGAATTGAAGCTTTAGGTAAATGTGTGTTCTTGAGTGCCTCAGATCTCTTGGTAAATATACTTCCCCTTAGGCTTCAGGATTCCTATGTAGAGGTTGAGGTTGATGCAACAATAAATTTCAGTATTACATAATTTTGGTTCCTTGAACAAAGTTATCACATTATAAATACTTGTATATACCTTTGATTTGATCGATTTTTTCTTATTCCCAGGTGGCAACAACTTCTCATTAACAGGGTTGTTGGATATGATACCATATTGATGAATAGTTTACTGAGTTCCCCTGGTCAAGGTAATAAGAGGTCACATTTCTATGATTTTCATTTTATGTTGATTGAGTTTTTGTAATTTGATCACCATGTATAATAAATTCATCAGCGAACTCCTTTATTTCTTTCTGTGTGTGCATGGTTGTATGATTAGGACCTTTTTTATGGAGGGACTAGACTTAAATGGATGTACCAATTTAGATAAATATCTTGTATAGTTCAGTAATTTATTTTAACAAAAAGTTTATCCTGTTAATAAGCAACGAAGTCCAATGAAAAAAATCATATTATTCACTACGAAGAACAAAAACAGGACTAAAACTGCTATCAGCATGTCTTCATTAATCACATAACAAGACAAACTTTTGTCTCCTATTTTGTTGGCACACATTGTTACAAACATTTGAGAGATCAAGGCACCTAACGTCTTGTGCCTTGGAAAAGATTCACAAGCGTTTGTAATGGGCTGATTTGATTGATGGTGTCAAATTATCATTTTATGGTGCTGGTCGCATGACAATGGAGGGACCAATGACATGCATTTCAATTGGTGTAGTTTATGTTTTGCAGGGTATCTGTATAATTCTCAGACCAAAGAATTTTACAATTTGAGTTATGCACATGAACCACCTGAAGGTCCAGCAAAATTTGGAGGTATGTTAGTTTATTTTTTTTATCTGTAATCAGTGCAGTAGTTTTCATGCATGAGATTCTTGTACTTATTGGTGAGTGTCAGTTATTGTTGTACTCTTCATACAGATATATGCTTTTGGCTGAAAGTGATTTTTGTCAAGAAATCTCTCGACCTGAATAGTTAGAATGAAGTTCTTTCGTGGACCTCCACTAAAGTGGTTTCTGGCAGGTTAATCTATTATGGCGTATAAATAATGAAGTATGAAATGAAAATGGAATGGTTATAGGCACAAGTAAAGGCCTTGTTGGACTACGCAATGTGCAGAAAGTTACAAACATCAAGGAGTTTTATGAGTAACTGCTAGATAAATTTCTTCTTTAGGTGTTTGAGGAGTAAACTTTTGTGTATGCATATAATGTTTAGGTTATTTAAAACTAAATGTATGTACACTGTATAGTTTGCGTTATAGTAAAAAGTAAGCATTATTAAACTGTAATGAGTCAATGTATTAATGAAGAAAGCCATCTGCTTCCTTCTCTGGACAATTCTATATGTTTTCTTTCTTTTGCCTGTCTGCAACGGCACAGTCTAGCTTTACATGTGTCTAAATATTTTCATCTCTCCAGTAGCTCTTGCTAAATATACAATATACAGTTCCTTGGTATTATATTCATTTTAAGGCATAGAATTCTAACGAGTTTACTTTCTATTGGTTTCTGTGCAGACTATCTTGTGACCAAGTGTGGGGTGCTTATGATGTCATTGTTTGTTTTCTTCACTACCACGATGTCAGTGTCATTTACATTGAGAGAGACACAGACTCGCATGTTGAAATTCACAGGTTTGCTTCACTTCTGTTTTGATTTGCAAGATGTTGTGTAGAGTGAACAACATAGAGCACATGCATATAATCTAAGTTCCTCATTTATACTGATTTTGATGGTTAATAATTGCTGGAAGAGGCACCACAGGACTGTGCTTGCCTGCCTTAATTGTTATATATCTCTGTACTCTACCCTTTCTTATTTTGAATCTGGTCGCATGATTCCCATCTGATATTTGCAGTACAGCTTCAACATCACGCTAGACATCGGCTGCCAACTTTTCAGTTGATCTTTGTTCATGTGATTGAATCACTTATCTTTGTACCTGTAAGCATTCATCTATATCAAATAACTGTTAGCTGTTACCAAGACTTTCATCCAGTAAATCCTGTGTTTTATTATGTTAATGGTTTATGATTTGCTTATATATCACTTTTAGCTGGAATTTTCCTTTTTGGTAATTATTCTGGAAGTAGTTTTCAGCTGGACTTGATGATTGCTAAAAGTGTAGATGTCCTCTGCAGATAATGATTGGCATCTTGTTTTTCCTGTTCGAGTTTTACGATGATCAGCTACTGGCTTTCATGGTCTTAATTCTTGTTTGGTTGTGTGAGCTATTTACACTAATAAGGTTTTTCTCTCTCTCTTGACATTTTTATCAAAACCTGTTTGTTTCTTGTTTCCGGTTGATGTGGACATACATTGGAGCTGATCCAAGCTCTTGATATCTGTTTGCTATGATTGTATATATTGAAAACAAAGTTCATCCTAATTAAGAAATTTGAATTCTGTGATGATTTGCTGTTAATGGTCTTAATTCCTGTTTTATTTTTTATCTTGCTTGTATAATGATATTTATACCTTGTCATTGATTGCAGTGTACGGACACCAATATCCATGAAGTTCTTTCCTCGCTTCTTTCTGCTTTATTTTCTGGTTTTTCATATCTACTTCTTTTCATATGGCTATGGTATGGACATCTCTCTCTCTCTCTCTCTCTCTCTCTTTCTGTAACTGGAAATTAATTGTCTGAGAATACTGCTTAATTTCAGGTTTTTCCTATCTGGCTCTTTCTACAACTGCAGCATTTATGCAGCACTTAATCCTGTATTTCTGGAATCGATTCGAGGTAATGATAGAAACATTAATACACTGGAGGCCAATATTCCTGTCACATCGATATATATATTCATCAACTGGTTTTAACAATAAGTTTCTACTCATTGTCCTTTGTATATGCCATTACAACTTTCTTAATGAAGTTTTGTTCTGTTTGACCTCAGGTGCCTGCTTTGCTAAGGTTTCTACAGAACAGAAGATCACAGCTTCAACAACACCCAGACTTCCATATTACCTCCTCAACCATTCTTGCATCAACTTTACACATTACTAGATTGAACACTGGGAATCAAGGCTCAGTTAATACAGACATGACTTCTGGTCCTACACCAAGACCTGGTACGAACCAAGATGTGTCAACAACTGCAGTAGGAGCACGGCATTCAGAAAATGATAACCCTGACACTGGCAACCCTATGCTGGTTCCAGGTCAAACCGATATGCGGCAAGCAGAAACTGGTCCCAACCCTGGGACGATGAATTCGTTTAGTTCGCTGTTGCTGTGGATATTAGGAGGGGCTTCTTCTGAAGGTCTCAACTCATTTCTTTCCATGTTTAGAGATGTGAGAGACCAAGGACAGGTTCATGAGGAATCCAGCAGACCCGAAAACCGAGCAACTCAGGATGTGCAATCATAAGACTGTTGTATAAAGGGATTCAAACGTTCACTGTTTTCAATTGTAGAGTTTTTTTTTTTCCCCCCTTGATTGAGCATGCGTATCATAGTCTGTATAACAGTATTTTTTGACATAGAAATGGATCGTGTGTAACATTTTCCACGCCAAACTCCTGCGTTTTGATAGCCTGTCAAACCCTTCACTTTGGCTGAATAGTTTTGAAGCGTATTTATTTATTTTTAGTTTTAGTTTTCACGGTTTTCTTATATGTTACAATGTTCTTGTTTAGCTATCGTTAATCTCTGGAGAACTTATACGAGGACTACCTGGAGTTTACAGAAAAGGCCCAATCAATCTTAAGGAGAAGGTCCTCGGTTTTCTCTTAATTCGCAATATACCGACTATAGCCGACCATCCTTAGACTTAGTTTAATAAATACTTACGTATTTGGGATTATTATTTTGGTAACTGCTGAAATGTAAAAATAGATATTTGGCAAGTGCGGTTGTGGTTACTGAAAAGAGATAGAATGACTAAAAAATTCATTGATTTAATAAATTATTAATTATTATATAAATAAGTAAAAAATATTATTAGTCATATAAATTTAAAATTACAAATAATAAAATATTAAATTAAAATAAAAAATATAAATAAAATAAATTTAGTAAATAAAATATTTCATAAAAATATATTATTTGTCATATTTATTAAGAGTATAATGGAAAATAATACTTGTAGTGAAAGTTATTAATAGAAAGTAAAATTTTTACTGCATAAGTAATTTCCTACCGTAATCCTCTTTTTACTTATTGATTTCTATGGTACCACTGTACTTTTCTCCAACCTCTAATTGTTTACCGCAATTTAAAACATGTGACTACGTTTAAAAACTGCAGTAAATAAGTATTTATCTCTGCTACATCGCAGATCCAAACGTAACCTTAGTAACCTTTGTTTCTTTGATTTTAGCAAAGTATAAATTCTCAAATCTAGTTGATATATAATCTATGCGTATGCTAACCTTTTTTTTTTTAAACAGAAAAAGTTGTTATCATTTAGATGTGTACTAGGTAAATTTTTAAATTGACGCAATAATCTATACATTACGTCAATCGGATACTTCGCACTAAACAAGTTTTGTATAATAGGCTCAATCGAAAGAGTGTAAATAGAAAAATTTAAACATATAACTTTGATCTCATGCTCCATACTCCACTGACTCAACCATTCCCTAGAGAGTTGCTAACGTTGAATATCTATATATTATGTACATATTTAGATAGCCGTCCTATAAAAATTTAACAAGTGCCACTTTTTAATAGTAACAGTTATCTAAAAATCTGATCTAATAACTAATAATATTTAGCAATCAAGACGTTAAAAATGATAAAATTTTGTATCCTTACCAACGCTTTCATAACTGGACAGTAATTAAATAAAAGATATAAGATTTAAAAGGTTCGATCATTATTAAAACGTCATAATATTAGTTAAAAATTGAATAAAATTAAAATTTTAAAAATAATTGAAGAAGAATATCTTTACCCATCGAAAAATTTACAATTTAATTAAAAAAAATTGTTAAATAAAATTTAATCGATTTATTTTTGTTATAAAAATTAATTAGTTTACGAAAACAGAGTAATTAATCAATAAATTTATTGACTTTTAACAATAAAGATTATTAAATTAAATTAAACCAAAAAATTAAAAATTGAATTAAAAAATTAAATAATTTAATTTTTTCACTTTAAATAGGTCTAATTAGTTCGATTTTTAAAATATTGACACTTGCAATTATCCTATAATATTACACGTATAATTATAATTTTTCAAGGCGTATAATGTTTGAAATACAAATTAAATAAAATATGATAAGTCCTTTTAATAATTATTCAATGCATTTGATGAAATAAAGTAAAGACTTTAAGACTTTATATTAAATTTTCTCTTTTTATTGCAAATTAAAGTCTCTTAACAAAATTAAAAAAGATTATTTTTAATTGAAACATGTAATGATCTTATTTCGTATAAGTCTCCCAATAAATTATTTAAAATATTTTTAATTTAAACATGATTTTAATATTAAAAGTTTATTTTTGATTTTTATACAAAAAATTATTTTATAATTCAAAAGAAAGAAAATATTTTGAAATAAAAATTTATTATTCTCATTGAAAAATATGCTAAAATAAATGTATATAAATTATTTTAACTAAATAAGTGTTATTGAAATAGGTTTTCTTAAACAGTTACCCTCCTCAGTGGTTCGACGTAAAGCAACCCAAGGGAGAAGAGGTTTGAAGTTGAACCAACAGAAAAGCGAGCCCATTTCATATCTATTCAAGTAGTTGGAAGAAAGTTACCCGCTGCTTATCTTTGTCCTCTGTATCACCAACCTGCCGCCGTAACTCAGTACGTATTTCCGTCCTCGCGGCGCTGGTGGTTTTCTATTTAAGTCGTTGGCTAAGGTTGTTGTTTTCTCGTTTTAGTTCTTGTTTTGTCTTTATCTTTTTGTGCTCTCCTAATGTTTTAGAGAAGTTCCATTATAGTGTTTTGTTGATAGAAAAGTTATAAGCTTGGAGCTTTATTTTGGAATTTCGGATTTTAGTTTGGTTTCTTTTGCTTTAATTTTTACAAAATCAATTCGGGCTCGACCTTGTTCAACTGATTGTTTCTCTGTTCCTTTATTCATTCACAAAGGTATGTTAAAGATCAATTATAGGAGGCTGAAGGGTAGTCAAAACTTTCGCCTCAGGCTGCTATTGGCTACTCTTTCCTCTACTCCTGTTATCTTTGAGGCCATCAGGGCAGATGAAACGCTTCCAGGCCTCCGCCCCCATGAGATCTCCCTTCTCCGCCTCCTTGAGAAAGTTTCTGATGACTGCATAATCGAAATTAATGAAACTGGTAATGATACCAAACCTGATTTCTCTTTGTAATGTGGATACAGATGGTTCATCTGAGCTGGAGCTCTAGTCATGGCCTTGTTTGTAATGTGGCACTCTTTTATGAGGAGAAAATATTTTGCTTTAAGTTGTTTGCCATGTTACCCTTCCATGGAATAAAAAGTTTACAAACACAAAACTGAATTTTGTATGCATCAATTGGTAGGAATGCATGTAATTAGTGCCAAGGCTTCATGTTGTTAATGCGTTTGCAAAATTATTTCTGAATATTGATCCTTCATCTTGATTATACACTTTCCGCGCTAGTCTTCTTTGCAGTGATGTGGATTGAGTAATCAATGCCTGCTTGATTCTTCCTGCAGGCACTAAGTTCAAATACAAGCCAGGGATTGTAATGGGTGGGAGAAATCTTGTGCATGATTGTGGCATTAGTCGATCAATTGGTTATTTCTTGGAACCCCTGATCGTTATTGGTTTATTTGCTAAGAAGCCCCTTTCAATAAGGCTGAAAGGTATCACAGTCTTTCTGTTCATTAAACTTTGATTTGCCAACATGTTAGTTTGGGTTAATGATGCTTAGCAGAAAGAAATAGATGATCTACCTCCTTTAGCAAATAACCAATGACGTTGTATGAAAAATAAGGTAAAAATAACGGCCGTGTGTCTCATTGAATACCATGAATCTGATGTACCTAACATAGATTTCCTAGTAAAATTAAGGTTTGACCTTACATTTATGTCCAGCTTCCAATCTTAATGTGGCTTATTATTGGTGCACTTTTAGACTACTTTTTTCTTTTTTGATTGAGATGAGTTACATGTCACTTTCAGGAATTACAAATGATTCCAAAGACCCATCTGTAGACACTTTTCGTTCAACTACCTTACCTATGTTGAAGCAATTTGGAGTTCCTTCTGAAGGATTGGATCTGAAAATAGAGAGCCGTGGTTCTCCTCCTCTTGGTGGTGGAGAAGTTGTTTTGTCAGTTCCAATTGTCCAGAGTCTGACGGTGAGACATTGCATCGGAAAAGTTTTTTTTCCTTGTATTTTTCAACTTGTTGACATACTTTTTAGTACAGGCAGTAAACTGGATTGATGAGGGGATGGTTAAGAGGATCAGAGGAGTCTCTTTTTCAACCAGAGTGTCTGTGCAATTTGAAAATGCTATGATATATGCTGCTCGTGGAATCTTTAACCGTCTGCTTCCTGATGTACACATTTTCACTGACCATAAAGCTGGTCCACAGGCTGGAAAGTATGCCTTTCTTCCATCATACTTGCATATAGTTGTTTGTTTGATAGTGGATGTTATGTTCCTTTTTGAAATTTGTCACGTCAATCATAGTATACCTAACAAAGACATCGATCTAATGACAGCTCTCCTGGCTATGGAATTTCCTTGGTTGCGGAAACTACCTCTGGGTGCTTCATATCAGCTGATACCACAGTTTCGTATGCTCGAAGAGATGGTATAGACCTAGAAGATGAGGAGAAGAATGAACTGACGCCTCCTGAGGAAGTTGGTGTGCAAATTGCTTCTGTTCTTCTTCAGGAGATAGAGCAAGGTGGAGTAGTAGATTCAACACACCAGGTTTGTGTTTTTTTTGTACTCTATAGTATCTGCCCCTTGGTTTCAATGAGCCTTTGGACACTTCAGTTCTGTCAATCTATTGTAAACCCATTTTAAGATGAGTCGAATGTGCCAATTATGCCTTGTTTACTATGGGTGATTGATACAGCACCTTTTTGTGCCTTTAATTTTTGAGTTCGTTGGTTCCTAAAGCTTCCAGGGGGTTTATTGTTTTCCTTTGTTAAATAAATCTATTGTTGAAAAGGTCTTTTCTGAAACTTGCCAGCATAATCTGGGTGGAAGTCAGATCTCTTTGGTTGATTTTCCCTTTGATTAGCTTCGTATTTTTCGCTTCATTCAGTATGCAAGAGAGTTCTAGGAAATCCCCGATTTTTGTTTACGAGAGTCTTATCTTTCAGCTCACTGGCTTCCCCTGTCCTTGGTGCTTAACGTGGCTTTGAAGCCTAGGATTTGCATCCTGTTGGCTGCAAACCCAAGATTTTTAGCAACGTACTGGAGAGTAACCACTTTAGAGAAGACTGTTTGCCCGGATTTACAATGATATGCTATCTTGTATTTTCTTTCTGCCACCAGTATGATCGGCTTTAATTCATTTTATTTTTATAGGGCTTGCTATTCCTCTTATGTGCATTGGGTCCACAAGATGTTTCAAAGGTTCGTGTGGGAAAGCTCTCACCCTATGGAGAAGATACGTTGAGGCAGATCAGAGATTTTTTGGGTGTTAAATTTGTGATCAAGCCAGATACATCAAGGACAATAATACTTAAATGTGTCGGAAGTGGGTTGAAGAACCTTTCCAAGAAAAGTTCATAACTATGGTTGGTACTTACAAGCCATCGCATGTACTGGACATTGCAGCTTTTTATGCTGGCAATTGAAATTTTGAGGTTGCCCAATGAAGATGTAATCATGTTCTTTTGTCCTAATTTTTGAAATAGATTTTCCAACTCTTAGGACAGCAAAGAGGCTTCTTGAGATGAATGTTTGCATTCTCCTGATAAAAAGTCCTTATGTTTAGATTAGTTATGCTGGTTATTGATTACTAGTAAAGGGTAATCAAGCAGGTTAGCTAGCAGATTAAGCACACTATTAACGAGCAGAAAGACCTTTTAGCTAATTGAAATTTAATATAAGATAATGGAACTGCACCTGTCTTATACTATAACCCAGTCCCGTAACGGCTTATTGGTAAAAACTCTGCATCTTCATTAGATAAGAAGATTCTAATGTAAAGAGAATCAAAATCAAGGCATTAGTACAAAGTATAAGCAGCTACTACCATTGTGTTTTCATGCCAGTGATTTCCTCTGCCTGCAAAAGAGTTTCCTCATGAACAGTTGCTGAGAAACAATTAGGCAGGCCAGATATATCCAGCTCCTTGAATTCCTTACTACGAGGGTTGTACAAAACCAGAGAGCAGCTTTCATACTCCAGCAAGATTTCTCCATTCTTCAAGAAGCAAAGAACTTGGATGGCTTCCTTGATTGGCAGTCTGAAATCAACGTTTTGTTTGAGTTTACGAGGTAAATAAGTCCCAATGACGTACTCTTTCATCCAGGACTCCTTCACCGAGTATTCTTTCATGATCCATATCTCAATTTGTCCTTCAGGACAGCAAACAGCAGCGGAAAGACAGCCTTGTAATGATATTAGATGAAAGTTGCAAGAACTGAGACTACCACAACTGGGGAGCTCTATTTCCTTGAACCTTTCTTCTCCTAGATCAAACGAAACTATATGCAAACTATGGTGAGGTAGATACTCACGTCGCATAGTTACCCAATGGAGAGCCCCATTTGACAGGGCTTCACTTGATATCCCATCTACTCTCCAAGCAATTGTTCCTATGCTTCTCCATGCATTCATGCCCAGCGTGAAAACTTGCACATCTGATTCCTCAAACCATCCAACAAGCGACAGATAGCTATCTTTATTAACATAGGATGTTATTCTGACAACTTTGTACTCCTTCGTTATGGGATGATAACCAAATCCAAGAGTTACCTCTTGCTCATGGTACGAGATTGGACGAGGCAGTCTCGTGTGAGATCCAACGAAAGGATTGAGAATGTACATAGGATCTATATGAAGTGCATCAGATATACATAACAGGCCATTACACGAACCTATGATATTGTGATCAGGCAAGATAGAAGTAACCCTCGAATCAATCCTTGTCGCCTTGTTCAACAAGCCTTCAGGCACTCGGGCAGATGAAACATGATATAGTTTGTTTCGGATTGGTGAGTTACGGTGAAGAATAAGACATGGATCTTTGTTGATTGCTCGTGTGTGGTACAGAACACAGAGACGAGGGTCTTGAACCAATGCACACCAAGCTTTGCATACGCACTTGATTTGCATAAGACAAGTCACTGGCAACCTGGACAATATGTCAAGAGCTATCTCTATGGGAAGAGTATCCATCATAGACTGCTTTTCTCAGGATTTTGGTAGTCAGGATCACCGGAATGAAAGAAGTAACCGATGACAGATCACTGGTAACCGATAACAATGAACCTTCAATGGTCGTGTTAAACTTGTATCATCTTCTTTGGGAAACCCACTCCAGTAATAGAATAACTGAGCCAAGCGCACAATGAGTTCGTTTCTTGGAGAGGATTAGTAAGCCAACAAAGCATATATTATAATCTATGAATCTGTTCCATGGAAAGCTGGGCTGAAACTTCAAAGTTTGAAATTAAGTATGCCAGACATTTTGGCAGAGGATCCCTTTGTCTGTAATGAATAAATATCGTCCAAAATCCGAACACTTGTGTCAGAGTGTGGAGTCAGCTTCTTTTGGCGCAAGCTGGTGTCGTGTTTCGTAAAGTTATTTTAAAATATAAGGAGACATCATATTCATATCGCGTGCATTAGTAAACGTCAAGTTGCCTCCAAACTCCAAAGCGAGCACTTAGCAGAGCTCGTGCTTGTCCACATCAATCTGATGGGCCATCCTACAACGTGAAAAAGAACCTCAGACAAATGGAACTAGGAATAGGGATTGGTGTTCAAGCAGGCATGAAGCGTCGGATTGGATTTACTGTGCCACGTGCCACTTACTCAACGCCATCTCATCCGGGCAACCGCTGAACCTTTTCTTACAAATGAAATCCTTTACTATGGCATTCTGATTATATAATATTTAATTTTATTTACATATTTGTATTAGAAACTTTTACGTGAATGAGAATTTTTTTTAACATAATATCAGAATATCTATTTCCCTTTTCTTAAGGTTTTATTCTTTTACCAGGTGGTTCAAATCTTCAACTGTTAAAAGAAGGAAAAAAAAATAGGCAAAAAATAATAAAAACAAATAATCTGTTCCCTCGTAAAAAGTTTGAACTATCAAGTCTTTTGATTGGAATACTAATCTCTCTCGCATCATATGAACATCAATCCTAGGAAACATTTTTTAATGTTTATGTCGAAAAGCTTGATGGATCTTAAGGGCAAGAGTTTTTAAACCTTGCCGATACTGCTCCGCCAAAACTTGGATCTTAAGGGAAAGAGTTTTTTGACCTTGCCGATACTGCTCTGCCAAAACTTTAGATCATACAGCACAAGAGATATCAAACTTACCTACAAAACAACTCATGTTTTTGGTTTCCAAGTAGCTATATTTTATACAAAATTTTAGTTTAATTGACATGGGTGGATACGTATATAAATGCTATACTTCTAAGTACCGATTAAGATACGAAAATATAGTTTCCATCAATCATCGCCCCAAGCATCATCCTTCATTTTTTGCCTTGTAACTATGCGATTCTTTCTGGCTTCTTCCTGGGTCTTCAGTTCCCTGGAACCAAAAGCTGTTGATGGCAATTTCAAGCCCATTCCCTGTGCAATTAACCTCTGTGCAGTTCTTGCAGATGTTCGCGGCCTTTGTCGAGGAGGTTCTAGATCTAAAAGATCAATTTCATTAGCCAAGTATAGTATGATCGTAAGTAGAAAGCTATTAGAAGCAGATAGTTCTTTCTACTCAATATAGCACATTCAAGCATACAAAATCAGACAATAACTGCACAACATTTACAATAAATTTTAGCTCCACAAGGTTCCTATCAGACCTATAACCAAATTTAACCTCCATCTGAGAACAAAGAGCATCTGCACATAAGTTCTCAACAAGAAGCTCTAGATATCATTACATGTTGAAGACCTGAGTTTAGATCACGTCCCTGCCTAGTTGCATTTCAATTTAACCGAAAGCCAGAAGAGGATGTCAAAAGTACTATGAAAAATGGGATAGCCGTTATTAAATCTTCACATGGATTGGAATGGGGTTGGGGTGTAGGTATCATTACCCCCTCGTCGTGCAACCCAAAACTGACGAGCTAAATTTAGAAAAAGTATGACAGAATACTTGAATGAATATTTTTCAGGAGCAAGATGACAGTAGCAAGCCCTCCATATTCTCACTTCAATTTAATTGCTGCCCACATAAGTAACTATGTTACAGCACTGAAGTTTGATAGGTCCATAGTTTTTTTACTTCCATTAGGTCAACAAAATGACTTCTAAATATTTAGTAGTCAACGTATTTTTTCTGTGAAGAAGCAAGAGTAATTGAAATGTCATTTTAATCCCAAAACAATTTTTGAATCATAGTAAGAAAAGCTATGATACTAACACTAAAGTTTGTAAAGGGTAACATAATATCCAAGAATCAAGTCATCTGACTGCCATTCCTTAAGGAGTGCATATTATACTTGAGCAATCGTTAGCTTAGAGGCACTAACTCACCATGATGCTCAAGCAAACTGAAAATGGCACATCCAAAGATGAATATATCTTCCATCATAAGTATAAAAGTCATTCACCAAAAGAAATTTCAAAGGCTACAGTAGCAATTCATGACGAATTTGATGGTCACAAAATTTACATAGGGATATGTGTGGCAAGATTACCTTTCATCGATATTGAGTCCATAAGGATATCATCCACTTCAAGTATGCGCATGGTGAATGGAAATTTAACCTGCTTCCGGGCCTCAAGTGCTGCTTAGGAGATTAAAACTGTAAATACAAGCAAAGGCTAAAAGGCTAATAATGAATTAGAATATGAATATCAAATATGCATGCATGCCAACAGCATGCACAGAGAACAGTATAAATAGTATGAAGCACTATAAAGGTGAAAATACAATGTTTTAGAGAACCATCAATGAAAATGCATGACAAACAAAACAGCTACCAGGATAGTATGAACAAGGAACAGAGAAGGAGAAAGAAAGCAGTTCTCGTGCACCAATTTTCTCCACTTTAAGCAGAATGTTTTAGATAATAGATCTGTATGAGCACAAACAATCAGGAATTCCATAAATAACATACGGAAAACAAAAGCGAGCCTAAACCATTTTCAATATCAAGATTGTAACAGTTGCTACATCAGTAGTGTCTGAAAAGCTTAGCAATCACAAAAGGGAAAAAGACTCCACAAACAAAGACAAAGGGCCAATATATTCATCAATTTTCTTTTTCTTTTTTAGACTTCAAATTGTAAATACCATTGTTGAAAGAATTTAAGAATGCTACACGTATGTGATAAACAATTTACAAGTTGTACGTAAAAGAAAGACACAATCTAGAACCATCAATTATAGTTGCATTCTTTTGTAGATTATTCGCATGAAAAATGTTAATGCTGCTATACCAAATACCATTAACATGCAATCTGACAAAAACGTCCAACATGTTGTACAACATATTTGTTTTCAACATGAGGAAACAGAAAAGGACAGTAAATTTAGTTACCAATTGGTGGTGCTCGAAATACTGCAAGGGCTACTGTATCATTTACCCAGCGAATCACAACTCCATGGTCCCTGAAGTCCTCAAAATGCTTTTCTAGGTCTATTGTCCTAGTACTTGGTGGAAAGTCGGCCAAAACAAGGACATGGTGTGTGCCATATTTAGCTGGATTCAAGTAATGGACTCATGAGACATCCAATGCAACAGTGACAAACTTTTTTTTTCTGGAGGAATATTAGTATATGAAAAATATAAAACTTCAAGATAATTAAATTAAAAAACTGCATAAAACCAGAAATAATTTATCTTGGAAGTGGTACACTCAATTTGTTAAAATTGAATGGGATGCTCAACCTTCCGTAACGTTATCAATGTCTTTTAAACTTATGCTTTCCAAATTTTAACTATTAGCAAGTTATATGATGACTATTATGACTGTAACAGCATAAGTCTACATCGAGTATTCATTAAAAATAGTGTTTATTGAAGATCAAACAAGACAATGTTAGCAGCTGTTTAAAACTAATGGCCAGAAACATTAGAAAATATACTTTCAAGAATTTAGAGAAATTAAATACATATGGAATTGACAAAGTGATTAGTAAAAATATGACATAGAGGTAGCTTCATTCATGGCCATCAGTTACATTCCTTTATCAATAATAGAGAAGTCACTTAAAGGATAAAAAAGCACCTATGAAATCTAGTTCAGACAGGCAAACTTTTTCTAAATCAAAGTGGCTTTTTTTTTTCCGTAAGAAGCAATTGAAAATAAAACCAAACTGAAAATAACAACTAAAGGATCCAATGATATTATATATATATACTTGTAAAAGGAAATTTTATATCATGCCATGTGAAAATTGACTTTTTTCAAGCCAAAGGGAATGAATGCCGCTCAAATAAAAATTCCATAAGAGAAGAGCCTGCAAAACTTTCAACAGCTTTGATATGGTTTGTCAAGGTAATAGGGAATCGTATTAAAGCTCATATAATAAATAATTGTAAGACATAAGACTAATTATAGCCTAATATTCCTTATAACAGTTCAGTCTAATAAAAAGTGCGACAGATGTACATCTAGATCCTTTCATGGCTTTCTAGTTTAACAAGATTAATATGCAGAGGGAATTCTAAGGAGCCCTCTAAATATCTATAGAATTATTTTTAAGTACAATATCAAATAAATGAATTGATCTTTTGCTCTAAGAATAATTCTTAGGCCTGCTAATGTAAGGTTAGTTGTCTTTCTTTATAATTTATTTTAGTTCACTTTAAACAATAATAATCCAACCAGAACTTCAACAACTTCTAGCCCAAAGTTTTCCAAAAAGCTAGAGAGTTAACAAATATTCCAGTTTTAATTAGACTTTTCCTTTAGCTTTCGATTAAGGACTCAGAATACATGTACAAAAGATATTATCTCACTTTTGTCAATCAGGATAAAGATAACTGAATGCAAACTTTATCATGCCCTTTAAAACTAACTAGAATGTATTATTAAAGACAATACAATAGAAATAAGTGTAAAGAATGACTCAACATACAGTGATTTCACGTACCGTTGAAAACAATAATCAACAATCCACTAATTAAAATAAATCAGCTTTTCTTAGAGGAACAATTCACTCCCAAAGGTAAAGACTTTCAACAGCATAAAAAGTTTATCAAAAAGAAAAAGAAAGGCAAAATGATATTACTCATGATACTTTATTCCAATGAGAAATGACAAATATCTTACAATGTTTTGGTTCCACAGACTGCTGCTTATTTTGTTCCACATCAGCATCATCCACACCATCAACGGAAGATGCCTCGTGTACATTGTCACTGTAGAATCCATTCTTTCTGTATGAGAAAGTACCCCTTCCACGTCGATGACAAGTTTGAACATTGGCATCATCTAAGGAAATATTTGATACACCAGTTAAGCACTCTAAGGATAGCAATTCATTGGGTGCACGATCTGCAATAGCTTCCCAATCTGTTAAGTAGATTTAGATGGTTATCATTTTAGTTTTAAAATTGAAAAACAGCCGAATTAGGATAAGAAGACATGATTTGATACTGCACCACAAAAGAAGAACAGCAGAATGAACTTTGACAAAAGACAATTTCTCCAATCCTTCATGAGTCTTTTCTTTAACAGGAAATAGAACATACTGCAAACGAATGTGGAGATATGTGGTTATGACACTTGGATACAAAGTCCGTAATTTTCAAACCACAACGATCATTCCAACTTTTAAAGTTGTCAGACCCTAAGCAATTATTACCGATTATTCGAAAGATCCCATAGTTTTAAGCAGGCACAACCACATTGACTTTGAAAGTTTGTGATCCTAAAACCTAAAGACAACCAGTGAAAACTGATACAGGGAATAGTTTGGAGAATCCTTTATGACACAATGACTTCAACATGAATTATGTTGCAAGCCATTGAACGTGGGCCTAGGGCTACTGCTACAGAATAATCTGCATCTACAAAAGCACCAAAGCCAGATTTTAATGTTTGCACTGTTGAATTTATTTTAAAACCGTTGATTGTACTCCAGTCATGCACATGAAGAGGAAGGGAAATCAGCAGAACATCTAAAGTATTTGCATGACAAATTTTAACAACATATGACTGTTAAAGTTTGGGATTATTCTTCAGCAAAAAACAACAACATAAACCTAAAAGAGAACAAACCAAAAGAAAAAAAGAAAAAGCAGTCAATCAAAAGAGACATACCATCATCTGAAGACCCGTTGAAAGAAGCATCATCAAGTGGTTTCAAGGATTGCTCAAAATTCCCTTCACAAAAAAATTTTAAAAAAATCCACATACAAATTCTTTTACTTTCTCCTACTGGAGAAACAAAGCAGAACGCTTGATCAAAAAGATGAAAAGACTAAGGATCCCAAGATATACACCATAAGTAAACGATCCATCACCAACTGCCCCACGATGAGACGAAGCAGCATTCGATTTTGAACCTTCATTTTCCTTCAAGCCTCTCTTCACATTGTCAGTATCACTGAGAAGAAAAACCATCAACAAGTAGTTTCCAAAGAACAGAGAGGCCGGCAAATAAAGTAACAGCTCGAACCCACAACGCTATAACAATATATGAACTTCGCAAAAACAATGAAAGGAAAAGAACTAGAAGGCTAAATTTCGCTACATTTTTGCCCATCTAATCAATCAAAGACTCAAAAAAAGAAAACAGACACAAACTTTTCTCAGCAAATACACAGTAAGCAAAAAGAAAGCAAGAAACATAGAATACCATGGCGGATGAAGGGCCTGCTGTTTGAGAATAGAAGCGCGAGCAAGGAGTTCATCGGATCTAAGAGAGAAGTGTTTGGAAGAGTAGAGGTTAGCTAACTCGGTAAGAGCAGAGGCTAATTGGAGATCCACTGATTGGGATGATGATGATGATGATAGGCGGAGGTTTTCAAGTTTGGAAACAGAGGCTTCGAGGAGAGAGATGGCTCCGTCGGTGTCGCCGGCGGCCACCAAATCTTCCAGTTCCTCGCTCCAATTGGGGTTTGGTTGTTTTTCTGCTTTCTCCATTCGCACACCTTCAGCTTGTTCACTGCCTACCTTTCGTGTTTATTGGCAGGTAGCTTGGTATCTGGCCCGGAAACCCGACCCGATTCAAGTCCTAACCAGCAAGTTTTTATGAATTTTCTAGTTTTTTTACTGAAAAAGTCGATAAAACAAATTATTACTTTTAGACAATAGATTAACATAAATCTTTATTTATGGAACGTGGTGGATGTCATTAACATGCATGCCAAATTGGTAGGGACCATCTAATCAAGCCTCTAATTTTAATACAATTGGTATTTAATTTAACAATAATTATGAAGATAAAATTGCTGAATGTAAAATTGAATTTTAATATTAATTTAGTAGACCATCCAGTTAAAACCCTAATTTAATAAATTATCATTCAATTTAACAATAATTAAGAAAATAAAATGTTGATTGTGTTGAAGAAAGGAGCTTATTAAACTCATACAATTATTAGTAAGTCACGAATTTACTTCATTCAAATATTCCCACAAAATTATTTTTTTACTAAAATTAACACAACTAATATAAATTTTAATGGATAAAAAATAGATGAAAACAATCCGTAGGGCAAAGATATATACAATTTTAAGTAAAAAAACCTCCTCAATGCGAAGAGAAAAAACCATAAGACACTAAATCTTCTAAATTGCTCCACTGCAATCAAAGAAGGTTACAAAATATCCAACTCGAACAATCACCAACATGTACAAGGTCCGGTCCACATTGTAAGAACCAACCAACGAAAACACAAGAGAAGAGAAGAGTTGAAAACATCAACCAAACATAGGGGTTCCATGCAACAACGATTTTCAACAAACCAAAGCAGATAATAAGATCTCCACTATTCAGAACAAATGCTTGCATGTCCCTTATGTGCTTTCTGAAAATCAGCTCAATCGGTCCATGTTTGACCCTCTATCCATTAAATTGATCAAAACTGCGAGGCTAAAAGTTGCTCAGAATAAACAGCCCTCAAAACTCACCACTCTCTTCTATTTTTCCACACTAAATTACACCTAAAGTGCAACAATAAGAAGCTTATATGTGCCCTAAAAAACAAGCCTTGGGCTTGGGTCAAAAACCCCAATTTGTTGCTCCTAAAATAAGAGAACAAGCATGCTATTTTCTTTTCCACATAAGAAGGGACTCATAACCTAACAAATCTCCCCCTCCTAATTAATGGCCATTCCGACAATAGTACAATAAGTCTCAAAATTGCCTCTTGGTAATAGTTTTGTAATCATGTCATAACCATTGTCATTGGTCTAAATTTTCTCCAAATTAAGAAACTTAACATCATGAAGATCCTGAATCAAATAATACCTTACATTAATATGCTTTGACTTGCATAAAAGTTGGATTATTAGCAAGATAAATCCTGCTTTGATTATCACAACATAACGTATACCTCTTTTGTGTAAATTCAAACTCACGAACAAAACGTTTCATCCAAAGCAGCTATTTATATGCCTCTATTCATTGCTATAAACTCATCTTCAGTTATCAGGCCATTGCTCCCCCAGTGAAAGTGACCAAGTAACCCGAAGTAGACTTCTTAGAGTCAATTTCACTCGCCCTATCAATATTCTAGTAACTGACAAGAATAGGCTTCTCACCCTAATATTGATCCGCATTCCAATGCTCTTTTTCGAGATTAGGGAGAAACCTATTAACTAGGCTAAATGTATGAGCTATATCAGGCCTTGTACATATCATTAAAGTTGCAAATATCGTACCGAACTTGATATCGGATTGACTTTTAGTACGGTACTGTACCGATACCAGTTAATATCGGGTACTATTTCGGATAATTTTTTAAATTTATAAAATAGTCCCTAAAATTTTATAAATTTTACAAAATAGTCTCCTGGTATATTATACAATTATATAATGTATACTTTACAACTTACAAGTTTACGTCAACCCTGTTTCTAAAAATCATAATAATAAATAATAATCACAATTAGTAATTTAATATGAAATAACAATACTTTTTAAATATTTCATATATAAATAATAACCACAATTAATATGAAAAAAGACAATCATCATAATACAAATATTAAAATAAGAACAGTCCAAAGTATTTAAAATATTACAATAATACAATTTTATCATTTTAATAAATAATAATTACATCAAAACATCCCATAAAAAGAACAATAAATATCCTTAACTATTACAATTTTATCATGAAGAAGAAAGAATCAAGTTGAAGTTAAACCTGAAACAAAACATTTACAATTACATCACATATATAGAATTTAGCATGAATTGATAAATATTAAATATAAGTAAAATTAAAAGAAGAGAAAAAAATAACCTGGAATGAAATTCAATCGTCAACTGGAGGATACCTGCTATAACTATACTGACTTCAGTTATCATTTGGTACAAAATCCTCATCATTGAGAGGAGCTTCATATCATTATCATTCAAATTTAATGTATCAAATGACATGTCAATACTTTCCCATTCAAGATTATCTTCCAAGTCATTGACATCTACCAAATTCAGTTCTTCAGAAACACAATCTACCAAAAGATCGATGTTATCAATGAAAATTAGATCAGTTGAACTACTTGTACTATTAAGACTCCTAATAAAAAATAAAATTTAATTTTTAGAAAATTATAAAAAAATTATATCGAAAATAATAATGATAATAACATATCTTTCCCCTCAATTCCCAAAATTCACATTTCCAATAATCACAAAACATGCATAAAATAATTTTTAATTCCAACAATTCCCAACAATTCTCATTTCCAACAATCACAAAGCATTCATAAAACAATTTTCAATTCCCAACAATTCTCATTTCCAACAATCACAAAACATTTATAAAACAATTTTCCAATGTTTTGAAAACTGGACCGAACCGACCGGTTGGACTAGTGAACCGGTGAATCGGAGCATGAAACGGTCCGGTTTAGCCCTTATTTTTTGTGAGTGATTGACTCGTTCATTTTGTGGTGGGACCGGCAAAAACCGCTGAACCGGTGAAAGAAAAAACAGGCCGGCTCATTTAAAATGAAGAGTTTTCCTTTAAAAATCAAAACTTTTACAACTATGGTGAATGAATATTATGATTATTGATCTTTTTTTTATCTTTTTGATGAAATATGACTAGTAAGCTTTGTTATCTTATTTTGTGTTGTGTTGGTGAACTTAAAAA
>JANQBM010000008.1:7001093-7011208 GCA_025594535.1 Erythroxylum domingense
AATTAATTATTTCCTTTTTTAATATTAATTTTTTACATTAATTTGATAACTATTATTACATCAACAATATTTATCAAGTATGTTTCCTTTTGTTACAGAAATAATTTTTTGGGATCCTCAATTGGACAAGATCGTATATCGAGTATGGGAGTCGAGAGCGTACACGATATCGCAATTTCGTTGGTGCAATACGCAGGGCGGCTATACGACCGCTTTTTATTTCTAAAGATATTTGGAGTCATTGGCTGACGTATTGGACATCACCTGCGGCGATGTCGATTTCACAGCGTAATTCAGTCAACAGACGTGGAAGACCCAAGGGAGAGAGTCTTCCTGTATATACGGGAAGATCTATTACCCACCAAGAAAATGCACAAAGACTTGTAAGTATCTACAATTAATAGTTATTTTCTCATCTCTTTTCTTTGCTGTATTTTAATTGAATTTGCTTTATAAAATCTATTTTAGTTATAATTAACATTTTATTCCTATGAAGGAAAAGTCTTTGGGCATGACACTTACACCCCGTCAACTGTTTCTGCACACTCATACTAAGAAGCATGACGGGGTGACATTCGTCAACGAACATTGTAGAGAAGTAAATGTAAGTGAGATTTATAATTTAATATTAATAATATGCTTCATAATTATCACTTACTAATATATAAACATTGCTTTCTGATATGATCAAATACAACAAACTATTGAGCGGCAGTCTCAGCAACCCAAAAATATTGATGAGGCTGACACTTACTTGGAAGCAGTTGATGGTAGGGATCGTCGTGGGAGGATATTCGGACTCGGATGATTCGCGAATACTTGTTATTCGCAATCCTCCACATCTAGTACAACAATATCTGCTAGGCGGTCCAACAACAATAAAGTGAAGGTGCTTGAGAGCACAGTGCAGACATTGTCCACTCAGTTGCAACAGACGTTGGAACAGATACGTCAGTTGCAAGAGTCGATAATTGTGCAACAATAGACGATAGCAGCGCAACAACAGTCGTTGGACATGTACGCTCAGCTCTGTCGGGAGATTGATGAATTGAAGGGTAAGGGCAGCAGGTCACCGCACCAACCAGATGATCCACCATCTCCTGATCCGTAGTGTAGTATTAGTCATTTAGTTTGTATCACAGATATTATTATTTATAATGTAATGTTTTTATTATCAATTAAGATATTTTAATTTTTAATCATTAATAAAATTTCTATTTAATTATTTCTATCAAATTAAATATATATTATAAATATTTATCTAATAAAATTTTCTGGCGGTTATAATTTAAATATAATAAAAATATATATTTTAAAAAATTTTAATCAAATATTTTACCGATGGAAACATCTATAAATTTCGTCGGTAATGTCTATACTATACTGACGGACAGAAATTTTGTCAATAATTATATAGCTTATTTACCGACGAAAATAACATTACCATCGGTAAAGTTACCGAGGTATTAAAAATATTCCGATGATAAATTTACATACGATTTAGGAACTTACAGTCGGTAAAGTTAGCATCGGAAAATAATTGTCTGTCGGTAACTTACGGACGGAAAAAGTGTGACGGTCGACAACTTATCAGTTGAAATTACCGACAGTTATTTCATTCCGTCGGTAAACTTACCGACAGAAAATTTCTTTACCGTCGGTAAGGTTAGCTACGGCCAAATTTACGACGGTTTTGTCTGTTAATATATTCTGTCGGTAATTTTTAATATCGACATAATATTTGTGATTTCCGTCAGTATTTTCCGTCGCTAACTCACTATTTTCTTGTAGTGATAGGTTGATAATAATAAGACTGAGAAGTATTAAATGACAAATCTGTATCATACCACCATCTAGCCACTGCCATATTGACATTGTGAGTTGCATCTCTTAATTGCATTGTACTATGAATTGAAGGTTGGGCTCCATAAGTTGTTCGTAATGCAAAGAAACTAGTCACATGCCTTCTTCTTTTCCTCACATCAGGTTCAGGTACTTCTTCTTGGGCCTGAGATGGAACATTTCCAGTACCATTACCACTACTACCTTCAACATTTCCACAATCACCACGAAAACTAGAAAACTAACTTCCACTACCAATTTCAAAATTTAACCTTTCCCTTCTATTTCTCTCATGTTGATATTCATCAACCAATGTTTTCATCTGCCACTTCACATCATGGCTTACTTTTTTACAAGGTTCCATATCTCCTTGAATCCCAGCTAAATGTTTTTTTAATCAGGTGATTTCTCCACCTTTCAAATGTTTGTTACAAAACAAGCAAATTGATTGGTTCCTTATATTGGGAATCAATGCAGCATGAGCCTAAGCTGAATCATTGTATCTTCCTGAAGTGGGTTGATCAGAAGTACTTGAACTTCCTTCCATTTATCTGTAAAAATAAATGAATGCATATATCAAAATACACAACACAAAATTTCATTACACAATATGCATATCCATCTTATATAATAGAGCTCATTTTGTATGATTATATTATATACAATTCAATTTCATGGAACATAATCATTAAACAATTTATATTTCCAACAATCACAAAACATTCATAAAATAATTTCCATTTCTAACAATAATAAAATATTCATATAACAATTTCAATTTCCAACAATTCTCATTTTCAATAATCACAAGACATTTATAAAATAATTTTCATTTCTAATAATTTCCAATAATTCTCATTTCCAACAATCACAAAACATTTATAAAATAATTTCCATTTCCAGCAATCACAAAACATCCAAAAAATAATTTCCAGTTCCTAACAATTCTCATTTCTAACAATCACAAAACATTCATAAAATAATTTCCATTTCCAACAATTACAAAACATTCATATAACAATCTCAATTCTCAATTGTTCCTAACAATTCTCATTTCCAACAATCACAAAATATTCATAAAACAATTTTCATTTCCAATAATTTACATTTCCAACAATCACAAAACATTCATATAACAATTTCAATTTCCAACAAGCACAAAACATTCATATAACAATTTTCATTTCCAACAATCACAAAACATTCATTAAACAATTTTCATTTTCAACCATTTCAAACAATTTCCATTTCCAACAGTTTCTATTTTCAACAATCACAAAACATGCATATAACAATTTCCATTTCTAACAATTTCAATTTAAAGTTTCAAACATGAGGATCAAGTTGAAGGGTATGATATGATTTACATAATTACCAAATAATGATTGACATATCTTATACAATTGTTCATTTCATACACATCTATTCATAACATGATGATCAAGTTGAAGGATATATTCATAACATAAGGATCAAGTTGAAGGATATAATTTCTTTAAAAATGTTTTCTTTCTTATTTAAAGCTTTGAATCTTCTTTTAATTTCTAACAAACCATAATATTATATACACCATTCTATATTTCTTTCTTAAATATAATTTGCTTTTACAATTTTTAATTGACATTAATAATTGGAATCTACAACTTGTTTCCAATTTGAAAAAAAGAAATTTTTTTTGGGATACATTTATTACATCACTACTCTCACATATTATCTATCATAAATATTTATGATACTCACACATATATATTACCAAATAATTCAAATTTAATAAAATTTATACTCAATCAATTATTTACCCAAATAGGCCAATACTATAATTAACTACAACCGAATTATTATTAATTTACAATTGCATAATTTTACACTCAACTAATTATTTATCTAAAGTCAATATTCAATACTCAAATACAAAAATAAAATACCATTTCACAAATATTAAGAAATCCAAATAATGATTTAAGTCTTTGCAAGTTTACATTTTTAATATTGTCGGTTTAAAATTTTAATTTAAGTTGTTTCAAATTTCAAGTTTCATATTACAAACTTTCAATTGAATGATTGAATCAATTCAATTCATCACATATTCATATGAGACTGTGCATTTCATTCATCAAAAAGCTTATCATAAATTATCATAAACGTCTCTTAATAGGATAAATTAAACTAATATTTATTTTATAACCAAACCAGAAATAAATCAACCAAACAATAATTCATCTCCAATTTCCAATCCAACCTACGCAAATCACAAAACCAAACAATAATTCATCTCCAATTTCCAATCCAACCAATGCAAATCACAAAACCGTAGTCTCACTCTCTCATTCAATTCAACTCCAATATTCAATTCAGAGAATCAGAAATCACAACACCATCCATATTATAACCATTCAACTCCAATTCGGAAATTCCAACCTAATACATGCAAAATCTCATTCAATTGAAACAATTCAACCCAAATCAAAAAATCAATTCCTAACCAATTCACAAATCCAACAAAAATCGATCACAATCAAATATGCAATTAAGCTTAACCAGAAAAAATTTTAGTAGCAGGAAACATAAAAAACACACCCAAAAATAGTTCTAACTTCGGCCTTCAGGTATAGACTTGGTGGTGGTGACTAGTGGAACGTTCGGTGACGGTGAGTAAAGCCTGTGGACTGTGGTGGTGGTGCGGATGTGCGATGACGACGTGGTGTGTAGCGGTGGCCATATGAATTTGGGCGAGGCGGCGAGCAACATCAACAACGTGGAGGTGGTGCGGACATACGGTCACCCGTGACCAGTGAGTGAAGCCTATGGATCAAGGACGTGCGAACGTGCAAGGAGGAGAACCGAAGGAGATACACCACCTATGTGAGAGAGAAAGAGTGGCGACGGTGGTTGGTCGGTGACTGGTGACTTGGTGAGTGAAGAAAAAGAGAGTGTTGGACCGTCGGTGTGAGAGTGAGAGAGAGAGATGAGAAGGTGGAACGTAGAAGATGAAAAGAGGCCTGCGACTGCAGGATTCAGGAGAGGAGGAAGACGAAGAAAAAAGAAATTCAACGGCGTTTTAAATTTTTGGGGTTAAAAGTTTTTAAATTGTAAATCAGTCCTCCCATTTTTCAAAAATTACGGTATCGATCGATATTTCAAATACCATCCGGTACCGAGGGAACGAGTACCGTTCTGTTTACCGACCAGTACAGTATGTACTGGCCAGTACCGTACAGTACTCGTTACCATGCATACTATTATGAAAATTAAACTACCCACAATTGAAGCATAAGGAACTTTCAACATAACCTTCTTTTCTTCCAAGATAAAAGGGCTCTGCTTAGCACTCAACTTAAAATGTATGGCAAGAGGCATACTCACCATATTAGCTTTGTCCATATTAAATATCTCAGGCATTTTCTTGATGTATTTCGCTTGTGATAATCACAACTCTCTGGCCTTTATGTCGCGAATGATCCTCATGCCAAATGATTGCTTTGCTGGCTCAAGATCTTTTATTTCAAAAGCCTTGTTAAGCTCTTATTTTTATCTTGCATTTTTTAATTTGTTCTGACTGATAATGAGCATGTAATCAATAAATAATAGTGAAATTATAAAACCATCGTCTAATAACCTCTTTAAGAATACGCAGTGATCTAAAAAAGTCTTTTTGTGGCCTTGCTCCCTTATAAAAGAATCAAAACCATTGTTGAGAGGCCTGCTTTGGGCTATACAAGCTTATCTTCGATTTATAGACATAATCTTCTTTGTCCTTTACCTTACAGCCCTCTGGTTGCTTTATATAAACGCCTTCTTTGAGATCATTATGAAGAAAAGCAGTATTCACATCGAATTGTTCAACCTCCAAATCAAGACTAGCTGTTAAACCCAAAACAACTCTAATAAATGAAATCTTCACAACTAACGCAAAAATCTCTTTAAATCTTCTCTTTTCTCTGATTACAGCCTTTGACAACATTTAGGGTTTGGAATTCCAGATTTTTCCTCTGTTATTTTGTTTCCATTTATCTTCTCTATCATATCATTTTGCATGTAAGGAATCAAGCTAATCATAGGCAAAAATCAAGGTAAAAGTGAGTGGTGTTCTCTTCATCTTTACCTTTTCTTGCTTTGCTTATGAAGAATTGTAATTATAAGGTTGGAATTGGGATTGAGATATGCATGTGAGGTGTTTCTAGTTGGTGAGTCAAACAAGTCAAATAGGAAGGGAAGAAAAGGCATTAGAAGAAGTACTTTGCCAGTTTTAAGGTTTGGGACTACACTTAGTTTAATTTCTCTTTGTGTGTATGTTTGAATGGATACAAAGATTGATTTGGATATGGAAAGGTTTATGGGATGGTGTTTTGGAGTTATTTTGGTGTTACTTTGCATGAAATTGGTTGAATATGACAAGAAAGTATCGTATAGTGAAATTCTGTCTTAGGTTTTGAATCAATCACATTGTTTGGGACATAATTCAACCTAAAGACCTCTAAATTTGGTTATTATAGTTTCATATGAAACCTAAAATGTAGAACTAAATATATCTAGAAGAGACTCTGACTTAATTTTGGCTTTATGCCATTGGAAGTTGAGATAAAAAATGGTGACCTGATGTTGCCCTTATTTTGGAGCAGTTTGTGATATTTGGTCTATCTTATGATTTAGAAGTCCAAATGGCCTAATTTTTAGTGATATAGAAACTAGAGACATAGGGAAGCAAATGTATATAATACCTCAAAGTTTAATTCGAACATTTTCTATATGCATATTAAAGAACAAGTAGTGGTATGAATGGAGAGAGTGTCTGTCACGACCATGACAAGGGTGTCACGATCGTGACACATCATCAAGATCCTTTGTCATGAGCGTGGCATGGCTATCACAACTGTGAACCAGTAGAAAGCTCTTCTATAATGACTGTAGGGGTCTTTTGTCACGATCGTGACCTTGTTTTTGTTTTCGATTTTTACCACATCTTATCCCAACCTTTTTGTATGTCACTAAAACTTAGCAACACAGTTGTAAGGGTAATATGAGACTCATCATGCACGTAATATGTATATACTTTAATGCTTTCATTGATGTATTATTAAACAAGAATGTGATCATAAAGCATATTAAATATGATTGGGCATGATAAACATTTTCAAATTATAATGCAAACATAAGGGAATGAGTTTGTATGTTATGAATTATTACTCTTTATTGTGACTCTGAAATGTAATTATAATGTTTTGATAATTGACTTTAACCTGCCAAGTCTTAGTTGTGGGTAAATAAGCATGCTTAAAAGGGTCTGCAGCTGCTTCTATTATGAGACATTACGGTGTCTTCTATTTTAGAGACTTACGTCTCTTCTATTTTAGAGGCTATTGCCTCTTCTATAGATATCAATCATAGGTATCTTCTGTTATGTTCCTGTTACCCACGTCTGAAGAAATTAGTAGGCAATTTTGTACATGTTCTAATATTTGTTCTATTCTGATGCAAAATTATATTCGAAATAACCTTTAAATATTATATTCAAATATTGTTATGTGATACTTCATGATTTTTATTTTATAATGTATTTTCCATCACTTAATTTTCATGAATCATTTACATGTGAATGTTAGGCGATTGTTGTTAGTATCTGTCATCTTACACTATTATTCCCCACTAAGATATATTCTTAGCGCGGTAGTTTTTCCTCTGTGTAAGACATGATAAACAGTTTAAGGTTAGGATAACTGCAATAGCCGAAGAAGGAAGTGTAACCTTTTAAAAGATTTTTGTATCTAAACATTGTGTTGTATTTATAAATATTAAGCAGAAATTTTGTAGTATATATGAATGGCCGGTACTAATGAGATTTTTAATGTATGGATATGATATATGTAATTTGTGACTTCTGACTTGTAAAAACCACCCTGAAATATGAAAGGTGGTGTATGTTTGCCTTATCTCTAGGAATTGTTAGATTGACTAGGTCTACTTTGTGTGCATTCGTATATCGTCCTATGAGCGATTAGGGTGTCACAGTATTATTGTCATGCAAGGACTTAAATTTCATCTTCCATTGCATCCATCCAACTTTGTTTGTCATCACATTCCATAACGTCTTTAAAACATTAAGGCTCTCCCTTATTAGTCAAGATCATATACTAATTAGGAGGATGCCTTGTAGAAGGTTGTTTCCCATTAATAGACCTTCTCAAGGAAGTTAACTTAGTCTCAGGGGTATCATGATGATTATCATTAGCAACAACATCATTATTAGTAGACATATCACCATCAGTTATGTCAGCATCATCACCATCTTTGACTTGATGGTCATCTTCATTTTGAGTTGGAGCAGGTGTAAAAGTTGACATAGGAGGATCCAAATCAAACAAGTCATTGCTATATTTGATATAAACTTCTTTGACTATATTTTCTCTATATCGATAATTTTCTACTCTTTAATAACTACCACATCCCTACTTGGAACCAATTTCTTCTTAACTAGATGATAGATTTCGTGTCAAAATCATCTTGGTCATAACCCAAAAAGATATATTGCCACAACTTAGGATCCAACTTTGATCTTTAACCTTTTGGCAAATTTATATATGCCTTGCACCTAAACATCCACAAATGATCATAAGAAATCTTCTTTCCAAACCAGAATTTGTTTAGAACATCACCCTTCAAAGAAACATAAAGAAAAAGATTAATAATGTGCACTATGATATATAGCATCTCACCCAAGAAGCTTTTTGACAACTCTATTTCTAAAAGTAAACAAAGAACTCTCTTGAGTAAAGTCTTGTTCAATTGTTCAGCTACATCATTTAACTAAGGCACCTTTTTAGGTGTTTTATGATGTTTAATTCCCTATGACTTATAATAATCATCAAGTAGTCCCATATATTTGCCATCATTCCACTTCAATTTTCTCTCAGAATGCCTTTCAACCAAAGCTTAAAAATGCTTAAAAACATCAAGCATGTGATATTTGGATTCCAAAGTATACACGTAAAGCTTTCTGGAACAATCATCAATAAAGCTTACAAAATAAAGTGCATCACTATGAGGTTTTACCTTTAATTTCTACAAACTTCAGAATGAACTAAATCGAGCAAACCTAATTTCTCAACAGAGGCTAACTCTTAAAATAAACTATATTATGTTTTCTAGCCATATATTGAGGGCATCTTTCAAGCTTTACACTCTTCACTCCTAAAAGCAAATTCTTTTTTATTAGATAATTCATCCCTTCTCACTTATTTGGTTCAGAAGTCTTTGCCATAATTTTGTTGGGTCGCTTTTTGCAACATGAATGCCATATTTTATAATTGAAGACTGCATCATGTAAAGGCTTGCATGCTTCTTCTCGTGAGCAACCACTAGCGAGCCCTTGGTAAACTTCTATTGTCTAAATCTAAAAATGTTGGAAAAGCCTTCATCATCAAGGTTTACCTGTAGAGATCAAGTTCAAGAGAATATTAGGTACATATATAACATTCTTTAGTAGCAACATTGCTCTAGTATCGATTACTAAGCAAACAACTCCAATGGCTACAACCTTTGACAAGCCATCATTACCTATTTTTAATACCCCAAAATGGTGTATAAAATCTGAAGAAATCCTTCCATGATGTAACATGAAGTGAGGCACCACGGTCAACTGCCCAACTGGTCTTATAATTAAAAAAGTTAACTAAATTCTCATCATGGATAATGATGATATCATCACAGGTTACGATAGTAACACGATCATCATTATCTTTATCCCTCTTGTCACGCTTCTTATCTTGCTCATTGTTGCTACCTTTATTATCTCTCTTCTACCTGTAAAAAAACTTTTGGATGTGACTCATTTTATCCTACTAAAGACATTGCATATTCTTATATCTACCTCTAAACTTGTTGTAACTTTCTCCTATACCATTATGCCCTTACTCTTACTCCTTCACCTGTTTTTAGCAACTAATGCTTCTTTAGAATGTGTTGACAAGTCACAAGACTTCTTTCTCATCTCCTCATCCAAGAGACTTATTGTAGCAAAGTCAAGAGTCACTTTACCATTAGGAGCATAATTATATTGTCAAATGTCACTTTATTGTTGGGAGACACTTTCAAGAGTCGTTTTGAAAGTGTCTCATATATTTGAATATGGCAGAGTTGCTGGAACCTCTCCCACGGGGCGGGTCTACCGGGCCCGACATCCTGCGGGACATCCCGACCCGGGGCTCGTGGGGGAGGGATTCCCCACCAGGGCATACTTAAACGAACAGGATCGCCTAAATTTACCTCCGAACAAAACT
>JANQBM010000008.1:7017570-7044534 GCA_025594535.1 Erythroxylum domingense
GCCGTTACCCACCTGTAGACATAGACATAACAAAAACTTCATGTGAGATATGAAGGATGAAGGAAGAGAAGAGAACAGATAATATTGATAATGATAAGTGAGATACAAAGAGAGAGATAGAAAACAGAGAAATGAGACGCAGAAAAGAAACAGAAGAAAAGAAGAAAAAAGTTAAATATATACGACGACACATATAGAGGGGGGGGGGGATAATGACCGTTAGATTAAACGGACGAAGGAGATGAATTTCGTGGTCGTCCATCCTGTTCATCCTTAGTATATATACTTAATAAAATTATATATGTTATACTTCTCATTGATATGCTTCTTGTATCTTTTGTTAAAAAATAACAGAATAGTTTAATAATTTCGTATTCCCACATAATTAAATTTAATATAAATATTTGATTATTATAAAATATTGGGTTGATTGTACTACTATATAATTTGAAAGGTTTATTCACTTATTCAGAAAAAAAAGGACAATTACAAAAGATTAAAATCACTGCAAATTCATGACCAAAGACCATCCAAATTCTTGAATACATAAATTACATACATGCGTAGATGAAAATTTTGCGTCTGCTCAATGCTCACAAGATAAAATTATTATGAACTACTGTGTAGTATACAATCCTTATCCTCGTCAACCCAACTTCCTTGACCTACGTAAGTAAGAGTAGTGTTTTGTTTGGGAGTATAATCCTATACTACTAATCGTTTCTACTCTAAGTAGCAAGTCTCTTTACATGAGCCATTACGTCGCATTGGAGGGATCTGAACTGCAATTCTTCGTCAGGCCACAAAATCTGGCAACAACTGAGCAACAAACCTATTTCTGGTTTGGGTGCTGATGGTTTCGAAACCAGCGCTTGAATGAGAATTCTGCGAGGAATTAATGCCACAAAAGTCAGGTTCGCTAGTTCCCATCTCAAGTCTTCTTCCCATTGGAATATTTTGGCTGGAGATGTAACTTTGTTGAGTCCCTGAAAGAGATAGGTTCTCGCAATGTGGAAGACCAAGAGTAAGAGAGACACTATTTCCACTAAATCTTGGTGTTAACTGCTCGTGAGGATTAAACCTGCCGAGGTCTCCTATGGGATAAGCTCCAAACCCACTGCCATGAGCTATTAATGGATATCCATCCTTGGTTAACCTTTCACCAGCAAAACTCACACTCGATTCCCCATGTTTCATGTTGGTGTCCATTGAGAGCAGGCTAGTTGGTGAGTTCTGCATGTCATCACCACCCCTTGGTTTCTTGGAGCTCCTCTGAGCGAGTCCCTCCATTTCAGATGGCCGTATAAGGGCAAAACCGGCTTGAGGATGAACATTAGATCCTCCCAGTGCAGACATTGAGATGGAAGAGTTGGATATTTCAGTGGAAGAGGCATTCTGGTTTGCTCCCATTTGGAGTTTGGATTGAAGAACTTTACGTTGATCCATCTGATGATGAACTGCACTGCTATCAACTCCTAAAATAGAGGCCCTAGACCCATTTTTGCCTGTGCTCTCGCCATTCCCATCTTTGTCTTGCTCTTTCATCTCCTCCGTGTACATTTCCTCAACCATTGGCTTCCACAGGCGAACTCGAGCATTGATAAACCAGTTAGAGACCTGCATATTTCGTATTGAAGTGGCAATGGCAAGTAATTAATGTACGATGAAAAGATGACACATGGCAGTAGTAGAAGGTGAAAAATGAGTTAGCTACCTGGCTTCTAGTAAGTCCCGTTTGTTTCGCAAGCATATGCTTATCAGAATCCTTCGGATAACTGTAGTATAATCAGGTAAATAATTTGATATATAAGTCAAGGAGTTGGAATATAAATTTGTTTTAACTACTTACGGGTGAAGGAAGTGTTCGAAAAGCCAAGCACGGAGCACAGAAACGGCACGTTCAGGTAATCCTCTTTGAGGTCTCCAAGCGTTGTTTTGGATCATTCCCAGTTGTTGAAGTGCTCTCTGTTGTCGTATCTGATGGTCCACGTACCTAAGTCTAGAACCCTCAACCTTCACTCCTAAACAATCGTCCTCTCCTAAGCTCTTGCTTGTAGCTTTGATTTGTACAGCAATGGCGTCTTTAAGGCAGCGGAATTGCTTTGAGATCGTCTGTAAAGCAAGGGCGGTATAGGATTTGGCGGCTCCGAATCCAGCTGCCTGCTCGAAGGATGATACTACCACCTGCATTTCTTGGTGGTACTGTCTGTATCTTTGCTCCACCTTCATGTTAATGGATAAACAAAGTTATTGGAAAAGGAATTGAGCGCATCTATTAATAGTTTACATCAATGAAACTACAAAAATAATTAGTATATATGATAAAGCCTGAGCTTGTATTGTCGAGCAAGCTGGATTTATGTCTTCCTGGGGATTTCTATGATGTCCAGGTCCCCCTGTTCTGTAACTCTTAGTTCTCAACAAAAACTCAGACCATGTTTAATGACTTGGAGTCCAACAATAACTTCAACAAGACTGAAACTAATGCTAGTAAGATGCCAGATTTGTAGGCTGTCGTTAAAGGAAATACTTACTTATATCCGAAGTTTCAGAATCAAATGACAGAGACCTAACTTCAAGAAAAGCCTTTTCGCTCTTTTGTGTGGATTACAATACAATAATAGGGACCTTTTTGAGCTTATAAATTGAAACATCATACGAGGAGACACCAACACACCAAACATGTGTTTCCTCCTCTTGATCGTTATTTTTTAATCAGGATCAGGAAGCATGCAATCATGAAACGAAAACCATTTAACAGTATGTTTCTCCAAACGCAGTACATACGTGTATAAAGTTACCTCATCCAGCATGTTCACAAGCTTGGCCTTCTTCATCTGCAGCTCCTGTCGTTGCGCCATCGTAAGTTCAGCACCTCCACCTTTAGTACTACTTTCACCACCTTCGCCGCAGCCGGATACATCTGCACTTGTCGAGTCTTTACTCACCTTCATCTTCTCTTTAGCCCCATCTTTCATTTCACTCTTATCAAAATTTCCAACGTTAGTAACTTCATCAAGTAACTCCTGTGTAGCTTTCAGATACTTAGAACCCAAGAGCATGTTTTGAATGCCCGAAACTCCATTAGACACTGCAGACAGAGAAGACGGAGAATTCCCAGAAACCCTCACATCATCACTAGAAGTTATGGCCGAAACATGATGACCATGCATTTGTTGAACCTGATCATGTTGATCATTGTTTATTACAGGCCTAAAAATACTAGGTGTCTGCACTCGCTGGGATGAGAGGCTCAGCGACAGTCCTTGCCTAGCCGGAGAGACCTCTACCGGTCGTCGGAAACCAACCGGCGATGTTACGGCATCAGGGGTCCCACCGGAATCACTACCTGTCGGTACTGTGGCAACTGAATTATGATCCATGGAACCCCAGAGGCTGTACTGTGTGCCAGCAGAGACGACCCCATAAGATGAACGGCTTTGAATGTCCTGATTGGTGGATGTGGCGTTGGAGGACAGTGGGATCCCGACAAGGTGGTGGTTTGGTGGCATCGCGTGCGGAAGGTTTAGAAAATTGCCGGGAGCATTGGTGGTGGGGTTGAAGAAGAACATGCTCGGAGGTGGTTGATGTTGTTGTTGTTGGTTTGCAATAGCTTCAGAAAATGATGATATGTAGCTAGGGTTCATAAGATGAAGTGTTTGGATCCCATTCCCATCAGATGGTGTAGTTGCTTGGATTTCTGTGCTCCCATCAAAGTACTTTGCCATGGCATGGACTTTGATGAATCGATCTTTCTCTACGGCTAGTCTATATGCTGAAGCTTGATCTCGGGATATGCAACCAAATCAACCCATTTAGAAGATTGATTTAGCGAAACTGACAGGAGAGAAAAGCTGGTTATTGATGATGATCTGATGACTATATGATAAATCAAAGAATCAAACTAGACATATATGCATCTCCGTGGCCATAGATACATAAGAGATGAGAATTATCTACAAGTTCAATGATCTGGGACTGGAGCTGTATATCATGCAGGAAAGCAAGCATCACAGGTGACAAAGAAGGAACAGGCGAGAAGAAGAGCAAGAAGCATGTATGATATGTGCCTGTGCTTTTTATACATAAATTTCTCTAGGTAAGCCCATCAAAGATCTCCATCCAAAGACATGAAATACGTAAAAAAAATTTAAGAAAAACAAAAGGAACAAATCAAAGGAGTTGCAGAGAGGGACTGAGTACCGTCCAATAATGGTTAAAGTCAGGCGCACGCACACGAGGATATATATCTGATGAGAACAGAGAGAGAGAGAGAGAGAGAGAGTATCTAACTAACTGTCAAGCTATCAATTGGGCAGCAATCTCTCTCCTTTAGGACATAGGAGCTGCTAATCTTGTGTCAGACACAGTTCGGACCATTCTCATAGTGATAATGATGCGTACAAATATAAAAGGAAGAAAGAAAGAAAGATGTATCTCACAAGAAAGATAAACTTCAGTTTTTCAGTACAATTTTCCAGATATTTATTATGGTTTCCCTTTTTCTTTAACGTCTTCCACTAAATATTACACCACTCCAATAATTTGTTATGGTTTGGGTTGGGTACACGCGTGTCTCCTCTTCCACAGTCACCAACCAATGGAAACTTATGCTTTTATAGAAAAGGTCAAGTCAATTTGTGAGACTTAGTCATGATTACATGCAATTTCTTCATGACTTTTCTTCGTTTTGAGATGTGGGGCGTGATGTTGGGTTGTTGTTCTTTAACTTAGTTACCATCCAGTTAATCACACGACTTCATTGTTTACACAGGTTGAACGATGCAACTCAAATCCAAGCTGGAGAAGATGTTAGAGAGCCTGACCAATAGTTTACCTTAATTTATAATAATTTTATTAAAGCATCCATTTATGTATCATTAAAATAAGTTTGAGAAGAAAATTAAGGTTAAAGATGACACAATCATTTAATAACTTTGCACTAAAACTTAAAACCGTGATAGCAAGTGGGTGTTTCGTTTTGAAACAGTGTCATTAGTCGTATCAAACAACATGGGGAAAAGAGAAGGGAATCTATTATATTATTGCAAAGAGAATTAAGGAAGTTGATTGAAAAGTTATCTTTTTCGCATGTGTTATTTAATTAATTATGGAACTCCATAATCTTAGATTAGATGCCCATGATGGGCACAAGGCTGCTAGGTTTTCTTTGGCCTTTAACTCTTAATTAATGTCCATTAAACTCGCATTATCATATTGATTTACAGTCCCCTGACTTTTAACATCAATCGTTACAAGTTGATCAGAAAACGGAAGCAGAATCTTCAATTGATGAAGTATTTAGGATATTAGTCTTGTTAACCGATTTATGCAACTACTTTCTATGTTGACTCTTTCACATCTACTGATAGATTTTAATTCAATCAACTAAAAGGAAATATTAGAAATCCGTGAGTCCAATTTCTTATCAAAACTACCTTTTTGATGCCCTTTAGGAACCCACTTAATTAGAATATAATTATTCGACATCCAAATTTATCAATTGGCATCCATATTCCATACGAAGAACGAGCTTTGAGATGATGTAAAACACAATTCAGAAAAGAAAAAAAAAAAGCATAAGGGATGATCGATCCGTTGCAATGATATAACCCTAAAAAATGAAAGGTAAAGCAAAGAGAGGAACAAAACACACACACACTTTAGGTCTTGGTGATTAGGTTAATGTCATTGTAACTCAAACAATGTAGACGTAGGACCCTTTATCCAATGTAAGCAGGAACTTACTTTGCATGGTGGACAAAATAATCATGTGTTGCATGGTCCACAAAAGTGCCTAAAGTCAATAACCCCTAAGAACTTTTAGAGGCCCATGGCCATGAAAGTTGCGCTTATAAATCCCATCGCTTGCTTTTGTGCGTCTATCAACTTGAAGGTTACCCATGAAAAGAATATGCCAACCAGTGCTTAGTGCTTTAATTATCTTCACGTCTACTACAGCTTTTATTCTTTTGTAAATATCTCTAAATGAACATACAAATATCTCTATATTAAATGAGATAGTTGAAAATTATGTTCAACGATTCGATATGATCATGTCGAAAATATCCTATTTTGTCGTATAACATGCTCTCAGATCCAAGGTTCGACTCTTCGCCCTGAAGTTTATTTTTAATCCTCTTATTTTGTCGGTATATATATATAGATCTTAGGTGGTGTGTATGAACGAAATAAATGCAATAGAACTGGAAAAGATAATCACAATTATCATAAAACGGCAAGGAGAACGGTGTCTAATTAATATACACAGAAGACAAGGGTGGTGATAATGGTGGACATTGGACCACAGTGTTCGTTTAGCACTTGGCCACTCGTTGGCTACAAAAAACAATTGTGGGACTCACGTATGTCATTTTCTCACCGAAAGCCCCTGTAAACACGCAAAGCGTATGGTTCGGTTTGGTTTTCCTCAACTATCCCCGTTCTCCACAAGACCTTCCACAACACACATCGCTACTTGTAGTAATTCTATAGCTTCACCACTACACGACCCCATTAACGCTTATCGGCACGTGTCCATCCGCCTAACACCACCATGGATTTGCCGACTTCTTTTTTGGGTTTTGAATCTCTGTGATAGACACATAATTTGATTATAGTACATTGTTTTAACAAGTCCACGAGATAACTAAAAAAAATGATATACCCATAATTATACTCCATATGCTTATGATGTTTTTAAGAGATATATAAACAAAATAAAGATTTTAGAATTTAAGTAGACAGAAACCTTATTAATAATGCTGTTACTGCATCATTGTCAACTCAACATTTTTAGTGGAACCTTAATCTTATTCGTAAAGACCGAAGAAATCAATGATTGATCCTACGATTGGTTCAATGAAAAAGTAAAGATATAACAGCTAATTGATACTTCGAAAGAAAATTTTGAGATAACATTTATGCTTATTCAATTGGAACTTGAGTGAGTCAGACCAGAGCAATTTTATTCTTGGTAATTTTATAAGATTCCACTAATATATGATAATATTATAATTTTTAATATGGGTAAAGTATAGAATCCATTAATAAGAATTGAGCTTGGATCAACTTTGTCAAAATAATTAGAACTAGTCATTCGAATAATTGACGCTTACTACTTATAAACTCTTTAACATTTTCATGTTTAGTCAATATGAGACGCTCTAATACTCCCCCTCAAGTGCAACTGGGACTAGACATTCAGTAGTCATTTGAAATAAATGCAGTGGTAACCGGACCGAACCGTTGAGATTGAACATCCAGACGGACAACCAGGAAATTAATATTTCGGACCAAACCTGATCTAATATCGTATTAGAATTTTTAATATAGGTAGAGTGTGGAGTCCATTAATAAGAATTGGACTTGGATCAACCATTGTCAAAATGACTATAACTAGTCATTTGGATAGTTGGCCCTTACCACTTATAAACTCTTTAATATTTTCATGTTTAGTCAATATGAGATACTCTAACAAATACTATTGACCTACGGTATCATTCGTTATCCTGATAATAAATTTGAGATTATACGTTGAATTTAATTCTTATTAAACAAATTAATAATTAAATAAACTTAACTTTCTCGTAAGATGTCTATGAACTTAAAGATGCAAACGAGCAATTGTATATATAACGAGTTCAGCAACTCAAATTTATTAAAACTTACTACTTGATACTGATAACCAACATATCAGTTCCAAGTATTTGAATTCAAACTCACCAACAAACTGATCGTATTTGATTTTTACCACTTCCTCATATCTTGCTTCTGTTGTATTTTAAAATTCTAAATTCAAATGTAACATATCATTATCTTCTCAACTGTATAAATACATGCTGATAGCAACGAGTCTGGCATTAAAACCAGAACTCTTTACTTCAATATTATTTCTTTCATGATATCAGAGCCTCTCTGCTCACGCAATATTTTTGATCCAACTATCTCTGCTTTTTTTTTATGGCTTCCTCACCTGTTAACTTTGTTGTTCTCAACCTTAGTCAACTTGTTTCCGCAAGGTTGGATGAGACCAACTACCTCATGTGGTTGTCTCAAATAGTTCCTATTCTTAAGAGTCATGATCTGCTGGGCTTCGTGGATGGTTTTCAACTGTGCCCCTCACAGTTTCTCGTCGATGATATTGGGAAACAAACCACGACTCTTAATCCTGAATATATTCCATGGACTTGTAAAGATCAATTTGTTCTTGGATGGTTTAATGCCACTCTTTCTGATAAGGTGGCTCCAACTTTCTATGGCATGCACTCAACCAGAGCTGCATGGCTTGCATTGGAAAACAAATTTGCCTCTCCTTCTCGGTCACGCATTAGTCATTTAAAACAACTTCTTTAGACTTTGAATCAAGGTTTAATGAAATGTGCCCCATATCTTGACTCAGCCAAACAATTACAGTATAACTTGGAGTTATTAGTAAGCCTATTGATGATGATGATTTAATTTCTTATATTATCAGTGGTTTAAGCAGTTGCTATCATCATTGGGATAATAAATCTCACATTGAAAAGAAACAACATTTAACAGTAGCATATAAGGTTGAGAATGAACAATCTTCCATAAGACTTAAATCTTTTGGATCAATCTCATTCTCAACCTAATTTAAATTTTAAGATGGTATCAGAGCCAATAAGGTCTAATGGCCTAGCAAAGATCCTGGATCCCGAAAACTCCAAATAGTTCGCTTTGACAAACCTAAAAAGAAGTTGCAAGTGAGAGGGAGTATTGAGATAATAAATCTCACATTGAAAAAAAAAACATCTAATAATAGCATATAAGGTTGAAAATGATCAATCTTCCATAAGACTTAAGTATTTTGGATCGACCTTATTCTCAACCCAACTTAAATTCTAAGATGGTATCAGCTATGGTTGGTTACACTAATGCCACTCACCATACCGATGAACCTTGGTATGCTGACAGTGGTGCTAATCAGAATATTACTCGCAATATTGAGCATCTAACTCTGCAACAGCCTTCCATTGGTCAAGATCAGGTCTCTGTAGGTAATGGACAAGGCTTGCCTATCCATAACACTGGAACAATGCTTCTTCAAACTCCCACTTCTAATCTGCAATTAAATCGGGTTCTTCATTGTCCACAGGGTTCTGCAAATATACTTTCCATTAATTAATTTTGTTTAGACAATCAATTTTATTTTCTACTCACCGGTTCTCATTATTTTGTTAAGGATTGCCATAAGGGGAAAACCTTTTTGGAAGGACGCAGTAGAGGTGGACTCTATCCTGTTAATCTGCAGCAATTTGCTCTCAATAAACCTACTGCTGTGGTGGTAATTGCATGTGTCAAAGCTAGGACATGCTTCAAATTCTGATGTAACTCATTTATTGAGTAAACATTCTTTACCTTATGCTGGTTCATTAAATAATCATGGAATTTGTGAGCCATGTCAACTTGGTAAAAGCAAACAATTACCTTTTTCCTCGTCTAATCGAATAACAAGTTCTCTTTTAGAACTTATTCATTCTGATGTTTGGTCTTATTCTACACAATCTTTAAATGGCTGTCGTTACTATGTTTTATTTGTTGATGACTTCTCTTTTACTTGGCTCTATCCAATACAAAATAAATCTGATGTCTATGTCTGCTTTCTCAAATTCAAGGTGTTAATTGAAAATCAATTATCTTGCAAGATCAAAGGTTTACAAATTGATGGAGGTGGGGAATATCTTTCCAAAACTTTTCAATCCTTCCTTGAATCTAATGGAATCCATCATCGCATCACATGCCCTCACACCCCTCAGCAAAATGGGATTGTAGAGTGCAAACATAGACATATTACAAAAATTGGTCTCTCTTTCCTTGCACAATCTCACTTACCTAATTCATATTTGATGCCTTCTTAAAAGCAATTTTTGTTATTAATCGATTACCTACACAAATTTTAAACAATCAAACTCCCTTCTTCAAATTGTTTGGCACTCACCCAGATTACACAATCCTAAGATCATTCGGTCGTGCTTGTTATCCTCTCTTGAGACCTTACACATCTCACAATCTTATGTTTCGTTCCAAGAAATGTATTTTTCTCAATTATTGTTCTAACTAGCGTGGTTACAGGTGCTTAGATCCTATCTCAAATAAAATTGTTATATCACACAATGTAGTTTTTGATGAGCTCACTTTCCTGCTCATCACAACTTGAGTTCACCTCTACCACGCTTGTCTTCAACTACGATTTCCTCTTCAGGTAAGTCCATTTTTATTCCCTTTTCTTCACCTTTTCATTCTACTAATGTTTGGTCTTCAGAATCTCCTGTTTTCCCTACCTCAGTACCTTCCTCGCCCTATCAGCGCAGCCTCTCTTACAAATTCTTCTCCCTCTCCAGAAATATCCCCACCTATCTCTACATCTGTTACACCTCCCATATCTCAGACCCTACCTCTCAACACTCACCCTATGACCACTAGATCCCAAATGGGAACCTTGAAACCCCGAGACTTTTCAGACTATAAGACTTTTTATTCCACTAAACATCCTCTAAAAGCATTAACTGGTGTTACCATCCCATTTAAGCCTCGTACATACAAACAAGCTTCATTGAATCCTGCTGGTGCAAGGCTATGCAAGAAGAATATGATCCTCTAATTGTAAATCAGACCTGGACCCTCTGTCCTTCCCCTTTGGGGCAATATATCATTGATAATAAATGGGTATACAAGGTGAAACAATCTTCTACTAGTCATATTGATCGGTTTAAAGCTAGATTAGTGGCTAAAGGTTATGAGCAAGAATGTGGCATTGATTTTACGGAAACTTTCAGCCCAGTTATTAAACCTTCAACTATTCGAGTAGTTCTTGCTCTTGTTGTTACTTTTGATTGGCAGGTCAATCAATTAGACATTTCTAATGCATTTATTCATGGAGTTTTACAAGAGGAGGTCTATATGAAGCAATCTCCAGGCTTCATTCATCCAGATTTTTCATCTTATGTTTGTAAACTCCACAAATCGTTGTATGAACTAAAGCAAGCCCCAAAGGCTTGGTTCTTGCTGCTATCACAGTCTCTTTTATAGTTCAGATTTTCTTCCTCACCAATGGACTCATCCCCATTTGTTTACCATCGGGATAATGTTCATTTATTTATTCTCATTTATGTGGATGACATACTTGTAACAGGAACACATCCATCTCTGGTTTCCTCTCTTATCAACAAGTTACAAGGTGAATTCAAACTAAAAGACCTTGGTCCCTTGAATTTCTTTTTAGGAATTCAAGCTACTCGTGATTCTACTTGTCTTCACCTCAGGCAATCCAAATACATTGGTGATCTTCTGCATAGAACAAAAATAGTTGGTGCTAAGCCTTATAATTTTCCATGCTCTTCTAGTAATCAACTCTCGGCACATAATAGAGAAACCCTCATAGCAACTGAAATCACAGAATACAGGCAAACTGTTACTGCTTTACAATATTACACTTTAACTCGTCCAGACATTACTTTCTCTGTTAATCAACTTTGCCAACATATGCATGCTCCAACTTCTCAGCACTGGACTGCAGCTAAACGTGTTCTTTGATATTTCAAGGGAACCATTAATCATGGACTGTGGTATCTGAAGGGTGTTTTAAGACTTCAAGCTTACTGTGACTCAGATTGGGCAGGGAATCCCGATGAACAAAGGTCTACTACAGGTTACTGTATTTTCCTCGGCTCGTGTTTAATATCTTGGACTGCTAAGAAGCAAAATATTGTGGCACGATCCAGCACTGAAGCTGAATATCGTGCCTTAACCTTCACTACAACAGAGTTTTATTAGCTTCGCATGGTTCTCAGTGAGTTATGTATTCTTCTTTCCAGTCCTTCCATCATTTGTTGTGATAACATTAGTGCCTTAGCATTAGCTTCCAATCCAATTTTTCATGCTCGAATGAAGCACATTGAAGTCGATTTTCACTTCATCCGAAAGTTCAAAATAAAGATGTTCAGCTCTAATTCATTCCATCATATGATCAACTCGTAGATGTCTTTACCAAAGGCTTGAGCAATGATCAGTTTTGTGCACTCTGGACCAAGCTAAAAGTGTGTTCACCCACCTTCAACTTGCAGGGGGATAATAACCAACATATCAGTTCCAAGTATTTGAATTCAAACTCACCAACAAACTGATCAGATTTGATTTTGTATCACCTCCTCATATCTTGCTTCTGTTTTATTTTAAAATTCTAAATTCAAATGTAACATATCATTATCTTCTCAACTGTATAAATACATGCTGATAGCAACGAGTCTGACATTAAAACCAGAACTCTTTACTTCAATATTATTTCTTTCAGATACTTGTTAATTTATTTAATAAATCAAACTTAAATTTATTTAAGATTTGTTTTGTAAACAAACACAAAATTTAACAAAGTTAAATTTAATTAATAAAGGTCATGAGTAGATTTATTAAAATAGTTTATTATAAATTAACCATAAACTTTTTATAAAATTTAAATATTTTAAACCCATTTTCATAATAAATTTTGTTTGATTTTATCAAGTTATCTTAACTTTGGTATATGTAAGATTTTAAGCGCGCACCAAAGTTAGACTTCCATTTCTAAGCTTCTAAAAGGTTAAACTGAAAATTTACTTGATCAAGTCTTAGCAGAGCAAACTTAAGCTCCACTTAAACTTCTTTGTAAGCTGCCTAAACTAATATTTAGATTATTTTTATTTATAAATGTGTATGGAAAAGAGTAAAATCACGTTTCACATTTGTAGCTTTCATTCTCAAATTCATTTGGGAAGTCTCTAACACTATCTACCAACATATTAACCAATCAACAACATCAAAAATAAATCTCGCATATACGCGAGATTTAGAGAAGTTCAGTAATATGCAGTCTTATTCTTAATTAGTAGAGAGATCGTTTTCAAATGACTCTCATGAAAAGAAAGAAAGAGAGAATACGCAAGATCTAGAGAAGTTCAGTAGTACGCACCCTTATTCTTAAATAGTAAAGAGATCATTTCTAAATAACCTGTTTAGAGAGAGAGAGAGATAGAGATGTTAATAATAAGGAGGAGGAGGAGAATCTCACAGTATGTAATATTGGTATATATGAACCTTTTTCATTTTTTATGTTCACGCTTTTTTAAACATTTTACATAAAAACTTGTAATGTCTAAATTTACTTCTTAACGTCTCTCTTCTAATTTGTGTATAATAGTTTCAATTTAATTACGCTAATTTTTTTGGTTTTATATATTTATATTACTTTTGAAGTTATTCAAATTAATTAAATTTGTTAGTTAATATCTACTCAAATATTAATTAGATTGAATGTATTGTACATATTTTATTCGATAATTCTCATAATATCTTAATTTTAATTTTTCCTCATTTTTCACCTATATATATATATATATGTGTATCGTTAAAATATTGAATATTATGTAATTGAGTCATAAAATTTATTAGAGAAAACAAATTACTATAAATAACTTTCGAATTTGTGGGACATGACAAATATACATAGAAAGAGAATCACATGGCAAGTATATATTTTTCTACATTATATTAAAATTTATACCTTAATTTTTTCATTGATTTATGTATTTATACCTAAATTATAACATTTAATTGTTTAAATACAAAATTTCTAGCAAGATTTTATAAAACTCTTGTGGCCTGTTTTGGATGAGTGGAATAGTTATTTTATTATTGATATATTCCTAATAAATAGTTATTCTTTTGATTAGTTAGAAAATAATATACAAAATAACTAATAATGGGTTTAGTTATTCTTACATTTTGAATAATAGCTAAAAATATGACTCTCTGTCTTTACTTAGCCCGTGAAATGCGGAATAGGAAAAGACAACCTTTCTCCCTCTTATTATTACTATTATTATTGTTGTTATTATTAATTATTATTATTATTAATTTTTTATAATAATAACAATAATAAGAAGAAGAAGAAGAAAACAAATAATAATAATAATAATAATAAATAAGTATAATTATGATGATGATGATATAAAGATTATAATAGATATTTTGATCATTTTGTTAATTATTCTTTGTTATTTTAAATTTATATTTTCAAACAAAATATTGATATACATTATTGTTAGAAATTCTTAGGAATAAATTAAACTAAGTAATATCCATTCAATTTCATTTCTCATTTATTTTATTTTTAAGAATAATTATTATATTCCTTATCTATTTCAGCAAGAGAATCAAACACTCTGTTAAGGTTGGATTTAACTTTTTTAAAAAAAGTTGGTTTTAATTCCGTTATGGGTAGGTTTAACTTGCTAATTTTTCCCTCACTTAAGTTTTTTCTTTGTAGGAGGTCTTGAGTTTGAGTCACCAAAAGGAAGAGATGGAAAATTTTTTCTATTGATAATCCTTTAGCCCCCCAAAATGCTCCTTGATCAGATCAGTTATAGAAGTCTTGCTTTTAGCAGTAGTGTGGAAGTTTGGAACTACTGAGAACCTGAAGCTGATGAGAACCTGATGCTAACAGGGAAAGCAGTGATCAATCAGCAGTCGACTAGTCAGTATGTAAAAATTCTTTATGTACAAAAATGTACAGACTACGTAAAAATTTAAGGAACCTTAATATTATAGATTTACCTTTTCTAAAATTTTAGAGTGAAATCTTATAAGTTTAAGATTAGTCTAAGAAAGTTCAGATAGGTAGTGTATATAAAAAACAAAAGAAAGGGAAAGTGGCTCACATTTTCTACGCAGAGCTTGCCACACCCTAGCTCGACTGCTTCTCCTGACTGTAAGACACGAATGATCCACGACGAGCCACGTCACCTAAACCCACTAAAAATCAGAAGAAAAGTTAGGCAAATGAAAAGGTTCGTCGACTTTTGGTGAATTTTAATTGGATTTTTATACCCACCAGTGGGAACCACCATCGTGGGTCCCAATTCAGTGCTTACCGCGTTTTTACACGTCATAGAGAGAGGCTAATTTTAGATAAGAGGCACGGGCCCACCGTAAAAGATTCGTTCTCTTCTTGATTGAACACAGCCCACCAATCATATGGGTCCCATTAAATTGGGAATACAAATCGACGAAGGAAAGGAACCCACATGTCGTCAGCCGACGGAAGCTCCAATATCATCACTGTGGGGGTGCTCGGTGCAATAATTTTTGCTGTTTTGGACACTTCCCGAGCCAAACGCTGTCGAATGACACGTGTCAAGTTCATGTGGTTTCTCGCTGGCTGCTCTACCTCGTATTAATTTTATGTGGTGACTTTAGCCCCCATAGTTAGTCTCTCTTTTATTGTTTGCCATTATACATTTATTACTTTAATAATTTTTAAGTTTAATCAATTATAAATTAAATTACGATTATACTCGCAAATTTTAAAATTATTGCAACATTAACCAATAAAAGCTGTGCTTTTTATACTTACCTTTAGCATTTTACATTGATATCTAAAGAATTCCTTAGCATAATAAACTTCTATTAGTAACCAGACCGAACATTTACCCCTCTCATAGTCATTGAATTGGCTGGTTGAGCACCATTATTTCAGACACTTGTAGCGATAAAGTCATATCACGTAGCGATAAAGTCATATCACGTGGCATGCCTAAGCCTAACTTAGCCGTTGGCCCTTGTCGGCACGTGGTATTTGACATGGAATTTTATAAAGTATAAAAGAACAGAAGTTCGATGATATGCTTTGTGTTTATGTCTTGCAAAATTTAAGAGTTGAACCATACCAATGTGTAAATTCATCGTGATTAATTTCCTTAATTTATTTTTTAATTATTTCAATTTTTTATAAATTATTTCAACTTGCACGTCATTTTTTATTGGAATTGAAATTTTCAGCAAAAAATAAAATATGACGTGCTATTATTAATCTAAATTTGTATTGCGGGTTCGATTGTGTCATTTATAATAATTAGAAGGACCTTAAATTCTCTGAAAAGCTAGATTGATGGGAATTATGCACCTCTTTTGCAAGTAAAATCAACAAATAATAGGGCCTACCTTCCAAATTGTCAATTAATGGACCAATTACAAAGTGTACGTTTGTCATTGGTCAATTTTAGTCTTTATACGTTGAGGGCACTTCTTTAAAGCAATTAGAGCTTTTGCGGAAAAGGCTACTGGGGCCACAACATTTGGAAAAAGATAGTTTCTCCTCCTCAATTAATCCCTAATTATAATATAGTCCTATGTTCTTATGTCATTATGATCATAAGAAGACGCAATCAATTGTATATCAATACATTTCGGTCATAATTATCATGTTTCTCTCTTCTGTTTTTTTTTTTTTCCAGGAAACATTCCGCTTTTGATAAACCAATTTGATACGCAAGATTAGTTACAAGCAATGAAGTGAATCTCGTTATATTATAGTGGTACAGAAGAGATTAATGGTTTTGCTAGTGTGAATTATTCGTACTGCAATTATAAGACTTGTATTGGTTGAAAATGACTGTATTCTTTTTCCAAGCCTTTTATTTTATAAAGTTTTGAAAGTGAAATTAGTCTACAAAAGCATTATTTGTCTCTACCTCATATATTATAAGGTTAATTGTACGTGACTTTTCATCATTTTTTAGTAGTTGTGGTTAGGCTATCACCCGACTTATCCCATAAAATGTTTTTCGTCGACCTTTGATATAATTGAATTATGATCTTTAACGATCTACTACCAAATTAATCACTCATCTTTAGGCTAGAATGATCTCACCTATAGCTCTATTTGAACATGATCAATTAAGAGATTATGCATTAGTAAGAGCCTTTTAACTAGTAAAGATGTAAAATGTATTAATGAGACTTCAGATAATTAAAAATATAGAAGAGTTTTTTTTTGTATGATATAAAAGGACCATTTACTTATTCCTCATAAATGCATATGTTTTCAGTAAAATTATAACTAGAAAATATCAACATTAAAATTAAAATATGGATTAATATCTTTCATAATAATTAATCAAAATTTTAAATTATTTTTTATAATTAATGTACATTAAATAAATCATTAAATTTATGTAATAATTTGTAAATTATTATTTTTTAAGTTTAAACTTATTAATATTAATAAAATTTAAAATATCATTAATATGACATATCCTATTGATAAGATTTTTTAGATGAAAGATGGTTTTATAGCAGCAACAATAACAAGAAGTTAATAAAAGTTTCGCTGATATACAAACTTTGAGCTTTTACATTATTCGTATTTGAAGTGGAAAGCGTAAACTTATATTCTTTCATTATTCTTGTTTAACTCCCAGCTAGGTGAACAAGGTCCAGAAGATTGTCCCAGTGGATCACTGAATCGCAGCACTATTTAACAGGGCATTCCCCAATCCCTTTTTTGGTTGACATGAATTTTTCTTTAGAAAGTAATCTTTTTTTTAAAATTTATTTTATCACGTTTGGTTCATTTTTTTAATAGTTAGGAAAGTAAAAATTCTACTACTTTACTTGGATTCTAAATCTCATCACTATCTTGATATTTTGGTTACTTTTCTCGAAAATTTAATATAAAAAATACGCTAGTCAATTCAACATTTGCTTCTTTTTCAACCTTATGACAACTTTTTTATAAAACCCTGCCTCCTCTTCAACTTTATTTATTAAATTTAGGATGTTAAAAAGATATTTAGTATTTTTTATTTTCATTTTGAGATTACTTAGTTGAAATAATGCAGTATTTGTATTTTTTTCAATGATAGAAAATTTTGATATTTGATTTGAATTTTACCATTTATTTGTGTACTCGATTGAAGTTTTTTTAATATTTTTCAAAATTATATTTATGATATAAGAGTATTATATGATTAGAATATCATAAATGAAAAAAATAACATTTAATAATATAACTTTTATTACAAGTTAATATAATTTGACAATTTTAATTTTTATTCGAATTGTCGGAATATAATTAAAAATATATGTTAAAATTAAATTACATTCCATAAAATACTGTTATATACTAAATACTATAATAAAAATTTACCTCATTTTTTTATTAAAATTTTTATAAATATTCAAATATGTAAATATTTTTATTTTTTATAAATTTATTTTCTAAAAAATCAAAGCACAAATTCACGTTACTTCACGCAACTTAAGTGAATTTTCCAAACTTTTTTAGTCAAAAGTAAATTAGCCTCAAAGTAGATACACAGCAAGGACATGAACCTTATCACGACTGACTTATACAATGATTGAAGGGAGTGTACGGGTACATGAATCCATAAAGTTTGTGTCTACGCATGTTTTACAGCAGAAAAGTTCGGCCATCTATTTCTACGTCAATCTATTTGAAGCCTGCGGAGAGGTTTTGCTTCCGTGCAGGCTTGGATCCTTAACCACTGCTACTTCTAGAGTCATGTCAAAGCCAGGGATCGTTTTCTTTTGTCATTTACTTCTAAGGAAAGTCTGATAAAAATGTTTTTAACGAGGTTGACTGAATTAGATCAGACGTGTGTGATAAGAAGCTAACCACTCATAGATAACAAAACCAAAACACACGCATTCAATGCTTCCCATGTTAATGATTACTAGTCTAGATTAGAACAAGGCGAGAGTGTTTTTTTTTTTTTTTTACAAATTATAAACTAACTTCGGTATCACTATCATTGTAAAGCAAAAGCATCGATTCCATGACAATTTTGATCGGTATGATCACCAAAAATGTAAGTCATTTCAACATGATTAATCGTCTTAATATTAAAATTTTAAGGGTTAAATATGTTGAATCTAGATAAATTAACACATATGATGATTTGCATGCAAAAAAAGTGTCACATAAAATTAATAATAAGAAAATTTGATATGATGTTATTTTTGATATATTAATTAGTATTATCTCTTTTATTTTGAATATATTTTGATGCTTAAATAGTAAAATTAATGTTTGTTTTGTTTTAGAAGATGAAAAATTAAGATTGCATCAAATTAAAATATTATTGATAAAAATAATGAAATTTGGAAAAAAAGTGGACAATAATAGGTAGATAAGACGAGATCACGCCTAATATCAAATTCACGTAAAGAGTTGAAATTTAATTATAATACTTCTTTCCATTCCTATTATAAGGGATTTATATTTATTTTTAGGTATGAATCTTTGCAAGATAGAACTGGACTAGATTTTGAGTAGAAAAATAAGAGGAGGGACATCTTTCACCAATCTAACCTTCTCTTTTTCATTTCTTTTGATTTTTCTCTTAATCTTTCATATTTCTTCTATTTTTGGTGTTGAAACAAAAGTCATGTGTGACTAAACTCAAACATTCTGATTCAAAGGTTTCAAAACTCTAGTTGTAACCTGGCAAGATTTTGTTATAAACTTATATTCATGTTTTAATTCAAGTATTTCTTGCTTTGTATTCTTATATTTGATGAATAATTAATTTAGATTGATCTGACAAATTAATTTAATATTGATTATTCTATACCTATCCATGAATTCAATGATCCGTAGTTGTTACGAAATATTAGTACAAGTAGCAAGTAGGTTATTTATGAATTTACACATTTAACTTATAATAAGCAAAAAAACTAAATCGAATAGTTGTAATTATCTCAATTATTTAATTTAAGGTTTAGTATTTCTCACTAAACTTATTACTATCATTTAATTGACATAGAATGCTATCATATCCGGTTAATTGATGACAAGTTTTGGTTTGGATGATAGGTTTGGACCAATTAATTTAAGAATATTTGAGACTTATTATAACTATCCTAATATGTTTTGCACCAAATGCTTGAATTATGATAATTATTCTTTTTAAACCAATGATAAATGTTGCAATTAGAGGAGATCTTTTTCTTAAATTGGAATTAAGTACTCTTGAAATTTTCACTTTTATATTTATTTGATTTCTTGTTAATTTTAGTTAATTTTTAATTAATAAAAAAACCTCGCTTTTTTTTATTAATTAAAATTAAGAAACTAATGTTTAGTTCTTTCGGGATTACCTGATTCAATGACTATTACGAGAAGTTAGAGAATCATGATTAATTTTGAAGGCTTCGACAACTCGATAAAAAATAAATCCTTATATCATGTTAAATAAAATTCAGTTAAATTATAATAAAATCGTGTAAAAAATTATTTTCTTTTAAAATAATATCATCTTGCTTATATGATAGTTGTTAGATATATATTTGTTAAGCTTAGAAATACTTAACCAAAATTGATGGCAAATTTTTTTTAAAACCATTAATTGAATAAAGGGATATTAATAACTTTCAAAACTAGGGATAAAACTGAAATATTGAATTCAAATTTTAATTTATAAATATAAATCTGAATACAAGTCTTTCCTATTCTTTTCATTTCTGATACATGTTAGGAATATAATAGGATTGTTAATAATAAAATAAAAGCCAAAAGGTTAAAGTGACGGGCATATTGAATTATAACAAAAGCTCAACAGGGCAAAGTGACAAACTTGTTTAGTTTAATAATATGAGTTAAAGTTATTAAGAAATACAAAAGAATGATATAATAATTTAGATATACACAATTATTATATATATATATAAGGAAATTGATAGATGCTCCTTGTCTTTTTTTTTTTTTAAATAGAGACATAAGCAATTGAAGGTATAATCACTTCTATAACCTTTTAAATCAATTATAACGGGACATTATTGGTTGTCATATATATAAGGAAGGAGCACTATGACAAAATTAAGCTTTCTTGACATTACCAAAACTAATAATAGACCGTCTCTTATATTTCTTATTAACTTGAACATTGGAATAACCATGTCAGGAAGACTTTAATACTATTACTGCTTTTTTTTGTAGATTATATGATTGAAGGGAGAATGCAGAATTGTGGATTTTAAATGCGAGAAGTGTATGCTTAAGTAATCACAACATGATGTAAACTGAATTTGTAATAAACTTATTAAGTGGAGATCATATTAGGCTAGACTGGTCGAACCTAACCTAAAAAAGCATGGTTCAAAGTCCAAACAGGCTCGTGCTGCACGGAATGAGCTCAAGCAAACTGTTTAACATGACATTGGTTTAGGTGGGCAATTAGACTGTTGGAGCCTTTCGAGCTAGGCCTTAGGTTGCCTCCTTAAGCTCGAGCCTAACCTAAATCTTGGTCAAATTGAGCCTAGCCTAATGACTTTGGGTTAAGCTAGGTTAAACACAGGCTCTTACTATTAGGATGGTCTTAAATCTGCATGCTTGAAAAACTAATTACTTAAAGATCGAGGGTACTCTTAATAATAACATTGTGATGTTCAAGTAAGTGAAAGTTAAGGGTGTAAAATATATAAAATTTCTCTAATTGAGATTAATAATAGTGGTTATGAGAACTTATCTAAAGATATCTCCCTTTTATATGTAATCCTTCAAGAAGTATATTTGATTTCTAAACATCATCAATAAAGTTAAATAAATCCTTTACTAGGTAGCTTAATTGATCTTTAATTAAGACTTTTCTTTCTCATGTGGATGAATTATATCTTGATTAAACCTACATGGTTGGACCTCTTACATAGGCCTAAGGTAGAAGATGAATGAATCATGTTGTATCAACTTAGGTATGATATGTACACTCATTGGGGTGTACCATAATAACATCCTTCGGTGTCGTATGGGAGAATGTAAGAGGAATTTCACTTCAACTATTAGAATCATTCACTATCAGCCTTGATTAATTATGGTAAAGAAGATGGATACTCAAGTAAATAATTCAATTAGAATTGAAGGAAATACAACACTACTATTGAATGAAGTAACCCAACTATTAATCTCTACATAATAACTCACCCACCGAGCCAAACCACCATCATAAAATTACTACAACAACAAGTCAAGATGCTATTGCAAGAAAAGGAAACACATACATATCCCTTATCCATCTTTTGAGAGCACCCCCTCGATGTTGTTCTCTGTCGACTTATGGATATAATCTCATAGTTGATAGTTTACTAATACCTAATATCTTATTGGGATAACTACCAAGAACATTTAAAATATTGACGTTGGAAAAAAATGGGATGCAAGCTCCTGTTGACCATGTACATGGGAACAAGGAACTTATAGACCTACACATATCATTGAATATAATTAAATACAAGGCCTTTTCCTCAAACTGTCATAGGAGCGACATGATTATGGTATTAAACTTCAAATAAGCCTCAATAGCTTGTTTCCAACAACTCCTTAGTGTATTCATATCTTATTTTATAACAACAAGTGTAGGTATAAAGTTTCAGTATAACTAATATTTATAATGTAATGGAGAAGAGAAAACCTTAAAGATTACTTACAATGTTTCAACTTAAAGACAACTAAAATCTTGAACTTGGAAGCTATAGTAGTGCAACTTTTGCAAATAGTCTCAAACTTAGCCCAACCTTGTGGAGTTCGATGTAAAAGAAGAAATTCCAAAATTTTGAAGAATTCCAAGTGAGAGTGTAGAAATACTTACTTACTGGACGTTGAGCGTAATATTTAAATTCATTATAACATATCATGGAAGGAGAAAAGCAAAAAGAGAGTAAAGGACCCACCTTTAGTCTATCAAGTTGAAAGGAAGAAACAGAGGGAAGGGTTGAAGGAGAAAATTGTTGAGATATAGAAGCACGTTCCAAAATTTAATACATCATAAATTGGGTAATCAAATATATATTTAGCAATGATTCGTCAAGAAGACTAACAAAGATGTTCACAATCACACCTATAAGAAATAAGGACTAGTACTATTAATTCCATAAAGATAAAGGACATGGCACAGAAGATTGTAAAGACCCCCATAAGGTGATAAAAAACATAAGCAATTAAGGAGTATTAGGAGATTATTGATAAAAAAAAGACATTTGTGATAAAAAAGCATAAATACACCTTATAGATCATAAAATGAGGGAACTACAAGCAGACAATCAACTACCTCTAGTAAATGTTATCAACAGAAGGAAGCATGAGGACACCAGTAAATGTTAGGAGAACCACAAAGTCATAGTGGAAATAATAAGCACCAAGATGGCAGGCTAGAAAAGAGATACAAAGTAACTGAGGTGACTTTCTGAGATAACAAAAGATGGAACCTAATACACCCATATAAGGAATCAATTATTTTAAAGTTATCAATGGCAAACTCATTAGTAAAAAGAGTATTAGTAAATATGGAAAGTACAATAGAATCTTTTTTTATGATGCTTTCAAAAAAACAGGTCTCAGCCTACATTGTGCATCACAAGGACAATAATCTCACTCTATTAGCCACTAATGAAATTCCCAATGCCCTATAAAACTGGAAAGGTTAAGGAAGACAAAAGAATGGTGAATCAACATTATATCACTTCTCTAAATGGGAGCAATGTCGTTAATAAAATGAATGTAGCAGAGCTAGATGTTAGGGACCTAGCCAAAGAGATGAGAGGGGAAATAGAAGAAAGAGTAAAAATTATGATAATAGACACCTATAATAAATCAACAATATTAAAGATTAGTGTAATAATGGATACATAACTGAAAAGAAAACTTACGAGATTTCCTAGAAGTAACATAAATGTATTCAAATAGAGCTTAATCGACATATACAGAATTAATAAAAAGATATCCACTTAATAAACATGTTATAAATTACCAGAGAGATAATAAATCATAAACTATATGGAGAACCACTTTTTAAATGTATTAGATAAAAGAAGAGAAATTTTTTAGTTAAAAGACAATAGGCCATCAAATCAGAAGTATCTAAATTACTAGTAACAAGTTTTATAAGGGAGGTTGAAGATGAAAACTATGGGAACGATGAAGAAAGTCAACATAAAATGGAGAATGTGTATTAATTTCAGGCTTGAATAAAGCACACCATAGAAACAACCATCCATTATTAAAAATATATTAGCTAGTTGATATGACCTAAAGACACCAAATGTTAGGTTCTATGGATGCATATTTAGGTAATAACTAAATCATGATAACCAAGGCAGATGAGGGAAGACATCATTCATAACTCGAAAAAAATAAGAGAACTATGATTCAAAGATTAGTAAAATTAATCTTCTAAATATAGTTAGGTTTTATATGAAGACCTATGTGGATGATATCATTATCAAAATAAAAGAGCACAAATGTTAAATAAAGGATATGAAAGAATGTTCTGATACACTAGAAAATGAACAATGAAGTTAAACCCCAAAAGGTATGCATTTGTAGTGAAAGCATGCATTCTCCTAGGATTTATTACTATAAGAAAAATATTGTTTTGCGACAGGCATTACTGACGGAAAACATTAATATTCCGTAGGTAATTTAGATTAGCGACAGACATTACCGACAGACAAAGACACCGTAGAAACGATCGTAGTTAATAATTACTGATGGAAGACATGTTCTGTTGGTAAATGTACCAACGGACAACTAATATATTGTTGGTAAATTTACCGACAGAAACTAATGTTGGTAAATTTACTGACGGATTCTTGTGCGGTTAATCGTCGATATATTTACTAAAAGAATATGACTCCTGTCGGTAAATTTACCGACGGTTCACAGTTTTACGTCGGTAAGATTGTTCAAACATTATCGACAGTTATGTTTTTTCTATAGGTGAGTTTACGGACGGAATTGGTTATTCCGTCTGTGATTACTGACGGCCTACGGTTGGTTATTCTGCTTGTGATTACCGACGGATTACTGTTGGTTATTCCGTCTGTGATTACCAACGAATTATTGTTGGTTATTCCATCTGTGATTTTTGACGATCGGTCTTCTTCCATTGGTAATGGTTCTAATTTTACCGACGAAACCGTCGATGTCCGTCGGTAAATAAATCAGATTTTTTTTAATAATATATTGTCAATGCCACCAATAAATTTTATTTCATGATGTTATAATTAATGCATAATTTAAACAGCTATTAATGTAATAATATACATTTAATTTTTTAAACATAAATTTCATTGATGATATAAAGTTGAAAATATTTTAATTGATAATAAAAACATTATATTGTACATAATAAGTTTTCGTAATTCAAATAAAATGACTAAAAGTACACTATTAATTTGGAGACGATGGATGCTCTAATTGGTGCGATGAGGTGCTACCCCTATCCTTCAACTCATCCACCTCATTACGAAGTTGAGCTATGTACTGCATTGACTGTTGCAACTGAGTTGCCAATATTTGCACTGTGCTCCGAAGTTCTTGGACTTCATTGGTTGTGGACTGCCTACTAGATACTGCTGTATTGGACGTGGAAGATTGCGAATAACATGTATTCGCAAATGAACCTAAGCCGAATGTCTTTCCCTGACGGTCCCTACCACCCACTGTATGAAGATAAGTTTGAGTCTCATCAACATCTTCAGACTGCTGAGACTGTCGTTGAATGTTTTCTTGTATTTGGTCCTATCAGTGTTAAACAGGGAAAGTAAATCACGAATTAATGCGATTGACCAAATCCCTGTGATCATGCGTTAGAAATAGAAAATAGATGAATCACTGTATCAATTATAATGCCTATAAGATCACTATAAACAATCAATCAAAAGTATTAATAAAATACAGATTTTTCACAAAGTTAAGATAGTATCAGAGCATCTATCGGTCATTTGGACCTGTTCTTGATTTCATCATTTGCCAATTACCTGAAAAATGGCCACCGACGGTGATGATAAGAGTGAATCATCCCAAACAGAAATAGGGTCCAACCCTGCAAACATGTCAATAGTACAATTGATTCAGTTACTGCAAAACCTTACCCCAAACAGAACCACAGAAAATACTAGTCAAAGTGTTACGATTGCAGTGAAGCTCAATGACCACAGTTATTCACTATGGGCAAGATTGATGCATCTTGCAATTTGCGGCAGAGGGAGACTCAATCACATCACATAACTCCGTCCACCAGCAACAAACCTAAATCACCAGAAATGGAGGTAAATGGATTCAACTGTGATCTCTTGGATTATAGAGAACATCGAGGGGGATCTCGTGTCTCAATATGTCGACTATCAAACAGCCCGAGAGTTATGGAATTTGTTGTCTGCCACATACAGTAACGGAAGAGATTCGTTACAAATATTCAATCTTACCATAAGGGCCAACAACATGAAACAAGGATAGCAATCAATTGAAAAATTCTACAGCACTCTACAAGGGATATGGAAGGAAATCGATCGCAGAACAACAAATTTAATACACTGTTCCACTGACATCTAAATCCACAATCGGTTCATACAAGAAAATTGATTATTCCAGTTTCTACAAGGTATTGATGAGAAATTTGATAGTGGTCGACGGGATCTCCTCAAACAAGATCCCTTACCGTTGGTTGAAGTGGCTTATGCAACGATTAGAAGGGAGGCTGCAAGACAGACCATTCTGAATTCAGGAAAAGGCGGAGATGAACCATCACAGGGAGATTTTCCCTCAGGTGTAGGGCTCGCAGCAAGAGGCCGGTTAGAAATCACCAAAACTTCGGCAAAATCATCATCCCGACATGAAGAGGTGGACAAATCACGCTTGAAGTGTAGCCATTATGGAGGAACAAAGCACACCAAAGAGGGGTGTTTTAAAATAATTAGATACCCTGATTGGTGGCCTGACAGTAAGAAACGAGGGACAAGAGGGGTTGCTGTCACGTGTTAATTCCAGCCTAGATACTTCTACTACATGTTTTTTTAGTTCAGGCAATAGTAAAAATATGCAGGTGACCCCCAACAGTTCTGGAAATTTACAAATTGACCCTCCAAATACCTCTGTTACGTGCCTAGTTCAAGAAAAAAATGGTAGATGGTTATTCGAATGTGGGGCCACAGACACTATGTCATATGATCCTTCGGACTTCCATACATCGTTAGCACCCAGAACATCCCAAATTCAAATTGCTAAAGGGGGGTACTCACCAGTTGGGGGTACCAGGAGTATCGATTTGTCTCCCTCTCTTAGACTGCCCAATTGTCTATATGTCCCGTCTTTGTCCCACAAATTGTTGTCTA